>CAVLGL010000126.1:11212142-11812142 GCA_963668995.1 Parnassius mnemosyne | reverse complement strand
ATCAGGTGAGCCGCATGCTCGTTTGCCTCCTCTCCTATAAAAAAAGAACCTTTTTACCCTTCAGACGATAACACAGCAGGGCACAAACTGTTCCTTCGTAGCAGAAATAGGAAAATGGTTGGTACCTACTGAGACGGACTTCTATAGACAAAAGGAGGCAAAACACCTAGACGAAATTTATAAAAACGAAACAATGGGATCATCTAACGGTAAACACTTTAGGCTCGATTCTGTGAAAACTGTTCCATGTTATTTTAGCTTAGGTTGGTAATGGAATATGCACCAAAAAATCGCAGAATTTTTTAGTCAAAGTATAAATAATATTTTTTTTTACATATTTTAATTTTACAACGTAATTTTAATACCAAAATTCATAACATGGGTTCTCATTTCATTCGACAGAAGTTGATATTTAAGTTTAGCAATCATGTGTACATTGTCATATTATAATATTAATATCTTATCATAAAGAAGGAAATAAAGACTGAAGTCTAAAGTCATCATAATATAATTTTCTTGCGTTGATATGCAAGAATATGGTCATACATCATAACCTTAAATATAAATAAAAAAAAAAAAAAACAATATGTAAAAAATCAGGTAAAAAATTGGAATATTTTTAACGTTAAAACATGATTTGACTAACATAGCATCGATGACCTAACGTGTACGCTGGTTAGATCCACCAACAGGTTTTTTGCTCTTTTTTTATTTGCTCTTTTTTCAACATACCACCTTTAAACCTTCTAATTACGGTATTCTTCCACGGAACTAGTAGCAAACTTCAATTACTCAACGTAGGTATTCCGTATAGAACAAAAAATAAGTTACTTATGTTGTTCTTTACTAACAAGCGAAGATTACCCTAATTTTAGTGTTTAACAAAACTCTTTTTTCTTTATTCAAAAGCTCATAAAAGTCCATTGTTGGACATGGGTTTCCCATAGTAGGGCATGATTACTATGGTCGCCATGTCAGGCCGGCGGGTTGGCGTCAAAAAAAAACTTCATTTATAAAATGGCCTTTATTTATAACATTATAATACTTCCATGAAACAAACATAGCTTTCGCATGACATTTACGTATATTTTTTTACAGCAATTGAAGTGATTTATATTACAATAGAACTAACTTACGCTAACTGAAATTAATTATTTCATATGTTTACCCTGATACTAAAGATATAGTTCTATACATCTTTGGCACAGATATGTTATACATAACCAAAAGTACACTGTACATCATACAATATATTCGAACAAATTTTACACTTATACATTATTATTTATTTCCTTATTAGGTAATTGAAACAAACTTGCGGATTTTATTCTGAAAATGTATACCTATATATAACAATAGTAGCAATGAGTATTGGGATATCCAAAACACGGAGCTGTTGCGCGTTACCTTGCATTGCAGCTGGTGTTTCTCCTGCAATTTTAATAATTATCAAACTTTACCTAATAACCATTTATCATTACAGCCTATAAAAAGCTTTTTCCCACCGTTGATTGCCTTTTTTGGGATTTTTTTTCTAATTATTATGTCAATATTTTTAATTATGCTGAGCTACACTTTGAATTTAAATAATTTTACGGCAAATAAACCTTTTAAATTATTTTTATTCATTCAAATCGGATAATATGGATTGTAAGGCTACGTGAATGGCTTTATGTTTCACGTTCTTTTTTGGAATTACAATAATATGTCCTTCAAATACAGCTTCTGACAATATCCAAAATCGTGTTGTTTGAAGGGCGCAAATATCGACAGCGAGATACTTGTCGTCACTAAACAGTTGTAAATTTAAACATTACTCTATTATAATTTAATTTAAAAACAATTTCTGAATCTAAGAAATATTACTAAATAATTTAATATTAAGGAAAACATATATGGACCTGACATATTGAACGGAAGCATCGTCATCATTGATAAATAATCCTAACCACTAATAATTGAAACTGCGTAAGAAATTTTAGCTCTATATCACCATTGCACCTATGGGAAATACCGTAAAAAATTCTAATCATCTTGTTTATGTCAGATGTTAAATAACCACAACAAGTGACGAGCAGGGAGTCAAAGTTACGAGATAGCTGGTACTGCGATGGTTAAGCCGTCTGCCAAGCATAACGGTTAAGGCTAATCTTTTTTAAATGTATCCAGGAGTATCCAGGTGCAGCTGTGAACTTTTAGATTAAGTAGGATAGTAATTTTAAAATGCCTTTGTTACTATTGTGGTATAATGTAATGAATCTTATTAGTAATCTACTAAGTTCGTCGATCGTAACATTCTTGTCTTCCAAGTGGGGTGTGCCAACTCCTACTACTTTTTAAAGTCACTAGATGTGTAAGCGTGTACGTGTACGCTGTACGTGTGCACGGGTACAGGTACGGTGACGTACGCGTGTACAGGCGTCAGGGCGGGCGCGTGTGCATCTGCGTGTGTGCAAGTGAGGGTGTGTGCGTGTGCGTGCGTGCGTGCATGTTTGTGTGTGTGTGTGTGTGTGTGTGTGTGTGTGCGTGTGTGTGCGTACGTACGTGTGTGTGTGTGTGTGTGTGTGTGTGTGTGTGTGTGTGTGTGTGTGTGTGTGTGTGTGTGTGTGTGTGTGACTTTTAATATTTACCTGTAAGTACATGTACCCGAGCGGTAGCTGATAATGCGTTATCGGGTACGCATTGATATGATCCTGCGTCTGAAGTACGTGCTGCTTGTATCAACAAACGGCTGCTACTATGAATTCCTTTTTCAGTGACTAATGAAATGCCACCTCTGGTCGAATCAAAGTTTATCGTCTGTGTAAATAATATAATATTAGACAATTTGTAAAATATTGCCCACAATTTAAAATTTAACTAAGCGAATTTAATTCTGTCTTAAAATAGATACCTGTTATTATTTTTTTTCTCTTCTTGTTGTTTAAATACAAAAAAAAAACTGAGCAAACACATCTAACATGACAATGAAAATAAAAAAAATAAATTTGAACTAAATATAGAATAATGCACACGTTAGAAAAATTGTTATAAAAATATTACCTTTCCTCTGTGTGTCCAATTAATGGTGTTGGGCGGTTCTGGCGTATGCCGGACAATACATGTTAGGTTTATAGTAGAGCCAGCATAAATGAATAAGTCTGGACCACCCAAAATCTCAGTTTCTGGCTCTGTAATAAATTATGAGTTGTTAAAATGTGAAGTGATACGTACTCAAATTTAAAATCTTGAATTTACAACTATCAATATTTATGGATCCCCAGTAGCAGTCTCGTACCGGTAAGCAAACTGCAGGATGCCCCTCACAAGATGGAGCGACAATCTGCTAAGACATGCAGGAAGTCTATAGATAGAGGTGCCGTGTTTTATGGCTCCCTTGCAGCAAACCTCGGGGAAGGAGTAGCACAGCAGTTGACTTGTGAAGTCATAGTGATAATCGTAATGATTTTGACAAATTACTTAAAATAACAACATACCATTATATTTATATAAGCTGCTGTGAGGAGCATTTTATTTAGTAGAGATGATATTCCGCAATCTTTATGGGTGGTATCAGCCTCATTGCTACTGTTCTATTTATAATAAATTGTTATGAAGTAGGTGGACGAAGTCATCCTTGTATGAAATCTTTGTGCTTTTGCAGACATTTCCTATATTCTACTCTTAGAATACTTACGAGATAAACTCAGATCAAGATTCGCTTTTAAGTCTACAACACGGCATTTCATTGCGCACCAAATTAATTATTCAAAGAACATCGGTCAAATGCGACCTGACCAAAATATGAAACGACCACCGTCCGTCACCACCATAAGTCAAAAATTAGTGACTTAGGTGTATATTCAATTAAGGGGTCCGGCTTATTTTATTGGAGCCGGTAAAATAATTTAGCTTTGAAATATTTTGAACGAATCTAAATCCGTCCCGTTTTTATCTGTGGTACCCGTTTCATCATAACACTAAAGTAATACTTCCATTATGCGTTTACTTTTTTTAAATACTAGATTTTATTGTAAACTTTTTATTTATTTTTGTATCAATAACATCATTTTTAGATGTCTTTTGTCTTATAAGCTCACTTCAAAGTCCTAAAAACTTAGCATGTGACCTATCAACATATAGTAAATTATTTTATAAAATAAGCCACTTCCAGTTATACTGTATAGGCTGAGATACCTTTGCCAGTAATAATGAAAAAACACAAAATGTCGAAGATGTCTTAGATACACACCTAACAGCAAAAAGATTAGAAAGGTTATTGATTCAAATTTGTGGTTTTAGCCATTGACTTATAGTACATATATATATATTACTAAGTATAGTAGTATAGTATAGTATTTTAGCTGAGGTTGTAGTCATGGTTGCAGACTTATAACATTATAACTTCCAAAGTGACGAAATACAAAAGTGTAACATGATATGATCCTCAGCTTTTATATAATATATTTTCAATTTAGGATTGAGATTGTACCTATGGGTACGGATTAATCCATACACTAGTCATGTTTGCGATATTTTATAGCCAGGTCCCAAGGCATGTTTGGGCCGTGACCGATGTTCTTTAATCAATTCTGTCTACTAGTATTATTTCAATTAGCCTAATCAGTATAACTATAATTTAATAACGCAGATATAGTCCTAACTTAATAATTATGTCTTAGGCTGCACTACTTACCAACAATATTAAGATAAACAGCATGTCCAATTGGTGGCGTCGTAGATATTTGGCACTCATATTGTCCTGAGTCACGGCGTTGTGGGCTGCGTATTCTGAGTGCCCATTCTTCTGAGCGGGGCTTATGTTGGGCTTCGAATCGTTGATCCGAGGTATATGTATATCGACCCACTGTCAGTAAATGTATATCTCGATGTCGCACCCATGATACCTAAAAAGTAATTTTAGTGTAAAAACACAAATGAGTACATGCCTCTTATTTAGAAAAGCCGATGTAAGCAGAAAAGACTACCGCACTACTCCAAGTAAGTTGGCGGATGGCTTCAGTTCACGACGTTTCTTCTTACATTGCAGGTTGCTTAGGAAAACAAAATTTATATTTAGTTCCTATGAAGCCTAATTTACGGTATAGTAGCTGTGTAATAATATCCACTACCCCATATTATGCCGTTGGTCATCGTCATCGTCGTAAGATGCGACAGAGGGAAATAAACCTGGACTTTAAAGGGAAAATTAAAAATGGAATATAACGGTTACGGTATATTGAAATGCCAATTAGTCAAACATAGAGTTCAAAAAACCAATCACATATAACATAGGTAGGTTTTCTACATCACCCTTGCGATTATGGCTTTTAAGGATGAAAATACACACTAATAATGCATATAAGTCAATTAATATGAAAACTTTGTTTTATGAAAATTTTGAAGGGAAGCTGGTTTGAAAGTGAATTCATCATAAAATTAACATAAAATTTATTTTTAAAGATAATAATCAAACATAATTGGAATCGGAAACCGAAACGTAATATCTCTGAAATTACTACAACATGAAATCGTATACAATTATCAAAATTCGAACACTGAAAGCTTCGTATAAGTATTCTCTATAGACCAAAGCCGTAAATTGTGTTTTAAAACTTTTACGAGGTTTCCACAATTCTACTCGAGTTACAGATATTTGATTTCGTATGTTCACACCAACGCATAAACTGTCATATATTTTTAGATGAAGTTTTTAGTAACGACAGTAATAAAGTATGTAAAACAGGACAGATTAATATAACTTTATCTTAATGTATTGTTAATTTGCAATATTTAATAATACTAGCTGGCCAGGCGGACGTTGTTCTGCCCATACTGACGACCCTTTATCCTATTAAAAATCCTTAAATTCGCAATAAAAAAATATTGAGGTCACTTATCGGGATAAAAACTATCCTATCTCTCAAGTTAGACCAAACTGCACAGAGTGTGCAAAATTTCATTGAAATCAGTTCAGTAGTTTAGGAGTTCATCGCGGACAAACAACGTGACACGTAATTTTTATATATGAGATTATGGTATTGGTAGATGTTTAACATCCTAAAATCTTAAAATAAAATTTTAAATGCTAATTTGATATGTCTATGTATTAACTGCGCATTATATATTACAGGGAGGGGGGACGGAGAGTCATAGTTTCCACCCTTGGGAAGCAGGTTGGCATCTACAGATTCATTATTAAGTTGTTTTCAGGAAGAAAGTGCTGCCCGTTCCAGTTTCCTTTTGTCGCCTTATACGCCCGCCACGGGACGATATGGATAAGTGGATTCTCTTAAGCCGCCTTTACACGATAATGAAACAATATACAACTTACACGTATATTAGAGTATTGTAGTAATAAAGTCATTATTACTGTCCATCAAATAAATCATTGTCATTATTACTGTCCATCACATATTAGTGTATCATGGACCTAAAACATGGTTTATGTCTTGGCCATATTTATCTACCCGTAAAGACCTAAATATTTTAAGATCATAGCAATCTATGGTCGTTGAGTATGCTGCTAATAACCTTCAGGAATTTTGTCATAATTACAATCAATCGTTTCAACCTATTAAAGCCCCTGCTGAACATAGACCTCCCTCATAGATTAGATATGAGAGATTTATCAATATTATTGGCAAATCGAAGGTGAGTAACGCATTTCCAGTGTAGGAGCGTGAAAACTAAAATAGCAGTGAAGATTTTCTCGTAAATAATGTCACCCGGTCCTCCTTATTTTACATATCTTTGCAGTTGGATTCCGGAGGTTCCGTACTCTGTTTCTGTAATCGGATAGCAATCGTAGTGTTCCTTTACAAACACTTTGATTAACTAACCGCCTAAATTTTCACTAAATTGAAATCTGAAAATCACTAACAGTGGTAGAGCCACGCGGCAGCTTTTGCTGTCGCACGGATGGGCTGGCTCGAACCGGGGTAGTACCACGACCTCACAGAAAACCAGCGTGAAGTAGAGGTTTACCTCTGCGTTTCGCTTGGTGAGTGCAGGTGGCCGGAGGCCCTTTTTACTGGAAATGAGGCATTCCATCTTAGTCCTCACGGGTGACAACGCATCTACATTTTGATTTGTAACGAGGATAGATGTAGATGTCTATGGGCCGCAGCAACCACTTACCATCAGGTTGACTGTGTGCTCGTTTGTTACCCTTATCCTATAAAAAAAATCTTTCTCTTAGACCTCATAGGCTAGATGCAACGGCTCTTTAGTCTTCTCTATAATCTGCGAAACGATATCTGTGTTGTCTATGATATTGTAGTGTAGCCCCCACGACAGTATATAATTAGTGTTAAGGTAGAATAAGTTGAAGCAGTATAATTAAAGTTCTAGTATCAAAAACACGTCCCCTTATTAACACATTTCCTACTTCAAATGGCGACCCTGCCAGGCGCCATGTGAAGTATGCACGCGCACCTTTGGGCATACATAAAGGGAATTTTTTCCCTTTTCAATATTTGGCTTCCGTACGTCAAAGTGACGTATGGTTATCTTTAGTGTCAGTTTTTCAACTTTTAAAAAAAGGTGATAATGCGATTTTTTGAGTGTAAAAGTACATATTTTTAATAGTTTTTTTTACTTGTTATAGGCCACGATAAAATACCATAACGACGTCACGAATTTGTGCAGACAATACAGAAATCAGTCGCTTGTTGAATGAAACGAGCGATGAAGAGATTCAGGAGTCCGATAGTGAAACTGAAGACAATTTATTAGAAGATGACGTACAAAGTGTTACTGAAGACTATGATGTGAGTGCTCAACCAGTGGTGAACTTATTGAACGCTGAAGATGTGTCAGAAAATGACTCTGAACCTTCTGAAAGTGCTTGGCCAAGTGTGCCAAGTTATATTATCATGCCACAGCGTCAAATTCTTACAGGCAAAAACGATCATCGTTGAATCTGCCGAGTTATATTATCATGCCACAGCGTCAAATTCTTACAGGCAAAAACGATCATCGTTGGATGGCCACTAAAGGCAGAACAAGTGGCAGAGTATCATCTGCTAATATTATACGTACATCTGGGGGTGCCACTCGGATGAATAAATGCCTTTATGAGCCTTTAGAATGTTTCAGTACATTTATTACTGATGCCATTGTGGAGGAGATAACAAAATGGTCCAACGCTGAAATCCAGCTGAAGATTCAAAGGCCTGATGTTAAAGCCACCTTTAAAACTACAACTTATGAAGAAATTCGGGCTCTTTTCGGCATACTGACACTAACAACTGCTATGAAGGACAATAATTTGACTATGGATGAGCTATTTGATTTTTCGTATTCAGGAAACAGATATGTTGCTGCCATGAGTAGAGATATATTCGATTTTATGATAAGGTGTTTGAGAATGGACGACAAATTTTTGCGGCCAGAACTAAGAGCTACTGATACATTTGTAACAATTAGAAAAATATGGGAGATCTTCATCAACCACTGCCGATCCAATTACATCCCCGGACCTTATGTAACCATCGACGAACAGCTTTTGGGTTTCCGGGGTCGATGGCCTTTTCGGATTTACATACCTAACAAACCTAATAAATACGGACTAAAAATTATAATAACCTGTGATAGTGCCACACGATAGATGATTGATGCTATGCCATATCTAGGAAAATGCACTCAAACCAATGGTTTGCCTCTCGGTGAATTTTACGTAAAAGAACTTACAAAAGCAGTTCATGGCAGTAATAGAAATGTCACGTGTGATAATTGGTTCACATCAGTTCCATTAGCAAAAAACTTGCTAAGGCAGCCACAAAACTTGACCTTGGTTGGCACTATTAGGTCGAATAGACGAGAAATACCTGAAGAGCTGAAAAGAATGCATTTCAGGCGAGTAGGAACATCCATGTTCTGTTATGATGGGCCGTTGACGTTAGTGTCGTACAAACCAAAACCGAGCAAGTTGGTGTTTGTTCTATCATCGTGTGATGAAGAGGGCACTGTTCATTCTACCACCGGCAAACTAAATATGATTAATTTTTATAATGAAATAAAAGGGGGAGTCGACACTTTTGACCAAATGTGCTCGTGCAGCCGCAAAACAAACAGGTGGGCCATGGCTATGTTCTATGGTATGTTGAATATGGCATTTATAAACGCATATATTATTTACTATGATAATGTCCTATCCAAGAAAGAAAAACCGCTGGGACGTAGAGATTTCATGAAAAAACTCAGCAATAGCTTGATGACCCCGTGGATGGAGATAAGGCAGCAAATGCTTACTTTGCCGACGAATATAAAAGAAAAAATTGGTGGTATATTGCCAAAATGACCAGCCGAACCTCCCACACCACGTGAAAGTATACCTGAGCCAAAGAAAAGAAAATATTGTGCCTTTTGTCCATCTAAAGTTAGAAGGATGACAAAGACAATGTGCGACAGTTGCAAAAATCCCATCTGTGGAGAGCACAAGTCCAGCGCCTGTCCTAAGTGCCTTTGGAGCGAAATTAGATAAAAAGTGATATTTGAAATCGTAATTGTATTGTGAATTCGTATTGGTCATTTTCTTGATCATGTATGTACGCGAGCCATGTACGTGAAAGAAATTACATAAATGTATAATGAATTGATAATATGCTTTGGAATAAAAATAAAAGTAAATAGTGGTTAGCGAAATGTAAAATTAAAAAAAAGGAAGTTGAAAACATAAAGAATGAAATAGAAATTATAATGAGAAAGAAATATATAAGGGCAAAGTACTATGTATTATAAATGTCTGGATTAGATAACATATTTTGGTGAATACGAATTAATTATATTGTAAATGTTCGCGAAAGTCAAAATATAATATTATTTTATACGTAATTTTGCATGATTACGTCGTATACTTCTGAGAATACACCATTTTTACTTGCTAGAGGGTGTGACCAAACGCCCTGCTAAATTTCGATGTTAATTAGATTACAGTTTTTATAACACTTAGACTTGTTTTCCACTAAGTTTTCATTATGATTATTCATTAATTACGTTTAGAATAGTTTTAAGGTTTGACAAAATTAACATAAAACATAAACATAAACACTCACGCCTGTCACCCAGAGGGGTAGGCAGAGACTACGGACTTCCATTTGGCGCGATCCTGACACACCTCTCTCGCCTCTTTCACATCCATATATCTACGCATACACGCTCGTCGGTTAAGTTAGATAACTTTTTTGTCGGTGAAAGGTGTAGTGTAGCCCCTACGACAATATATAATTAGTTTTCAGGTAGAATACGTTGAAGCAGTATGTAGTACTAACGTGTTGTTAGTACTCAACAAAGTTGTAGTACTAACAACACGTCTCCTTCATTAACATATTTCCTACTTCACAGTATGAGTATTTCAGCCTTTTCGGAAACGGATTCGTTTGGGAGATTAGAAATCGTTGCGATCGCATACAAGGTGATTTGTAATCGCTCAAAAATTACAAGAAGGCGTAACCTTGAACGGAAATGACTCACCTTTCTTAAAGGACAAAACTATCGCACTTCTGCTCCTTGTCTCCTTTTGTCACATATACATAAAAAATTATTTACTAAACATCCACAATACCTTATTATATTTAAAAAAAAATCAGGTAAAAGTCTATTTTTATAAGTTTCTTATAATATAAACAAACTTATATTAGGGATAAATACGCTATATTTTGAAAATGGTTTCTCAGATACGCTTTAAGTTTTAATGCGTAAAGCCAAAGGTTGAACAAGAAGAGTCGTTATATTCCACCGTGACTTTATCGTCGTTGTAAGGAATTTAGCTATAAACATATCCTGTAAGGTCTTTTAACATTTGTGTTTTCTTGTAAGAACTTAAATTTTAAAAGAAAAGTACTTTTTATAATAACATACGACGAGATTATTATTTTAATTGTATATAATATAAGATAATGAAATGGCTGAATTTTAAGACATAAATTTTTAACAACTTCGCCATATCACACTTTGAACATTTAATGTCATATAAAAAGTACATACAGAATCGTTTGCAACACAATGATCACACATTGGTTTACGACAGTAATCGCTGATGTTTGTTGTGCTTGAGGATATAGTACATGAAACTTTTGGCAAGAAAATGTATCACCCCATTTCGTTCCATAGGTGTCGTAAGTGGTAACAATCAATGCGATTTGCTTCGTCGTTCATAATGCATACAGCAAAGAAGTGGAATAATAATCTGAAAGTATCATCCTTTCCATCCCATTATAAGATGGCAAGGCAAGAGTGAGTAGGCTTTGTAAAAAGATGTTATTGCGCACTGACTTTTTAACAGTGGTAGAGCCACGCGGCAGCTTTTGCTGTTGCACGGATGGGCCGGCTCGAACCGGGGTGGTACCACGACCTCACAGAATACCAGCGTGAAGTAGAGGTTAACCTCTGCGTTTCGCTTCGTGAGTGCAGGTGGCTGGAGGCCCTTTTTACTGGAAATGAGGCAATCTATCTTAGTCCTCACGGGTGACAACGCATCTGCATTTTTATTCGCAAACGAGGATAGATGTAGATGTTTATGGGCCGCAGCAACCACTTACCATCAGGTGGACTGTGTGCTCGTTTGTCACCCTTATCTTATAAAAAATAACTGACTTACAGTGCGCTATAACATCTTCGGCTACATTACCACTGACCTTTTAAAAATGACTATCAGTAGGAATTACACATGTGATCTATATTAAATAAAAATTATTCTATTCTATTCTATTCTATACCATCAGATGGGAAATTAGTCAAGCACTGACGTATAGAAGTAAAAAATACGTTAAAGAGATCTTATCACTTGGACCCGTAATATAATACAACTACTATTCTATGGTAATATACGTCAAAACTGGCGGAAACTCTGACAGTGCGATCGTCAATTCAAGTGCCCAAAATAGGAGCAACACATTTGCTAGCAGTAGACTTTTATAGGTTGATAACATACAATTATTATCATATGCTACTACGAAATTTATGTATTTTAAATCTTCATTAGTCCAT
The DNA here is from genome assembly GCA_963668995.1 of Parnassius mnemosyne. NCBI lineage: Eukaryota > Metazoa > Arthropoda > Insecta > Lepidoptera > Papilionidae > Parnassius > Parnassius mnemosyne. The sequence goes on along the minus strand of CAVLGL010000126.1, from coordinate 11,800,172 downwards.
ATTCAGTTCACGGCAGGACATACACCTCTCCCATAATAGACATAATTTTGTGTAATCGCCTCAACTAATCTCGGTAGTTTAAATCCTATTCACTTACCATAATATACAAAGATTGAGGATAAAACCATTAAGTACTGAAGGTTAACAGTATTCATACTTACAGTGCGATTTTGTAGATTTTTTACTTTACACAGCAGAGTTACTGGATAACCCACTAATCCCGTTACATTATCTGGAGTACTTGGATCGAAGTATGGTGAGCCCGGTGTTTGTGGCCAGTCTTCTAAGAACTCCGCACGAAATCTTCTAGAAGATTCTGATACCGAGTTCTGATCACGAGGACGGCTGTTGCTGCTGTCTTGATAGCATACTGGGGGTTTAGTTGGACAAAATGTAATATAGGGTGTAAAAAAACAGTTTCCTGTAAAAATTTGTATTGGAAATCTTTCTTAAATCGTTTGATTGTGAAGTTAAAGCCTAAGTACGCTCACATAAACTCGGTCTACCCCCATTTCAATAGAGTTATAAAGTAATTAATTAAGATATATTCCCAAAGGCGACAACGGATTGACTAAACATTTTTTTTATAGGAGAGGGGGCATAAGAGCATGCGGCTCACCTGATGGTAAGTGACTACTGCCGCCCATGAACAATTAAAACACCAGGGGAACCAGCGGAATTTCAGATGAGTTGCCGGCCTTTAAAACATCTTTAGGATGGCTGGATGATTTGAGGTTTGAGATATCTTTATTTCTCATAAGAATTTACAACAATTCACTTACATGAGAAAGTTTAAATACTTGCAAACAAATAATAATCTTATCCTAGGCGTACACTAATATATCGAAATCATTTCACTCAAACACGTTCAAATCGTAAGTATACATTTTAAATAATTTTAATTTCTAAGTATAAACAAAATACAATGTAGATTAACAGGGTACTTGTAAAAAAACTAACATAAACAAGGAGCAAACAATGCTTGGACGCGCACCTTACACAGATCGAGCGTAGCTAGAAGTGACGTGTGAAATAGTGAAACTAAGGTGCGCTCCGATTAGATGTTAAATAATATTTTAAGTGCTTTCTAAAAGTTGGCATTGATTTTGCTTCTTTAATATTTTTCGGTAATTGGTTATACAATTTTGCACCTTCGTACATTAAATTTTTTTTACCATAATTAGTTCTTGGGGTTAAGAGGCAAAGGTCGTTTACACGTCTTAGTCTAATTTTTTGTATTTGTTGTTTCTTTGTGAATGTTATTTGAGTATGTATGTCTTTATTTAATATTTTTCTTATTAATATACAAGTTTTATATATATATGTTTGAGTTATATTTAATAATTTTGTTTCTTTATATAGTAGATTTGTTGGTGTGAGGAAATCATATTTAAACAAGGTTTTAATTAATTTATTTTGTGACCTTTGTAGTGGTTCTAGATTTGTTTTTGCAGCAGTGCCCCAAATTTCAGTCAAGTATTCTAAATGCGGTTTTATGAGAGAGTTATATATATTATATCGAATTCGGTGCGGTAAACATGTAATCATACCCCGTAGGGCTCCAGAAAGAGAAGTTAATTTTGTTTTAATTTAAGAAATATGTGGTTTCCATGTTAAATGCGAGTCTAAGATCAGTCCAAGATATTTCTGTTCATCAACTTTATTTATAATTTGATTATTTATTTTCAATGGTGTATAATGTGATATTTTTTTGTTTTTTGCTGTAAATAACATATAGTTTGTTTTTGATATATTTATAGTTAGCCGATTGCATTGAAACCAGATATTTAGAAGATCTAAGTCATTTTGTGCGTCTTTAATAACAGAGTCTATAGAATGGCCAAAGTAGAATAGAGTGGTATCATCGGCGTATAACGTTATGTCTCCCTTAAGCCCGAGATCTTTTATATTATTTATATATATAAGAAACAAGAGGGGCCCCAGAATCGAACCCTGAGGTATACCACAAGGCACAACCCTGGGTCCACTCTGTGTTTCACCGATCTTAACCACTTGCCGACGATTAGTGAGGTAAGATCTGAGTATCTCATTAGCGGTTCCCGTAATGCCAATGTCAGATAGTTTCTTTAATAATATGTCGTGACTAATTGTATCAAAGGCCTTCTTTAAATCTATGAAGACTCCTAGTGCTATTTGTTTTTTATCAATGTTGAGTTTCACTTTAGTTATAACGTCTATTGTAGCTGACAGTGTGTTAGATTTCGGTTTGAAGCCATACTGCTGCTTGTTAAAGAAGTTCTGTGCAGATAGGTAGGCTTCAAGACGTTTATATAATAGTTTTTCATAAATTTTTGACATTACGGGAAGAACAGATATTGGGCGGTAATTGCCAGGTTCCGACTTAGTCCCAGATTTAAATATAGGTGTCACTTTAGCCATCTTTAGACTATCGGGGAAAGTGCCATTTTCCAGATTATTATTTATGCAATTTGTAAGTTCAGGAAGGATGAGGTGTTTCACGCATTTTATTGATTTGCTATTAACCCCATCTAATCCGGAACTAGTATTTGTGCTTAAGCTATCTATTAACTTGGCAATTTCTTCCGTTGTACATGGTTGTAACTGTGTTAGTGCGATTGTGTCAGCAGTATTTGCTCCAATTGTATACGTTAAATTATTATGAAAATTTGTTGGTATTTGACTATTTAAGATCAGGCCCACATTAGAAAAAAAGTCATTGAATTGTTCACAGATAGTATTTTGATCCGTTATGTAACCATTGGGTGTTAAAAGTTTACTCGGGAATGATGGGTCTCTTATTTTGTATGTTATAAAGGTTATTTATTAGTTTCCACATCTTTTTAGGGTTGCTCTTGCAGTCATTGAAAGCTTTTGAATAATATTTAGTTTTAGTTTTATGAATGGTTCTTGATACTTCGTTTCTTGCTTTGGTGAATGCTTCTTCTAGTAATCTGTCTTCTCGATTCTTCTTAAATTTGTTACATATTTTATTTCGAATGTTTATGCTATCTATAATTTTCCTGTTGATCCAGTCTTGGCGGGGTGGGTTAAGAATTTTAGTCTTTGTGAGTCTACTATTGCTGACGCAAGAATTCAGCTTCTCTTCAAGTAGTTCATATGATTTATTACCAGTATTTGTGCAGTTTCCCATAGTTTTATATAGTTGTTCGTAATTGATAGCTTCATATCTAACTCTTCGCAGTGGTTCAGGCCGGTATTTCTGTATTTCGAAGTATATTTGCTTGTGGTCAGACATTGGGGTTTCAATTATGATGAAATTGAATCTGTGTTTTTTAAGGTTGGAGCAAACATGATCTATTATTGATTTCGTTGAAATTGTTTCACGTGTACAGAATGTTTCGTCTATTTTATTTATTATATCGTAACCATTCTCCTCTAACACATCTTTGTAGTTATTAGTTGCCTGTTGCTGACTCAGTAAATTAATGTTGAAGTCTCCAATTACAACAGCTCTGTTTCTTTTATGCAATTGCATGGAATAAAAGTCCAAGAAGTTTTTTTTAAATTTGAAGCGTCTGGTTTCCGATATACTGCACCGATATCAAGACAATAGTGGTCAAGATGAATCCAAAGGTAGTGATTATCACCTTGAGACTGATTTTCTGTGACGTGGTGTTTTAGGCTATTGCAAATGAATATTGATACTCCTCCGCCTCTCATGTTACGCCTGTAGTTAGAATAGTGAAAATAGCCGGGAATCTGAAGACTTATAGCTTCTTCGTCTGACTTAATCCATGTCTCTGAGAGGATAATTATATGAACCCTATTCTGAAACAATTCAACTACGCATTTTAATTCATCCAATTTCCCTGGTTTCACTATACTTCTTACGTTGGCATATAGAAATCGTAGAGAATTTTTGGTCGAAGAAATATCTTCGTAGCTATCTACAATTTTATAAGTAATTGGGTCTGTGTTGCACGAATAAGTTTGGAGGTGAGTAGTGTCGTTGTATTTTAGTTTTTTGACGAGCGTTCTACGATCTTTGGCACACCTCTAACATATTTTATAATTAAGTTTTTATTATTATTATTCGATTGGCGCTTTAATTCTTCTTTAAGATCTTTATAGTATTTTTGCTGTAGAGGGGTCTGATCTGCGTATATTTTGAAATTGCCTAAATTCTCATTTCTTCTATTGCGTAGCAAAGTTACAGCTGTCTCTGAAGACGAAAAACATACTTTTATGAGACGATTTTTGCCGGGGCTATATTTCCCAAGACGGTATACTACTTTGGGCTGGAAGCTCTCATCTATTGTCTTTACTATTTTAGTCACTTGTTTAATGTCGATGTCTTTCCTTTCGTCTTTATTGTTCGATTCGGGTTCCGGTAGTCCATCTATGATTATGTTTTTGCTTCTAATGTTTCGTTCTGTAATTTCAGATATGATAGACACGTAAGAAGCATCTGCAAGCTGAGTTACTTGATTGGCTGACGTATTTTTAAGCAGTTTTACTTCAGACTGCAAGCCTTCAATGTTCTTATTTGTAATATTGTTATTGGACTTTATATTTAAAATATCAGATTTTATTGTATTTTGTTCCATTGTAAGATTCTGAATATTAGTTTTTATATCAGCCATCTGTTCTTTAATAGCTGAAACATCATCATTCATTTTATTGTTAAATTCTTGCTGACGAATGCTCAAATTTGTGAGCATCGCCATCATTTGTGACATTTGTTTACGAATCTCGCTTATTTCTTCCTTGATATCTTCGCTATCATCAAAACGCTTTCTCTTGTTGCGCATGGTAACCTTTGATTTATCTGTAGACTCAGGTGTTGTGGACAAATTTGGTTCCGACCCACTTAGGCCACTTCCAGTAGGCGAGCGTAGTACGTTCATCATAGATCTGTGACCCAGCGTCTATCACGCTAAGCGTAGTGATCGCTACGGAGTGATAAGGTAAAAGATATATATATAATTCGTCTCTTTTCCCCGAGGGGGTGAAGAGCGGTTACCTTGCCTATGCGCCGAGCCAAGAAGTTAATCTCCACACTGTATCGCGCAACCGGTGCACTGGTGACTTAATTAACTTTATAACTTAACTTTAAGTAATAAGGTATTAGTTTGGGTCGTTGAGCGTAATTGAATTTATTTAGAAACTGTACAACACGTCTGCTCTGAACGCCTGATATAGGACGACGACGATTTAGTATCAGTAGCGTTGCAGATCACTTATGTGAATAGGATAGGGTCAGTCTACCTGCATGATGTTGGTGGGTTTTGGTAGATGCAGCCATTAAAATACGTGTTGTGGTTTAGTAAACTAAACATTTATTAGAATGGCTGGTTCCAGTATGATGTATAAGTATTACTAAACCATGACACTCACTTAAGATTTGGTCTGATACACCAGGCTTGAAACATTCTAAATCCTTAATCCGGGCTTATGATCGTAAATTCGCTCCAGAAGCCTCTGCTCTGACTGGACATTGTGTCTAAAAAAGCACAAACATGTAAATCTGGCAACTATACAACTCAAGGATGTGCTTATTCTGTTCTTTAACGGAAGAAACACTCCTGCACTAATAAAACGAGTTGAATAGCTTTGAACAGACTGACGTTTTATATCATAGGTAAGCTTTACATAGGTAGGTACATTTTACACAGCTATATAGTGAATGATAGAATGGTAGACCTTTATTGACAATAGATGGCGTTACTAGGCAGTTTCTCTCTTCTTGTTAATTGCAATACAAAACTAACACCACCACTTATTGAAATAAACAAAATAAAAACACTACTTCAATTTAACAATGCCTATTTTTTCCATAAATTTGTGATGCTTAACTTTACACAGACTCTTAGTAAAAAGATCAGCCGGCATTTCTGATGTATTCAAGTATTCGATCCTTACTTTCTTTCAAGAGCTTCTCTTATAAAATGAAATTTTACATCTATATGTTTACTCCGTCTGTGATACATACTGTTATCAGTTAATTTGTGGGCACTGTGACTATCATTACACAATATTATTGGCTCAACAGTACTACTTTTGCTAACAATTAACTCTGTAAGCAGATTTTTCAGAAAAATTGCTTCCTTGCTGGCTTCACAGATAGCCATGTATTCAGCTTCTGTGCTGGAAAGCGCCACTGTTTTCTGCTTTCTACGTTCGTGAGAAACTACACAACCTGAGTACAAGAAACAGTATCCAGTAAACGATCTCCTATCTACAGAATTTGAGCCCCAATCAGCATCTACAAAGCCAATTATATCTAAATTGTTTTTTACATATACCAAACCAAAATCTCTTGTGGCATTTAGATATCTTAGAACACTTTTTGCATGTTTCAAATGCGTTTCCGAATTACAGTTATTGAACTGGCTTAGGTAACTAACTGAGTATGAGATATCTGGTCTCGTAAGAACGGAAAGATACATGAGACTTCCAATCAATTGTTGATAGGATTGGTACTAGTCACATTATTATCTTTTTCTAGTTTTAAATTTACCTCCATAGGGGTCTCTATACCATTACAATTTTGCATGTTAAATTTATACAATAGTTCCTCGATAAACTTTGTCTGATTAACACATAATTTGCCTTTTTGGATAACAACATTCATTCGTAAACACTGCCTTAATTGACCTTTATCTTTCAACTTAAATTAAGTACTTAACTGGGCTTTTAGGTAATCTACTTCTCTGTTACAGTTTGATAATATGAAAAAATCATCAACAAATAGAGCAATAAAGGTTTTGCTTTTTCAGATATTTTAACAAATAAACAGAGTTCATACAGGGATTTCTTATAATCTAACTCTTGTAAACAATTTTCAACCTTTTTATACCATGCTCTAGCTGACTGCTTTAACCCATAAATCGCCTTTTTAGTTTCAATACTTTACCTATATTACTTAAATTTTTTAAATTATTAGGCAATTGCATGTACACACATTCATTGAGTTGACCATTTAAAAAAGCTGTTGTCACATCCAAATGGGTTATGTTTAAGTCTAAGTTAACACTTATATCAAATAACAATTTAAAAGTAGAGTATCTTAGAACCGGTGAAAAAGTTTCTTTATAGTCAATTCCTTGTTTTTGCGTATAACCTTTTGCAACCAATCTGGCCCTATATCTCACTGTGTTATTACTATTTAACTTCCTTTTAAAGACCCATTTACACTGCACAACACGCGCATCACTAGGTTTGTCCACTAAGCTCCATGCATCGTTATCTCGGAACGATTGCAATTCGTCTTCCATTGCTTTATACCACTCTTCTCGTTCAGTATCATTGATAACATTTTCATAGGTAAGACATTCATTACCTATATTTTCATCTTCAATTACGCATAGATTACTGAAACCATATCTCTGTGGTGGTTTTGTCACACGCCTTTCTAGTTTACTCACAGGCTCATAATACTTTACATCCTCTATCTCGCTCGTACACTCCTCAAAATTTAAAGAACTGGTTGATATCTCTGATCTTTCTTCTTCACTAGGTATGTTTGTCTCGTCTCTCGAATTATCTGCTGTCACATTGCTATCGTCGATTATGAGAGTTTGATACATCTCTGCAGGCCTATCTGATTCTTCTTCTTCCTTTTCTGTAACTTCCTCCTCTTTGTTCTCCACCACTGCTTGTACCATTTCTGAGTCTTTACTGGCCTCTATGATAACAACATCTCTGCTGGTAAGAATTTTTTTAGTTACAGGATTATATAATTTTTTTAGCCTTTAGTGTTCTCTGCATATCCGAGGAAAATGTATTTTTCTGCCTTTTTGTCCTATTTTGTTCTTTTTATTTTGGGAACATGAGCCATTGCCGTGCTTCCGAAGACTCTTATGTGGCTGAGATCTGGCTTTCTGCCGAACTAGAGTTCATATGGAGTAATTTGTAGACCTGAAGCCAATGTTCTATTCCATAAGTAAACTGCAGCGTTCACTGCTTCAGCCCAAAACTTTTTATCCAATCGTGCATCATAAAGAAGACATCGAGCTCTCTCAACCACGGTTCTTTTCATTCTTTCACAGATACCGTTTTGCTTTAGTGTGTATGGATTAGTTTTTTGATGCACAATTCCAGCTTTCTTCAAAAAACATTCCATTTCCGATGAGCACAACTCTCCACTGTTATCTGTTCTCAGTACCTTGATGTTTTTTCCTGTCTGTCGCTCCACCATAGCTTTGAACTCTCTGAAGTACATCATTACTTCGCTCTTTGACTTTAGAAAATATACGAATGACATTCTGCTGTAATCGTCGATAAATAGGAGAAAATACCTTGACATTCCTATAGAGACTGTCTCCTTGGGACTACAGACATCCGCATCCATCACTTCTAACACAACTTCGCTTCTGATACCTTTGTGTGAGAATGGCAGTCTCGTCAGATTCCCTTCACAACACGTGACACACTGGGATCTGTCAATTTCTGCATTATCGGGATAAGATATCCCCATTACAACGCCATTTTTCATATTATTTATGTCCTTGCTGTTTATGTGGCCCAACCTCCTATGCCATAACATACTTGTGTCTTGCATTGCTGAGCCAGCTAATAAACATTGCTGCTTCACATTAAGTCCGTATACTCCATTCACTAAATGGGCTTCTCCAACAATGACATTCTTTTGATTGCAAATCATTCCATCGAACGTCACTGTGTTCCCATTTCTAATCAACTCACTAACAGAGAGAAGGTTATTAGTGAGGTTAGGAATGCACATGATATTTGTAACCTTAATGTTGAACTCTGAACCTTTTACAACTATCGTTAACATGGTGTTTCCTGAACATAACACTGGTACTGTTGTATCATTTGCTATTACTATTCGTTTCATGGTCGGGGTGTAGGAAATATCAAACAAACTTTCTTTGTCGGCAATCATATGGGCGCTGGCACCAGAGTCAATGTACCAATCTGTCTTCTTGTACGCCGAACTCAAGTAAAACGCGTTGAAAACTGCACTTTCTTTGTCTTTACTTTTGTTATTGCACTGATTTTTATAATGTCCGATTTGTTTACATTTATAGCAGCGAATTGTTTTCAATGGCGTCTTTGCCTTTGACGTTTCAGAGCTACCAATATTGCCTTGTTGCTTTTTACGATGCTGCCAACTTTTCGACAAAAATGCACTATCATTCTCGGTGCTGCCAACCTCTGCGCTCATATCTAACAATTTCGATTTGATAAATCTGTACTGACCGCCATTCCAGAATGTTCGATGGCCATTATCATTGGCGAAAACTTTTCAGTTAATGCTGTCAAAAGTAAACACTCAACCCACTCGTCAGTAATCTCAAATCCGGTTCCTCGTAGTTTATTCGCCGTATCCACTATTTGAGTTACGTAGACAGTCATGGATTAGCAATCTTCTAGGCGTATGGAAATCAAATGCCGTAGTAAACTGATTTTCTTTTTGAATCCAGAATCATCGAAGAGTAGTTTCAGACGCTGCCACACACCCCGGACAGTAGTTTCATTCTTAATATGGACATAAAGCGATGAATCAATTGTCATAATTAATTTTGCTTTAGCCTTTTTCTAGCAATCCGTAGCGGCGGCGACTTCGGCGTCGATGTCGGCAGCGGCTGCTGCTGCGGTTTCTCGCTTCACGTTTATATCCAATCCTTCCAGAATGAGGAAATTTTCTGCGGCGAACGCCCACTCGTCATAGTTTTCACGTCTTTTGAGTTTTGGCGCGTTTGCAATGCAACTGCCGGCCATTGTTCAAGCGTGTTTAAAACGTAACACAAATACGACAAAAAGTTCTAATCTGAACAAATTCTATTCAAATCCACAACAGTTCACTATTTACTATTGTTCTCTGTTATTCAGCGGCTTTTAGAACGAAAACGAGTACTTATTTCTCCGAAAATATGAGTCTGGGCCCATAACCTAATAAAATGAGTTGAATAGCTTTGAACAGACTAACTTTTTATTTCATAGGTAAGCTTTACATAGGTAGGTACATTTTACATAGACATAGAGTGAATGATAGAATGCTAGACCTTTATTGACGATAGATGGCGTTACTAGGCAGTTTCTCTCTTCTTGTTAATTTCAATACAAAACTAACATGCACATCCTAAATGATTGTGGACCCTTAATGCGCAAACGTAACACTCATCTGGGAAAATACGTACTTAGCCCAGAAGGAGTAAAATTGCTCACAGCTAAGCAACTCCTTCAATTCATTTAAGATATAGAGCTTAGCAGTGAACTATAGCCATAGCAGCGATTAAGATAGATCTTAATAGACCTGCATAGCTGCTCGCACGAAAAAAACAATTATACGTGTTTCAACGGCTGTACCAATCAAACGCTCAAAGGTCATGTAGACAGACCGCATCCAGCACAGAATTGTCAACGACCGAGTTCTTTCTGATCAGCTCGATACCCTGGCACTGCATAGAGGTCTTGCATCTATTTGCATATTTTATCGCATTTACCACGGGGAGTGTTCTGAGGAATTGTTCGGACTAATTCCAGCCGCTCAATTTCACCATCGCACATCGTGATAAAATTTGCGAAACTATCCATACCACCTGGATGAGTGGCAGCCCACCACTGTGCGATTTAGAAGATCTTTTCTTCCTCGCACAACTTCCGTGTGGAATCTATTACCACCAGCAAATTTTTCCGGACCGATACGACTTAGGAACCTTCAAGAAAAGAGCCTACTCCTTTTTAAAAGGCCGGCAACGCATCTGCAATTCCTCTGGTGTTGCGGTTATTGATGGGCGGCGGTAGTCACTTACCAGGTGAGCCGCATGCTCGTTTGCACCCCTCCTATAAAAAAAGACCAGTTGTATCCCCTTCGTATAAGTGATCTACACGCTATTGATACTAAATCAGACGATAGCTTAGTCAATCCGTTGTCATTTATTATACAAATATGATCGACAAAAGATTATATTTGATATTTTTTGAAAATCAGATATAGTTTGAAAAACACTTCGCATATTAAGTTAGATACGACTATTATAATTGGCAGGTGGAAATGACCCAAATTCACGTTGTCATGGTTTTCTTATAAAAGGGTTAAACTTGTAACATGATTGTGGCCTAAGTAACTTTTATTAATAACTATAATGATTTTAAGTTGTAAGTTTTCTTGCAGAACATTACGTACCGTTTTTAGTTAGAGTTACATAAATTATATACTGAGAAAATATTAACTGTAGGTATCTATGCAAATTCTATTTGTCACATCAATCTATTAACAATTTAAAAAAAGAAAGATTTTTCAAAAACGTGAACTTTTTCATCCATCGTAAATAATTAATTTTAATTTAAATTAAATATTATATAAGAAAATTTATTATATGCTCTTTTATTTATTTTAAATAAAAATAAAGTGCAGAAATTATTTGAAAAGAAAAGCTTACTTCTTTACTTTTCCTAAGACGTGATACTGAAAAACTGAGAAACAATAATATTTTAATCTAAAATATATTTGAAATTGTAATGTTTTGGTTGTTCTTGAAACATTATAAATATTTGTTCAAACTAGTAATTTCTTTCCTCTGAAGAGGTATATTTATTTACGGATGTAATAAAATAAATTTTTTTGCAAGTAGACTCTAAGAAAGAAATGTTATAGAAAATGAAATGTCCTCAACGGGGACGTAAATGTAGCTTGTCAGACGGAGCTTGATTAAATGTAGAATTTTAAATTATTATTTCACAAGTTCAACATTTTAAATGCGAGGATTTTACGACTCTTTTTTATGTGAAAGAACTCTATTCATATTTATGTGATTTATTACACTATCTTGGCAAAATATTTCTCTATGTCTTAAACATCTTGGATAAACAAATGAATAATAATAATATACTTAATTTTACTTTCTGTTTAACATCTATTTATTTTATTTCGTTAAAGATGATTTATCACTCACCATTTATGCAAGACAAAACATGAGCTATAAAGAAGCAAGCAGCGGCGATGACACGCGACATTGCTAATTCTCACAGCCTCCAATGAGAAGGGGTCATCGCTCCTGAAAACAAAGCCTGCGTTAATAACTTCTCAAGGAAATATACATACGCTTATGTTCTTAATGTGGAGAATAAGGAACAGCTTCGTAATATATTAATAATTTCAAACGTTCAATTAAGTCCCGTTCTTTTCACGACTGATAAGAATTTGTCTGTAAAGTATTCATTGGAATAGAACAAATAAAAACTTTGCAAATTAAGATTGACGATAAGTGGAAAACTTTTGGAACAAACACGAAAAGAATTAATTATTATATAAAATAACCCGCAAGTCCAGTTATGCATAGAGTTACATGAGCTAGAGCTGCAAAATGCCACTTAGCAGCTTGGAACTCAATGGATAAGCGTGCTAGAAGGGTAATTGGTGACATGAATTTGGTTAGAACAAATATTACCAGTCTCGAGCACAGGTCAATAGCCAGTCTTTCGGTGGTTTAGATGACACATTTTGGAAAGTGTGTGCAGGAATTGCATGACATAATTTCGTCATGTCCATTCCATCATAACACCGCCAGATGCACGGCTGGTCTTCACAAATTTGTTGTCAACATACCACGAATTCGAACCAAACGATTTCCTTCGTCGTTCATAATGCGTACAGCAAAGGAGTGGAATAATTAATCAATATTTGTCTTTCCATTCAATTATAATGTGGGTGTTTTCAAGACAAGAGCAAATACGATTTTGTTATTCTAAGTCAGTGAGCTTAACCATCTTCGGCTGCTTGACTACTTAAAATCAGGTGGTATATTTGTCAAGAACTGGCTTATAATAGTAAAAAAAACCATTGGTAAATCTAATTGTGCATGCCCTAAGCACATTAAAAAAATTGCGTATAACGTGACTATACATAAATTTTTTAAAGTAGTTTAAACACACAAGTTTTCACTTTTCGTTACTTCCAATTTTCTGATAACTTTACTTCAATTAAAAAAATGTTTGGAAAATCAAAAGGCGCACGAATCACAATGCCCAATATTAGTGAAAATTTAAAAAAAATTATAAATTGAATTTCTATTTGTCAAAGAGTTCTTGTAGCAGTCAACGAAGTACTTTTTGAAGTCAGTTCGTCATTTCCGAAGGTAAGGTCTATTCTATATATGTATTATATTCTATAACTAACAAATCGAGGCTTAACTCGGCACATCTAGTTCTCCTCGTCGAGGAGTTACAGTAGCAGTCATCAAAGTACATTTTCAAGTCACTCCGTCAAGTCCGGAGGTAAGAACTATTCATAACTAACAAAACGCGGCCAAACTTGGCACATCTAGTTCTCTTCGTCGAGGGGTTCCAGTAGCAGTCACTAAAGTACACTTTCAAGTCACTACACTACACTAAGATATTATGATAACCAACAAAACGAAGCCATACTCGGCACATTAAGTTCTACTCGTCGAGGAATTCCAGTAGCAGTCTTCAAAGTACACTTTCAAGTTACTCTATCAAGATCGGAGGTAAAGTCTCATCATAACTAACAACTCCTCGTCGAAGATTTCCAGTAGGAGTCATCAGTACACTTTCAAGTCACTCTATCAAGTCCGGAGGTAAGGTTTCATCATAACTAACAAATAGAGCCCAAACACGGCACATCTAGTTCTCCTTGTCGAGAAGTTCCAGAAGCAGTCACCAAAATACACTTTGTAGTCACTCTATAAAGTTCGGAGGCAAGGTCTCATCAACAAAATGAAGCCAAACTCTGCATATCTAGTTTTCCTCGTCGAGGAGTTATCATAGCTGTTGCTTATAAGCAAATTTCTACTTTTATTTTCAAAAACAAGATTCTTTCTTCATATCAGTCTGGATTTTGCTCTGGGCATAGCACTACAACCGCCCTTTTCAAGGTTACTGAAGATATTCGAGAGGGTATGGAAGGTTCCATATTAACGGTTCTTATTTTAATAGATTTTTCTAACGCTTTTAATACTGTCTACTACTCTATCTTGCTAGCTCTACTGTCTCACTTGAATATCTCGTCTTCAGCCTAGGTTTGGTTCTCATCACATCTTTGAGGGCACCAACAGGCCGTGCGTTCTGGCCATAATGTCTCCAATTGGAGTGATGTATTAACCGGTGTCCCTCAAGGCAGTATTCTCTCACCTCTTCTGTTTTCAATTTTAATTAATCTTAACACATTAAACCTCAAGTGCTCTTATCCACACAACCGACCTGTCCACGAATTAAATGACGCTATTTTTTTACGACCGCGCGAGACAGTCTTAACAAAAACGATTACTACTGAAAAACTATAGCTACATTCAAATAAAAAATATTCTCAAAAGACTCAAAGAATTCAAAGTTTAAGTTTGTTAAAAGAAAATTAGTCAAATTAAAAATAAAATCCGACAATAAAGCTTAAAAATGGGAATATCAAAAAAAATCGTATTTATTTTTTATTTCGAGTTTTACAAGAAAATTGTTATACTTACTGGAGACAATTATTTTATATTATAAGAGTACATGATATTATCTTTAAAATACACCAATATCAATAACATCTTATATACTCAATATACATGTATATAATGTTTACCCAATATAAATTTGAATAAATAAGTAAATAAATGAAAAAATAGGTTTTAAGAATTTCTAGACACATCTCAACAGATATTTCGTTTATAAATTGCTATCAACGTGTTAATAGTGATTCATTATTTTATATTTTGCATTCATTTAACACAAAAAACAGATGAGAATATATTTTAAACAACATATAATCAATAAACGATGATCGCGTATAGTGATTAATATTTAGAGCTAAATTATTATATTTAAACGTTTTGGAATTGTCGTAATGATACATATTTACTGAAGAAAATATCTTCACAATTAGTTTGATGTACAATAACATTAGAAATAATGTATAAAAACAGAAAAGTTATCACATTTTTCACACGTTAACATTCCACAAACAAAAATGGCGAAATTTAATTTAAACTTTTTTTTCTTTAAATGTTTTGTTACAAACAAACTTCATATAGCATCATCTATATTTTTTTTACTGTATTAATAACAGCTATCTTTTGCGCCGTACGTGCTTAAACCGAAAAATGTCGTTTGGTGCCTAGACTGGTGAGGCAATAATAGTTTTTAGGGACTGTAGTCACCGTGGACTGTTGAGTGGTTATCATCTGAATGCCGATGATTTACAACTATATGCAGAAGCGGAACCATCCAATATTCATAATTCAATAGCGTTACTAAACGAAGATTTACATTATATCTTTGAATAGTCCACTGCTTTTGGACTTCACGTGAATCCCTATAAGAGTCAAGGGATCATTTTTGGTAGCTCTACTCGTAGATACTTAACCAAATTAGATATCTCCACTTTGTCGTTTATTTCGTACAACAACAATGCTTTCCCATACTCTCTACATGTTGAGAGTCTCGGTCTGTACGTTGATAGCTGTATTTCATGGAACAAGCAGATCCAGGAGGTAATCCGCAAAGTTACTGCGACATTGCGATCTTTTTATGGCCTGATAAATTTTCTTCCTTCGTCCACTACAAAAGGTTTGCTTGTTCAATTGCTTATCTGCCGATAATAGACTACGCAGATGTGTGTTGCACAGACTTATCTCAACAGCATCTTAACACATTGGATCGTCTCCTCACTAACTGCATCAGATACATTTATGTTCTTCATAAATATGACCATGTATCACCTTTTCGTACTCGGCTTAGCTGGCTGCCTATCCACCAGCTCAGATATGTGAGAATACTCTGCACTCTTTTCACTATCCTGAACGATCCTTGTGCTCCTGAGTACTTGAAATCTAAATTTCAGTATCTAGGAGATACTCATAATTGTTTTCTCCCTTCTTCGGATAATCTAAAGTTGCTAACACCTTAACACCGTACTAGTTATATGTCCCACTTTTTCGCTCTAACGGCTACAATACTCTGGAACGAAATACCTCTTGACATTAAAAAAGCTTCCAACAAGTTTCTTTTTAAAAACAAAGTTCTTGAACATTTGAGGCCGGAGTAAATAAAGTACTCTGTGGCTGTTGCTCGGAGTGCGAATTCGTCCTATTTAGTAAAATAAATTTATACAAGGCTGCAAAAGCCACCGTAAAATTTCGCCATTTTAGAGCCACAAAATAAATTATAACTAAACAAAACAAAATTAAACTGCCATTTAAATTCCATGGCATTCCATAGATTGAATTAAACAATTGATTTTTTCAAAAGTTATCGTGTTTACGCCGCCATGCGCACTTGATAAATTCACTACATAAGTCACTAAAACTCCTTTTTTATGTAAATATAGCAATTAATCGATTCAAAAAAAAATATTAATAAGTTCAACAATTATTTATCTTTCTGACAATGTGCTTTTAAGATCATTTATATATATATATATATATATATATATATATATATATATATATATATATATATATAAATGATATGATATGATTATGCTAGATATGATTTCATGCGACTAAACGTTGGAATCTTAATTTTAGTACCCTAGCAGAACATAACTGCGCGCTACGCGCTTAAGACGTGCAAAAGTATAAATACGTATACGTATAAATACTTATGTGTATGTAAAGTAAATTAAGGTAAAGTAAGAGCCTGTATATGTCCCACTTCTGGAAACAGGCGTCCTCTCATTTCTGAGAGAGTTTTATGGCAAGGAAATGTCCGCCGCGCTATCTCAACGCGTGTTGGCCAACTTCATATGTATTTGAAATATTCTTTTTTCTTATTTCTCAGAAATGCAGGTTTCCTCGCGATGTTTGCCTTTACCGCATAGCATGTGGTAAACCATTACTTATAATTTTAACTAACAATTTAATTGGTGCCGCCGTGGATTGAACCCGGGTTACTCACGTACTGTCAAATTTATAGCGAGCACTTAGCCCCTGAGCTACTTCGGCTCTGTGTATATTATTTTAGTAGTAGTATATTAATTTAATGCGTCCAGATATTAACATCGAGTGACCGTAATATTAAGTTACAAGTTTATTTTAAGTTCTTGTTTTTTTGTAAGAAGATTAATACTTTAAAAGAGGTATGACACCACGTAAGTCATTCATGAAAATACCTAATAAATATAATTGTTTCGAATTCACGTGTTTTGTGCGCGTACAAATAATTATGTACGTCCACAATAAGACAATTTATATTACGTTAAGTTGCTGCCCCTTACAAGTGTCATGACACGTGAGGGGATATAGCTCGAAGAACCGACAACCGATGGAAAGGGCAAGGTTCTCGAGTGGCAGCCTCGTATCGGTAGGTGAAGTGTAGAGCGGCTCCCCACTAGTTGGAATGACGATCAAGATATTCAGGAAGTCGATAGATGCAGGTGGCTCAGGACCGTGTTTTGAGGATTCTTTGGGAGAGGCCTATGTTCAGCAGTGGACTTGTGAATGCTGTAATGATAGTGATGATGATGATTTATAATAATGCGCCGTCACAATAACAATAGAACATATTAAAAATCAGCGATTGCCTAACCTCTTGCTATGCGTGGTAACTACGAAAAAATCGCCATGGCCAAAAGGCCAATGTTCAGTAGTTGAATTTATGGGCTTTTGTATTATATGAATGGAAAAGAAGGATATAAATTATTGTTTTAGCTATAGAATCACAACTTCAATAAGTAATAGGAATGGTTATCTGTCTGGATATTTACGTACATTTTGCTAGCCCTGACAAATTATTTCCTTTTCTTAGTATGTTGTCGTGAATTTGTTTATTCTCTTGTGACCGTAGGACATTCATCTTAAGTTGGTTTGTTACGTTGTAGGAATGAAATATCTTTTATGAAAATCCTAGTAACGTATAACTTATAAGTATTTTTTAAAATTATTAGTTGTTCTATACAACACAGCAAATACTTCTGTTTTTAGTAAACATCATACTGACACACATAACTGGTGGTAAACTGATATCACTTTTGTGGTGGTGGTTTACTGCTGGTAGAATTTCTGCCTCAGAGTACATCTGGGTGTGTAATATTTTCTTACCTGCCGCTAGGTGGCAATGTCTGCATTGTGTTCTAGTCAGAATATTATATTAAACTACAGGTTGTGAGGCATTTCACTTAAGTCCTCAAAGATAAAAACGGATCTGTAGCCTTTCTTGCTTGAATTTGGCTGCATGTGTCCAGAGGCTCTAGTAGCCACTTAACATCACGTGAATGTTCCTTTGTCACTGAAGTTTAATAAAAAAAACATTACTCAATGAGCTATTTTAGATCCGCTTCTGAATACATTACAACTAGCAAGTATTCATTGGAAGATTGTCCCATATATTCACCAAACTTTTTACGTCGTAGAGCCATTCTGCAGCTATATTATAGCTGTAGCTTGTATGGGTCGGCTTGACCGGGGAAGGACAACGCTCTCACGAAAAACCTTTTTAAAAAACAAAATTCGTATAGTGAGAAGATTCGTGTAGAAAACCTGAGACGCTTTTTACTGGAAACGAGCCATTCCATCTTAGTCCTCCGGGGTTCCAATGCATGTGCATTTTGATTCTTAATCCAGGATGGATGTCGATGTATATGGGCCATAGCATCCAATTACCGTCAGGTGAACTGTGTGCCCGTTCGTCACCCTTATTCTAAAAAGAAAACAAAACACTTGATGGGTTACCTACGAGTACGTAGTGCTATGTCTATTACACGCCTCATAATGCGAAACGTTAAAGGTGAGTTTTACTCTCGACATGTCAAGGTCAAGAAATTTCGTGTTCTTAAAATGCCTCTGTCACAACCATATTGCACATGAGTAGCCGTGTATCAAGAAAACACCCTAATTAATACATCTTATATTTTATAAAAAAATCATTTTACATTAACTACTTTGCAAAAAAAAGTTTAAAAAAAACATTTACGTGGACTTCCGGATGTTGATTTTGTATGTGATCACGATAACTCCCAAAAAAATTGACGTATGTATCGAGACCGGTTTTTTTTTATTAGCTTCAGAATCACATCAACTGGTTTCCTATAACAGAAACAGAAACTTTTTTATTCAATATAGATTATAAATAATACTTATTGAAAGTCACTCTTTTGTTTGATTACCACTGGTTCGGAAAAAACCTCTGTCCTGGGTACCAGCAAGAATCCCAGCGGGACTTTTTTTTTAAATAACAGCTTACAATCATGATGTTACACAAATTAACAACACAACAAATTAGAAATAGCTTGGTAGCGATCACTTCATTTCCACCTATTTCATATCAATAGCCTAGTATGTGTAGTTTGTTAGTAAAATGATTTTCTCATCTTATAAGTTTTATTGCTAATAAAAATTCAACGGCGCTGTCATATTTTTTAGCATTTGATAGACAAAGAAGAAATGTACCATACAGCCTATATCGATTTTATACTTTGTGTAATCGATTTACTTTGGTTAACATTTTTAATTTTTTTCCTTTAGGTAACATTACCTGTTAAAATAATAGAGCGCTAAGTTTAATAAACGTAAATAATATATTTAAAAAAGTCAGGAATACAATATTTTTTCATCAAAATAAATTAAACGCTCATGAGGCGTGCGCTTTTGGATTTTTTTAAAATATCTTTATTTATTGTAATAATAGTGACTGTTATTTCATATTCATTTTTACTATTTCATACATACTTTGGATATATATATATATATATATATATATATATATATATATATATATATATATATATAAAGTATGTATAAAACTATATATATATATATATATATATATATATATATATATATATATATATATATATATATATATATATAGTTTTCACGAATATTAGAATCAAAGAACTATATAATAACCTATGTTATATAGGAACTATCCTATAATCTTAAAAATAAATGGAACCCCAGAGACTGACAGATATATATTATGTAGTGTGTTGTGATTACTTTTCATGACACAAATTCTAAGACTGATGCAACAGCCTACTTGTGATTGTGTTACAAAGTAGCACAATACAGTTAAGCTGTTGACTATAGCCTCCACCAACATTTTCCAAAAATCACGGCGTTTAGTTACCTAAATTCATTTATTTACTGCTACACTGGTAATACTTACTAAACTACACTACAGTTATTTTATACTAGGTCGTAGTCTATCTACTTATAAGTTTCTTCGAATTATAGAGTTGCCATAAAGCCCCATCAATTTTCTGACTCGTTAAGCCGTCGGTTACCAATATGTTATTGCAGGTGACGGCTCAGGGGCACAGTGGCATTCGTATGTCTGCGGCAGGCTGCATTAAGCACAGAACAAGAAGTATTTGTATAGCGTCAAATATTTAATGTTTCAGGTCTGGATGTTTAACCATGTAGAATGTATACACACATCGTACATGAACTCTCATGTCTACCTCCCAAAAAGGTAAGCAGAACTTACTTACTTATATTTGGCAAGATCGTGATATTGCTCTCTCCACTCTTTCACGTCCCTATTTTCACGCATTCATGCTCTTTGGTTAAGGGTGATGTTAATTTGGCTCATCTTCAATGTATCGCTAATTTGGTCGGCAAATATTCAGCTACGACGTCCCTCGCCGAATTTGGTAATCGCATCTGCAGTATAAATTTACTTTGTTACTCTGGATTTTTTCATAATTAAGGCATTTTCAAACCACCAAAGCATATTTTCTTAACCTTGGTTGCTTACGCTGCGGTACCCGCAGAAAGAAATCATTAAACAAAATATGTACTTTTTGTGACCACTGCCCTACTGCATGGTCAGAATAAATAAATGGTGAGCTGATCGTTATTGGTGTACGTGTACTGATATTTTGATGTCGGGAATTAAAAATTCTACTTTGTCGCCACATTTTTATAGAATAAGGGTGACAAACAAGTACACAGTCCACCTGATCGTAAGTGTGTATTGTGGCACATGGACATCTACATCTATCTGTTCTGGATTAAGAATCAAAAGGCAGATGCGATGTCCCTGAGGACTAAGATGAAATGTGACGTTCTTAGTTAATGGGAGCTTCAGACATTCACTATACAAAACACAGTAGTATTTAGTTATTTTTTACACTGGCATTCTGTGAGAGCGCAGTCCTTTCCCGGTCGAGCCGACCCATTTGTATTACACAACCACAATATAGCGGCAGCGTAGCTCTACTATACTATAACTGTATTATATGAAGATTTCAAATGAAGATTTTCTTAGTTTCGATGATAAAACTTAAGTTTAAGTACAAAGTTATCGTGTTGTTTTACGAGCGACAGCTACAAATTTCTGAAGCTAAGTTTACAGAAAGTAATCGCAGGGAGCCAAGGCCTAGCTTTTCGGATTTCAATTTCAAAACTTCTCTCTCCGATATTTACAACGGGTGAACGAGTACATTATCTTATTGAAATCCGTTACAAATTTATCATCTCCCTTTCTACAAAATGTCATGACATTCTTTTTTTACAAGGGTAGCCTTGTAACTTGGCAACAATTTAGGTACTTTTTCGGATACAAACACGTTAACCCTTGCCTTGATTGCGGTTATGTTTTCTAACATTTCACAATGAATATGTTGCAACAAAGTTTTTCCAAATTGTCTTTACTGTAATCAAAAAAAATGGCGCCTAATACTAAAAGATTCGAGCAATTTTTTTCAACCGCTTTTTATTCTTAACTTATGTATTTTATAATAAAACTCTTTTTAACAAGTAATTATTTAAGATTCCAATATAATAAAATGCAGTAATCGTCCGAGAGCTCATGACGCATTTTTCATGAAGTGTTTGATGCATCATGAAACTTTGTTTAAAGGTATCAGTCGACTCAATAAGCAGGTATATGACTGTCTGCCTGGCCTACCTGGGTACACCTGGTACTGCGCATACAGTTAAGTCGAAAAAAAATTTGCCCAAAAAAAAGTGTTTGATTCAAATAATAATAATGACTATCCGTTAGCTAAGTTTATAAACAATTAAGAAAAAAAAATGGCAGACACTTCTGAAGGGGTTTACATAGGGGCAGACGACCACAAAGTTGTATTTTCAAAAATTCCAAAAAAAGTGTTTGATTCAGTCTGCCATTTTTACAGCGTGTTTATTATGTATAATAAAATATTCTCACAAAAAGGCAGACAGTTTCTCCGGGGGTTACTAATTTAAAAATCTATACAAATAAATAATCACTTTTTAAATGGTCCATATTTCCTATCATAATAATTAATACATCTGTATCACATGATTTGATAAGTACATTGACAGCAGAATCCGATTCCAATTGACAAACATGAAAATAATTATACTTTTTTAAGATTATTTAAATAGCTGCTGATAAAATAAAAAGCTGTTCCCCGCGACTTCGCCCGCATGTAATTTAGGGTTTTATTTTTTTTGCGCGGTACCCTAATAATTTTTTTTAAATTTAAAAGCAGCCTAAAATACTCGTTATAACATCAATTATCTGCCAGTGAAAGTCCCGTCAAAATCGGTCCAGCCATTTCGGAGATTAGTCGGAACAAACAGACAGACAAAAATTTTAAAAATTGTGTTTTTGTTATAAATATCGTATATAATGTCTTATGCGTTTAGTAAAAAATTGTTATTTTGAAATTAAAAACAGACATTTAAATTTTATTTATTTGTATAGATTTTTAAATTAGTAACCCCCGGAGAAACTGTCTGCCTTTTTGTGAGAATATTTTATTATACATAATAAACACGCTGTAAAAATGGCAGACTGAATCAAACACTTTTTTTGGAATTTTTGAAAATACAACTTTGTGGTCGTCTGCCCCTATGTAAACCCCTTCAGAAGTGTCTGCCATTTTTTTTTTCTTAATTGTTTATAAACTTAGCTAACGGATAGTCATTATTATTATTTGAATCAAACACTTTTTTTTGGGCAAATTTTTTTTCGACTTAACTGTATGCGCAGTACCAGGTGTACCCAGGTAGGCCAGGCAGACAGTCATATACCTGCTTATTGAGTCGACTGATACCTTTAAACAAAGTTTCATGATGCATCAAACACTTCATGAAAAATGCGTCATGAGCTCTCGGACCATAATGACTTAGTAGTAGTATCATGTTTACAATTTACTTATGATGTAAAGATAATAATGTGTACTAGATTTGTCACTCAGCTGTTCCATCCGAAAAGGCTTTGGTATGACTGCAAGTAGACTCAATATTTTTTAGCCATTCTAGTATACTTTTGAATAAGTGTAAATGTAATTAAACTTAGTCAAATACATGAAATATTAATGCAATAGACAAAATAAATTCTAACCATGTAGTGGCGGTGTAAGAATATCCACAACCCCAAATCACCCCGACAGTGTCAGAAAAGAAAACTAAAACAGGAAATAAGCAGCAGGGTATTCATGATAACAACTTAAAATTATAGAAACTGCCGTTGACTACCCTCCTGCCAAGTGTGGTAACTATCGTAAAAATCCCTTTTGTTTATAGGAGAGGGGGCAAACGAGCATGCGGCTCACCTGATGGTAAGTGACTACCGCCGCCCATGAACAACCGCAACACCAGGGGAATTGCAGATGTGTTGCCGGCCTTTTAAAAAGGAGTTGGCCCTTTTCTTGAAGGTCCCTAAGTCGTATCGGTCCGGAAAAATCGCTGGTGGTAATAGATTCCACACGGAAGTTGTGCGAGGAAGAAAAGATCTTCTAAATCGCACAGTGGTGGGCCGCTAATCATCCAGGTGGTATGGATGGTATCGCAAATTTTATCACGATGTGCGATGGTGAAATTTGGCGGCTGGGATTAATCCGAACAATTCCTCAGAGCACTCCCCATGGTAAATGCGAAAGAAAATGCAAAGACATGCAACATCTCTTCGCAGTGCCAATGAGTCGAACCGATCGGAAAGGACTCGGTAGTCGACGATTCGAGCCGCTCTGCGCTGGATGCGGTCAAGTGGAAGGAGCTGGCACTGGGGAGCCCCAGCCCAGAGATGGGACCAGTATTCCATGTGAGGCCGAACCTGCGTCTTGTAAAGTTGCAGGCGTTGAGCTGGCATGAAATACTGTCCCGCTCTGCTGAGCACGCCAAGCTTTTTAGAGGCCAATTTGGCCTTCTCTTCCAAGTGACCACGAAACTGCACGTCACTCGATATGTCGACGCCGAGGATTCCGATACTGGCTGAGGCAACAAGGGGAGTACCTTGAAACTGAGGAGATACGACAAAGGGGCTCTTTTTAACGGTAAACGCGCAAATTTGTGCCTTCTGAGGATTAAACTGGACTAGATTTAGTCGCCCCCAATCCGAGACTTTGTCCAGCAAAGACTCGACTTCAGACACAAGTTTGTTCCGGTACTCGGTGACGTTTTCCCGAGAAATATTGGCACGGCCGGTGTATAAAGCATCACCAGTGCTGTCATCCACATAGCAATGAATGCTACTGGCTTGCAACATATCATTGATATGCAGAAGAAACAGCGTTGGTGATAGCACGCAGCCTTGTGGAACACCAGCGTTAATAGGCTTGTAGTCGGAACATGCACCGTCTACAACGACCTTGATGCTCCGATCTGTAAGAAAGCTATCCAATTGCATAATTTCTCGGGAAGCCCATAGGAAGGGAGCTTCGAAAGAAGCGCTTTGTGCCAAACCTGATCGAAGGCCTTCGCAATGTCCAAACTAACGGCCAATGCCTCCCCCTTGGACTCTACTGCCTCCGCCCATCTATGAGTTAAGTAGACCAGAAGATCACCAGCTGATCGACCCCGACGAAAACCGTACTGGCGGTCACTAATCATCTGGTGATCCTCAAGGCACCGCATGAGGTGGCAGTTTATAACGGATTCCATTATTTTGGAGAACAAAGGGGTGATGGCGATATGCCTGTAGTTGGACGGGTCTGAGCGGTCGCCTTTTTAGGGATCGGGTGGACAAAAGCTGCCTTCCATGAATTCGGGACTACGCCTTGGGAGTAGGAGTACCGGAAAAGACGCGTTAGGACCGGTGCCAACTCCGGAGCACACGTCCTCAGCACAATTGGGGGGATTCCGTCAGGCCCACTCGACTTCTGGATGTCCAGGGAGAGCAGTGCTTTGCGAACCGAGCGCTGTGAGAACAGCACATCCGGCATGGAGCACTCACACCGCGGGATGGTCGGCGGTGTGTTCCCTCCGTCATCAACAGTCGAGTTAGACGCAAAAAGGGAGCCTAAAAGGTCGGCTTTCTCTTTTGCGTCGTGGGCCAGTGGATCGTCCTCCCTGTGCAGAGATTGTAGTGATGGCTTACAGAAATTCCTTTGGACAGCCTTGGCGAGAGACCAGAATGCACGGGTTCCCGAAGGAAGGCGAACTAGTTTCTCGCCAATTCTGCCTATGTGCTCTGACTTTGCCTTGGCAATAACTCTTTTGAAGGACCTGGAGGCAAAGTTGTACTTCTTTTTAAGTATGCTGGTGTTTACATCCCGAAGCGCCGAAGCCGCAGCCCAGGCTTGTAACACTCCTGTTTACTGCGTAAAGCAGTCTTACAGGAGCGACCAAACCAAGGCTGAGATCTGCCTCCGATGGGTACCATAGATGATGGAATAAATAGTTCCATTCCCTGTAGCACCACATCAGTGACAAAGTCAGCAACAGCGCTGGGATCATCCGGCGAGAAGCAAACCCGCCCCCATGGGTAGGAAGCAAAAAAAGACCGCATTCCGTCCCAATTCGCTGACCTGTAATGCCAAACACGGCGGCAACCTGCGGAACGCAACCGCGATGGGAGCGTGAGTGGCACCATACTCCGGATCAGACAATGGTCCGAAGAGCCAAGAGGGGCATCGATGGAAACCTGATATCCATCCGGATGAGAGGTCAGCAGAAGGTCCATCAGGGAAGGTGTATGATCCTCGACATCTGGAATCCGCGTAGGCGATGTAACCAGTTGTGTCAGACCATATGCCAAGGCAAAGTTATAAACAGATATCCCCGCATGATCGGTTAAACGTGAACCGAACCATTCGGCGTGATGGGCGTTAAAATCGCCAAGGATCACGATCTCTGCGGATGGGACCTGTTGTAGCAAGGAATCTGTAGCCATTTGGACATTTCCGCTATGTTTCGTCTGTCTGTCGTAGTCTGTTTTGGCATTACCGCTATGGAGCTATAGGACCTATAGAGGCACACGTAGATGCGCGAATGGTCGTCGCTGTCTAGGCGTAGCCAAAGGATGGACAGGTCCGAACCTTCAAGACTGCCGAGGCGTCGAGAACAGATGTCCTCTCTGACATACACGCAAACTCCAGCCCGAGGCACAAAGGAGTGCTCCAATTTGTACCCCGGGTAGGAGAGATACGAAATATCAGCCGGAGAGGACACCTGCGTCTCGGTCAGAAAGAGCAAGGCCGGCTTCGTCGTCTCGAGATGGTAGTGGACGGAGTTTAGGGTCGAATGAAGTCCCCTGATGTTGCAGAAATTCACGGATAGCGTGGCAGGGGTCGCCTTGGTCTTGTTGCTCAGTTTGCCCCGAGCAGTTATTGTGTTGAGCGGAATTTTGCCCCCCCCCCCCCCAGAATCGCGGGGCAGCCTGAGCACTCACGCTCAGGAGGGGAATAGCATGGTCTTGGATGCTCAGCGAGGGATTCTCCCGGGGTACTGTTACCCTTCTGGGGTAGTTTATGACGTAATTCCGCTACCATTTTGATGGGGGGGGCGGGGCAAATTAGGCCTCCGGTCACCTGCACTTACCAGACGAAACGCGGAAGCAGAGCTTCCACTTCACGCCGGTATTCTGTGAGGTCGTGGTACTAACCCGGCTCGAGCTGGCCCATACGTGCAACAGCAAAAGCTGCTGCGTGGCTCTACCACCGTTTAATCCCTCATATGACGCAAACTTTTAGGGAAGTCTATGTTCAGTAGTTGGCATTTATAGCCTGTAAAGATATAATGAATGTAATGAATGGATGGAAAATATTTAATAAAATTTTGTTACTATCATCGTCACCCCTTCTAGTGCTAAAATTGTTATGAGAGTGTAGTCTTTAATACAATTTCTTTATATATATATATATATATTCTATATATTCAATAGTGGGATTTTTGCTTAATACATTCTATACATGCGATTTTATAAAATCAAATTAAAAAACAAGTTAATAGTATACGTAATGCTAAGTGGCTATTGTAAATCATTACAATCCAACGTATAAAAGTGCTTAAAAGGGCGTTGCCATTCTTGACAACTAAAATGAAAAGTCTTTTGACGTTATGACCTTCAAACAAGGACACAAAAATGATCATATTGTTTCATAAATCCGGAAATAGACGGATGGTACCTGGTGAGATGAAATCATAGACAGAAGGGGTGTCACCAACACCCTGCTTAGAACCCACCTTGTTGATAATCTTAGTTAAAGTATTCATGCTAAATAAGACAATAAAGTCATGTAAATTTTATTTAATCTACACTAGGCTAATATAATATTATTATATTTTTATCTAAATTCATGCAAACAGATGAAGAAAACATTATTTTAAACGTTATTGCACGTATGTTATTCAAATTTAAAATGGCTCTAAAATGTTAAACTTATTTCGAAAGCGAAATATAAATTTCGTATGTAAGCGTCTAGGAATATAATAGTCTCCTTATTTATCTGTATTAACGGAAATGAGTCGTCTTTTATTTTAGTAAACGCAAAAGTTTGCATTGTACTCACTTGTAAATGTAAAAGGAACGTTTTCATTTTTAAAACCTTATAACTAAGATAATCATAAAATGTGTAACGAACACATATAAGATGTACACATTTACCCACGTTATAAAAAAATAGGGTACCCTCAAACAGTAGATAATAGAGCGAAATTATTGTAAAGCGAATCGAAGACGGAGAAAAAATATTATTTATGTGTTGTATGGGCTGTATATAGTAAACAAAAAACATAAAGCAATCTTTATTACTGGGCACTACTTGTATTGTTCTC
The DNA here is from genome assembly GCA_963668995.1 of Parnassius mnemosyne. NCBI lineage: Eukaryota > Metazoa > Arthropoda > Insecta > Lepidoptera > Papilionidae > Parnassius > Parnassius mnemosyne. The sequence goes on along the minus strand of CAVLGL010000126.1, from coordinate 11,772,333 downwards.
TCGCGGTTTCTGAAAAGGAGTATTCGCCGCGTTGCATAAATGCGTGTTGTCACAATTCATAATATGTCATCGAAATATTTATGACTTTTCAGACATTCACGCTCTCTCGCTATATTTTCACTCACTGAACCGAACATGCCGAACTCGTGGTAAATCAGAACTTTAATAAAATTACCATTAAATGGTTAACTGTAATTTTATTTAAATTCTGATTATTGGTGCTGGCGAGCATTTTTGGTTTCTCTCGTTTCTCGCGTTCGCGGAGTGATCTATTATCCCCTGAAATTTTGCGTAACTACATTCATTATATTTATTATTGTAGCCCATTACAATTTCACTGGTAAACAGCAGCTTCTCTGAAAAAATGCCACAAATTAGGCTCCGTTACTAAATTAATCTATGGATTTCAAGATTTTAGACATGTTATTCTGTAGGCCGTTTTAAGTGATGTTTTTTGTAGATTAACAATTGCAAAATTCTGTTAGATTCACATTTATTCAGTTAATTTATGAAAAACAAAAAAAAAATTGCTGAACCTATTTTGATTAATGCTTCTTATTATATTAATCGTGAATCCGACCACGATCAATCCGACGTCGATTGTTTGTTATTATTTGTTCTTGAGATTTATCTTTATACCATGATAATTAAAAACCTTGTCCGTATCCGTGATATGATTATATTTATGTAATCTTTATTATTTCTGAAAATTACATGGCAATAGACGATGCAGCACGTCACGGTTTTGATCTCTTACTTCAACTTCACTTATCAGTTTATTGTTCGTTCGCTATGTACAATGACTAGCTGTATCACGCCATTTCACCCGCGTATATCACGCGTCTACGCCTCGCGATTTGCGAACTTCGAGAGAGACATCACAACGGACGGTTACTGAATTAGAAAAGTTTTAAAAATCAAAAGTGTTAGTTAAGTTACATGGGTAACCTAAGTGGTGGTTATGCATGGTACAGGTACTGATATAGTCTTGAATATGAAGTGATATAAAGACTAGGGACTAAAAACGATTTTGTAACTCAAGCTGAAAGGTTTCGGGACTTTGAATTAGAGCACGAGGGGGACGGAGCGTTAATTTCATTAGACAACACCTCTCCAACTAAACGCTTAGGTTCAGTGTGCCTCTAACCATTCGGTGATTGTTACCAGTTTTCACGCTGGCAATCACTGAGACATCACTGAGCAATTGCCGTCTAATCGTCATAATGACGTCAATCTCATTTTTTGTCGAACCGTTGGGGCGCGATCAGGTCTACTTCCTGTGGGGCTGCTTCTGGAAAAAAGAGATCATCGTCAAGAGATCTCCATGAAGTTGGCCAGCTACTGGTCTCTTGGGTTCCGTTGCCCTATTCCAAGTTTCCCTACTTTTAGCTCACCATTCTCTCTTGTGCCTTGTTTGGCGTTGAAGTCTCCCATTAATACCGTATAGTGGGTTTCGGAAGAATGCATGGCTCAAGAGATAACCTTATACATATCCTCCACTTCCTCATCGCGATGTGCCGAGGTTGCTGCGTAAATCTGTATGATCTTCAGCGAATACCGTTTGGTGATTCTGAGTATAAGTTACGCAACCCTCATCAACACACTCCCAATCTTTACAACGTTGTTAACGAGAGACTTGTGGACGATAAATGCGACACCTCCTCAGGACAAATGGTCGCTCTCTCGGTGAAAGAACAAGTTGCCGGATTCGAGGATTACCGTGTCCAGCCCTCTCTTCGGACCTCCGATAATGCTATAGTATTCCAGCGTAACTGGTTTATGTCTTAATAAATACTATTGTACGTTTTGATTAAGTACTCAAGCTTGTAAAATTTTGAATAAATTTATTTTACGGATTTTATCGTATTTAATTTTAATTATTTTTAATTTTCGACGTTTCAGTTGTTTTGTAGCACCCATGGTCACAAGGAGACTGATAAAATTGAACACGATAAAATCCGTAATAGCAGCTTAATTCAAAGTGCAGTGATCGAATAAAGCTCTCACAGAATACCAGCGTAAAAATAGCAGCTTAATGCTGCTGTGTTTCGTATGATGAGTGTAGAGAGGCGGAGACCCACTTAACTAGAAAAGAGGCATTTTATTTTAGTCCTCACGGCTGACAACGCATCTGCATTTTAATTCGCAATCGAAGATAGATGTAGATGTCTATGGGCCACAGCAATCACTTACCATCAGATGGACAGTGTACTCATTTGTCATTCTTATTCTATAAAAAAATATTGTTTTTGATATGTAAACCGAATGCTTCGTTTCGCTACATGCTTGCACAAATCGAGCACTGAGTTTCTATTTTTAGACCAAAGTAGCAAGATAACGAACTCTACGATAAAAATCAAGATTACGAGATGAAAGTCTTTTCATCAAAATTTGATAAAATCTGAATCGTCAATAAATGTTTCAAGATTCGAAAAAAAGATTTTGAAAGCAATTCTGCCAAATTTACTTTCCAGCGTATCAAATCTATTTACTAACTGCCTGCGTAAAGAAATGAAAAAGGAAATTGTTATATTATTAAGAGCAATGTTTATTCTTCCAGACAAAGACAAAACTCTCTACATAAATGATCGTTTGTACATACCATCATCGTCAACATTACAGCCCTTACGTGATGAAAATCGGCTTCCCCTAAGAAATGCTGACAAAAATAGTCTCAAACCATCTGCATCCATCGACTTCCTGCATGACTTATCAGATGATCACTTTATCCAGAATGTTTATCCTGAAAGAGCTGCCCTCCACTTCGGTGCCTGGAGTCTGGAGAACCACACTGATTGTTAATTTTTGGAGCTATATGGCCGAATTATTGTTATTTTCATTAACTGATCGAATTTTAGTTATTCTGGTTCTGCTGCGGACGTCCTTTTTCGAATTCTATCACGCAGAGAGACTTCGAGCATAATCGTCTTCATAGCTTTCTAGGCGAGATTTCTTATATGGCCAGCAGTAAAGAACCACATCTCAGATCCAATCTCTGTCACCATAGACAATACGCACTTTTGTTCTCAAAATTTTAAGGAATACGTGGCGAGAAGATCTGTTTAGATGTGTGTTTGTGTATTTTTTATAAAATCTTAAAAAATAGAAAAATAACACATTCAACAAACTATAGAAACGAGCACTTTAGAATTTTAAATGCCACTAAAGTATCGTTTTCTTCATAACGGGGTGCTTGAAAACCATAGGAAGGAACATTTAATATAAAAAATGTTGGTAGAGTTCTTTAACGAAAGTTCAAAAACTTGTTCTTATTATGGACAATAAGCAAGATTTTTTATACATTTATTATTTTTCAGATAAAAAGCTTTGATAATTTTGCAAGAAACGTTGTTTCTTTAACGTAATTTTATATTTAATATTGAAGTAATAATAAACTTATCATTTCACAATTACTTTAAAAGAGTTTCTATAATGAACAACATAATCAATATTATAATATTAAACTAGAGTGACCCGTTATTTTCAAACGTTCATCTTCAACTGCATAACCACTTACCATCAGTTGTGATAAAATACAAGCACTGGCTTATAATTGTTCAAAGGACAAAATTAAATAATCTAAAAGGTGAGCAGATAAACCTTTAAGCCGGCAAAATACTGAACCGATTTGATAGTAATCAATCATTCTCGATGGGTATTGAGTACGTCCCTACTCTCTTGACGCATTAATGTGCACGATATCGAAACCAGCTTTTATAGATAAAAAGTATTATGTGCCGAATACGCAAATTTTCCATATTTTAATTAAATAAAAAATTGTGAATTTTTCACCGTGACAGAAGGAGAATGAGAGCTAATAATAAAAGCTGTAGAAATGCGATTAATGTCCAGAAGTATGTTAAAGGTGACTTTGAATGACTTTTAGATATTTTGAAGAAGATGTTGTGATAAAGAAAGAAAACTTTGGTGATTTGGACTCGTGGAAAGAATGGATAAAAAAAGAGTGGCAAAGCATATTTATGCGGCAAAAAAGTAGCAGAGTCGTTAAGAGAAGGAGGCCCTAGACGGAAGTTTATGGACCAAATTGGCGATGTTGAAAATGGACCAAACTAAGAAAACCCTAAACTGATGAGCTTGGATCGAAGTCCGTAGTCTCTGCCTACACCTTTGGGTGACAGGCGTGAGAGTATAATATAAATGTATGTAAAAAATATTTTAAAAACATTAGATCTATATCTAGATAGCTATCATTATTGTATTTAATCAATACTTCTCCAATTCCGTAAATATATATGTCATTATTCTATTATAGCTTTAATTTGAGAATATAGGTAAGTATCTAGTACTGCATACTTATTTTTTCTTATATTTACACGAAGACTACACATTAAATGAAACAATATTTACGGATTTTATCGCGTTCAATTTAATTTTTTAATTCCCGAAGTTTCGAGTGCTTTACAGCACCCAAGGTCAAGGGGGTGACTGAGGTGTTTGACGTCCCGATGTCATAGTTAGCCCGGTTACCTTCAGTTTTGAATATTAATTTTTGGTTCTGCGTAGATCGAACCAAAAATTAATATTCAAAAACTGCTTTTTTTACTGTTATTTACTATTTAAATTTATTAATATTTATATGCGTGTAGAGCGCTTAAGTTATATTATCTTCTACATAATATCAACATAATATGGCTGCGTTTCGTTTGGCAAGTGACTAGACCGAGAATATATGTGAGTGCCTAGGGCAATGACTATAATACCACGTGGTTATATTCCTCTATGGCCTAGGGCCACAGCTAAAACTTACCATCAGGTGATCTATATGCTTATTTGTCACCCTTATTTCTATCAAAAATATGAATTAGATTATGCTTAAAATATATTTGATCTACTTCGTGTTGAGTTTTATAGACTTGGTCCGTCAGTGCCAGTCTGATAATATTATGACTTATTTTAATGTCCCCACCAGGCAATGTATAAGGCTAAAATCTTGGTTTCCTTTAGTATATAGTGAAAATGTGGAGCCTAGATGGAGAAAAGACCTTATAAAGAATACAGGAATTCAATACAGGAAAGTGATTTTGGGGTCAGGGGGCGTGGGTTATTTGCCTTATTTAGCTAATATTATTCCATTATTAGGAACTTCCATGCATAAAAACTTTTGAATTGGGATATCCGCAAGGAAACCGACATGTCTCAACGGATCAGTAAGCTGAAGTTGTAGTGAGACGGCCATATACCTTATATAACGGACAATAGATGGGGAAGAAAAGTTTTCGCACAAAGAAGCTTCACAACGGTAAGCGAAGTATAGCGTCGCCCCCTTCTAGATAGAGTGACGATGTGTAAGACATGCACGAAGTCAATGGCTGTAGGTGGCGAAGGACCGTGCTTTGTGGTATTAATTAGGGGAGACCTTTGATGATATAATCATTCATAATCCATCATCAAAAACATTGCAGAATTTTATAGGTTATGAATTCTTATATTTACGCGAACACTACACATTTTTAAATAAAACTAATTTTACGGATTTTACCGCGTATATTAACTTCTTTTTTTATATTCCCGACGTTTCCCCCGAAGTCCCCCGTGACCACGGGTGCTGGAAAGCACCCGAAACGTCGGGAATATAAAAAAAAGAAGTTAATATACGCGATAAAATCCGTAAAATTAGTTTTATTTAAAAAAGGTTATGAATTTCGAGAAGTTTAGCCGTAGTTAGTAAAGAATTAGCTCTTGTCATCATGTTAACAAAAAGTTTTCACTTTATGGATACCAACGTTGTAATTGGAAGGTAAAACAGGCACTTGGCAAAACTAGCAAATATTTTGGTTCAAATGAGTGGTATGTAAAAAGACCTCACGAGCATCTGGTTGATGGTCTGTTGGAATGCACATGCCATATTATTATTGCACACACAATTATTTATAATAACCGGAAATATTAGGAAGAAATTATTGAAAGTATGCAATATACACACGATACTATAACTATACTATCACGATAATATATATACACACGAAATACCAGAAATGGCAATAGACTTGTTGCTGAAATTATACCCAAGAGTGCTCGATTTAAAAAAATCTGATACTGGATGTGTATTCTCATATTTAATGAAATACCCCAAAATATAAAAGACTTACCCCTTAATAGATTTAAAGGCGCTTTTACAGGTGGCTGAATGAACATTGTTTTTATAATGTGAATGACTACCTAAATTTGACATGATGTGACACAACAGTAGTTATATATTTTTAATTAAATTTTAATCTTAATTATATTTAAAATTTGTATGTATTGGTATTGTTCATTTGTAAACATTGACATGACGATAAATATTTTAATTGAATTTTATTTTGTTATATGATAAATTTAACTATAAAAAATGTATTTGCATGCTATTATAGATGACTGAAAAAGCTGATCTACACTATATAATAACCACCTAAATGTACCCCTTTTTCAAAGCAAATAAATCTTCATTTCATTTCATTTCATTTCATTTCATTTGCAAGTAGCTAATATTTATGTATATTTATATAATATACCATTTCATACAAATTTTTGGAAGCAATGACTTTATTGCTTTGTTTTTAATATTACGTAATAATATATATTTTTAAATAAACGAAATCATTAATTTTAGTTTTACTGATAAGTATTATTAATATTTAAAATTACAAAAATTAGTTTTAATTTAAACTTGGTACATCATTTAAGTGATTTTCACTTAATTATTCTCCACTTTAATTTGACATAGGTACATTGAGCAAACAATACGAAATGCATTTTTAAAAAAGGACGAAAATATATCCTATATTTGTAGTATCAAACTTAAGTGTATTGTATTCCGAAATTTTTATTTATGGGTTATTTGTTTGTAGTTTCACAAAATTTACAAAATGAGATAAAACCCAGAGCGGCGAATGGAAGCGACGTCAAAAATGTGAGAAGTACGAATGCTAATAAGTCTGCTAAACGTGACGATAATGACAAATCCCTATGCCTGCAATGAGGGAGACATAATATGTCCAGTTGTGGACTAGTGGACTTTTACTTGCTCATGTGTAAGAGAGTAAGATTTTTTTTATATATCTGAAATCAAATGACAAAGATTTATTATGTCTAATACCAGAATACGACAACTGCAATCAATTTACCCATAAGAAATTCTATTATAACATTTTTATTATATTTTTCAAGGAACGATATATTTTTAACGAAGAAATAAATATATTTAATGCTTTTTATGACATTATAGTTTCTTTTAAATAGCGAGAAATGAGCTGACAGTCCACCTGATGGTAAGTGGCTACACCATCCCATGGACAACAATTTATAACAAAGAGTTTTGAGTTATTAACTTTAATCTATAACAAGTATAAGATGGGATGCCTTACGGCGTATGCGTTATGCGTTATACTTTTATATCTTCTTTTATTTATACTACATACTAGCTGTTTCCAGCGACTTCGTCCGCATGAAATTTATTACGGTTGGATTTCCCGACTTTTTTTGCGCGGAACCATAATGGTTTTTCTGAAATAAAAGTAGTCTAAGTTACACCTTATAACATCAGCTATCTGCCATTGAAAGCCCAGTCAAAATCAGTCAAGCCATTTTGGAGATTAGCCGGAACAAACATACAGAGAGACAGACCGACAGACAGACAGCCAAAATTTTCAAAATTGATTTATTGTTTTATTGTTATAAGTAACGTATTCACTTTCATATGCATTTAGTAAAAATATATTATTTTGAAATTAAAAATAGGTACTTCAATTTTATTAACTTGCATAAATTTAAAAAAAGCCCTGAATGTGCACAAAATTATTTATTAGACCCTTAAATATTTTTTCGCTAACAATGCCATGAATTTATTAAAATTGTACTTACGAATCATAAAATTCACTGTAATTAGAGCCTTTTTAATAAGAGAACAATTCACAAAACATGCTGCCACAATCAGAGCTTTGGAGTCTCGAAATTAATTACCACGCGGCGTATTATACTTCGTTTAAACCACTTTGTAACACTTAATTTTGACATTAATAACAAAAGAAAACGAGGGGAATGTTTCCATAACACTCCAAATTAAAGTAAACACTTAATTTCAATTTTAGCACTACGCATCAATGTAGGTATCGGACATTTAATAATTAAGGACGTATCACTTTCATTTACGCGATCGAAAAATGTTCCGCAAAGCAAGAATATGTCTGATCAGAGCGATTGGAGAACCGCCACTGCGAAGTGAGGACTTTCATCGCGCGTGCGTAAGCTTATGCTACAGTACAGTTCTCTTCTGCACTTATGATACATTTCTGCTTCAATTATACTCAATTACACCTACGAGTGCTGGATGTTCCCCAGGTAACTGACTATCTTGCACGGATATAATTGATTAATATGATTGTTGTCTTATCCTCAAGGGAGGGAGGAAGTAACATTTTAGGGAGGTAAACATTAGGTTTGAGTGAAAACAAAGACAAGTTAAAGTTTTATCAACTTTTTATTACCCTCACTCCAGGCCAGCTATTGTTCTAAGTACGAATAAAATAAAACATTATTTCGTACCGATTATAACACCAACAGTTTAAGAGGCATGAAATATTACATTTTTGCTAGTAAGAACGTAAGTACCTATATAATATTTATTTTACATTGACGTAACAAAATAAACGTATCGCAGCTAGATACATGCAAACTCGTATTTATGTATATAATAAAGTATATTCTGTAGGCTTCACTATATTTATAAGATACTTGAGATATCTTTCAACTTCACAAACATGCAGATATCCTCACAATGCTTCATTCGTAACCGTACGCGGTAAATCACAGATTCTTGTTAGTGGAAATCAAATCTGATTCCTCTAGTATTATATTTAAGACTAATTTCTCAGTACCTCAGCTACGACAGAGTCAGTTTACTGTTTAACTTGAGGAGTAAATACTCCGCTTTGAAGAGAAGGTTTATTTAGAGAGAAATAATTTATCCTTCAAAGACATCATGGTGTGAAGAGGGCCCACCGTTCTCTAGTACTTAAATATATTATAAATTACATACACGCGCGCTTTTTAGCTCTATACACTTGACAAACCTTAGCGTAACTTCGTTTAATAAAGAAATCTACAGCATAAATTGGTCCAACAACTCGTGAAGTAAAAATATATTAAAGTAGATATTATCCCGCCAACATTTTCCTTCAGCTTATGGTACTATTCTATTTAATAGTGAAAATAAACTTTAATGACGAACATGTGTTTGTCTCAAGATGCGAATATTCCCTTAAAGTTTTATTTTGGACGCTAAACAATAATTCGTCTATAGTTGAAATATTTTTGTGTGCGCGATCGAAATATAATTCCGTTATCTTTAAGAGATCAAGAGATATTTGTTTTATAAAATAAGGATTACAAACGAGCATATGTCCAACTGATGGTAAGTGGATGCTGTGTATACTCTATTCCGAATAAAAATACAGACGCGTTGTCTACACAAACCCCGAGGATTAAGATGGAATACCTCCTTATCAGTAAAAAGGGTCTTCGCTTTTCTAACACCACGCCACTTTTAAACGCAAGGCATAATTAAATGAGCGAGATGACATGTAGTATTTCGAAATTGTTGATGAACGCAAAGTCGATACTCTCCTCCCAGAGTTACCGCTCCCATCACAATTATGTATTTAGCATTGGTGGATGGATATTTCACCATCAACCGCGTCTCACAATCAGTAGGTTGCAATTCATGCAACAGTTGTTGCCATTTGGAAATAAAGTCAAATGGTTTCTGTACCGAAGGGTGTTTTTATATTACACATGCACAAACACACAATATTTTGTAGGTCCTACAAATACTTGCTTCTTGCGAGATTCTAACACACGCCAGCCAGTTACGGTAAGCTCGGTAACGTAATGGCGTGAAGCCATTACGTTACCGAGCCGTAACATTTGGTTAAATTAAATTCTTTATTAATACTTTCCTTTACTATCTGGTGAAGGTAGAAAAATTTGTTAGAGAATTAATAAGGTCGACAGAACCTTAAAATCATGGTCAAATGACCGGATTGGGAAAAGGATTTACGGTCCGTTTGGTCGCAATCATTATATTGGAATCTCCTTTCTTCCTTCCCGTAATAAGAAGTAAAACTCGACTACTGAACTATCGGTTCTGTGAAGGGTCTAGTCAGAGGTAACAAACACTTCGCCTTTACAACGCTATTTCTCAAAAGTAATGGCTGGTCGTAACAAAAAATAGACCTAAAATTCATTCATTCATTCTTCTTACCTCAAACCCTCAATATTATGTCATAATTTTTGATACAAAACAGTGTTCGTTATTGGAAAAGTGATGCGCAGAAGAGTGCATCATAATTATTATCTGTGGTTTGATATCCACTACCTCATAGCATTCCGCGGCTGTCGTAAGAGGTGACAGAAAAAATGAACAGTAGCATCTTCCTAATAAGCTAGTAACATTCAAAATAATAAAAAAACTAGAGCTACCCACCTGCCAAGCGTTGTAATTATGGCAATTATCGCCCGTATGGGGCATATGTTTAGCAATTGAAGTTTGATAGGCTGTAATAAACAAACCAAACAATAAATCTTATCTAAGTTTGATGTAAATGACTAATGATAGGGCTCTGGGAACTGGCAGAACTTAAGCTAATAAGCTGTACAAAGATACTCGTGTGATGTTGGGGAGCTAAATTACATTACACATGCTCGGATATCAGTTTACCTGACCTGCAAGTGATTGTAGGCTAATCTTCCAGAAAATACATAACAGCTGACAGATTGTTGAAAAGAATTATTTACATTCATGGACTTAGCAAATAATTCAAGGAATCAACATTAAGGGTTTAATTTTTAGATTTTTCATCAAGTAGATGCTGCTGCCCATCACCTGCTTTAATTTCCCTCTGTCGCCTTTTACGACTGCCACGAAACGATATGGGATGTAGGATATTCTTACACCGTCACTATACGGTCATCAAATTTCCACATAAATTATTAAAAGTAAAATATATTATTATAAAAAGTTTAAGTAAAATTTCGCTTATTATGCCTTATGTTATATTACTTTTCTATAATTCATTATTGACGAAGATTAAAAATGCATCAAAGCAAAGTTACAATAAAAAATATAAAATAAATTGTTGGCGACGCGCTTAATAATAGTTTATCATTTTTCGTTTCACAAAATATAAACAATTTCATGTTTTGAAGATATTGCTATTATATTATATAATGCACTTCGAATAAAGAGATAATCTATGTTAAAAGTAAATATATTCAATATAATGTCGAATGAAAGTTCGGGGTTCGATTCCCCGGTCTAAAGTTAATTCCATAAAAGTTTGTATCTAGATTAATTTAGAGACATGTGTTACATAGTTATCAGCCATGCAATAGGAATAAAAATCTTATATTTAATTAGATACTTATTTTAGATGAAAATATATTTTGGCTCTTGTGATAAGAGATAAGATTCATTATGGCTGATAAGGATAGCATATGTAAACAAATAATGTTTCATAATGAACAGAGACGTTGTAATTTGGACAAGGAAAGCACTAGCCTCCTATCAATATGATAAAAGTCGTGTGGGAACTGGTTGTTCGTGTAGTATGGGAACTAATATATGAAAAATAATGTAAAATAAAAATTAAAAATAAACTTTATTAATTTGTGAAAATTTGAGTAATGTATGTAGAAATAAGTAATAAATGCTTTAGGTTTACTATATGTGTTAAAAGGGACAGTGTTGTGTTAAAAATGTCTAAATTTGTGCTTAAAACAGTGAAATAATAATAGATTAAAATAAGAAAATTAAAGTCGAATTAAAGTGTAAAATACCTTTAAATTGTGAACTAAGCTATTATATTAATTAAGTTATTTATATTTATTAATAAAGATTGTTATTTTAATCACATGTGTTATATATTTAAGATCTCTAACTATGAAAATGTTCTGTATAATAGGTGTATTTTGTTGAATATCTTCATATGTTTTTAGGTGATAACGATGTAATGTATGTCATAATAATAAGACTTTTTGTGTAATTCTTACAAATAAAATTGTGTAAGCATATGTTTTATAGAAATAAAGATATGGGCTAAAATACAAGGGTGCAATGATGAAAATCAATGTTAAGATATGTCGAGCAGTGCGCGGTTCTCTTTCGCATAAAGCTCGCGACTAGGATAATAAACTGGTAATTTGGCAATCCGTTAGGGAGCAGCCAACAATTTAATAGTTTATAGCAAGAAAGAAGAAGGCAATAGGTAAGTGATAGGAAAGTAGTAAAAGTTTCAACGTTGCACGGTTATGGCGAAATTGCTGTTTAATTTCCTACTGCACCTTCCAAATTAGAACAATATAAAAGTCCACTACGTGACGTCTAGAGTTGGACCAATCCAGAGAGACCCGTAATCTTAGTCGTCTACCCTTTCTTTTCAGAAAGTGCAACAGACGTTCTTGCGTGACACTCCTTCAAGGGGTTCACCTAGTAGTTCCCGAACCCAACGTGGTGTGATTTTAGCTTCACGGGGTAGAACGTGTATGAATGACTAATCTCTGTCTATTGGACCCTTTCATATACATTCTAATTTTTCTTGAATTTTTTCTTTAATAATTTATTAAAAATTTATGTAATAAAAATTTAAAATAATTTTAAACGACTTGGTCGTTTAATCGTTTGGGCTCAACTGATCGATAAAATATTACATGTTTATTTACAGACACAAAATGTATGGGCAAAGAACTTAATAAAAATCTTTATGATTAGAATAAAAGGTTTTATCAGAAGCTTTGTTGTGTTATAATAATCGTGTTGTTTTTTTATGTTATAATAGCACATTTAAGCAACACTAGATAATTCTTATTACTTAAGAAAGTCTTGTCTTCTTGTATGACATGAAATCGAGGTCATATGATTGATTCAGGTGTTATAACTTTTAGTATTTTAACACTTAGTGAAATTTTCTTAAATACAACCATTTCATTCGGAAAATGATGCAAAGATTTAGGTATCGAATGCAGTAAATACCTCATTTTAAGACACAAATGTATGCTTTGCCCAAAATTGATAACAAACGAAGACGGAGTACTTTGTACAATGAAAACTTGGTACAGACACTGATTATTTTTCAGACTTCTTGCGGATCAGAGTAATAATTTTTAAGAATGATATTTTAGGATTAGAGTGACATTCTGGTGAACCAATTAAGCGGTAATTCGACTTAAAGCAAAATTAAATTATTTCTTATTTTTGAACTGAAACAAAAAAAAACCAACTCGTAACGTTTATACACGTTAAATTTAAAAGTACCGAACATCAATATTTTCGTTTAACTTATGAATATACTTCTGCTAAATGATGAAGAAAATAAAAATAAACCATAAATTAGAAGTTGCTAATACCTCTTTGTATTTCGAAGTAGTCTTACTTTCTTATATACTATTATAAGTTAGTACTGGATTTATATTCCACTTGATGGATTTTCTTTGGAAAAGAGCGCGAGGTTCGTGCTATTTTCCAAAGTCTCGAAACCTTTCAGCTCGAGTTACAAAACCGTTTTCAGTACCTAGAAGACTGCAATGAAGTGGACGATTTGAATGACAAGCTCGTGGAAACTGTCCATGCGGTCGGTAAAGTTCTGCAAGACCCGCCGCAGAAGAACACAAAAACTCTCCGATCACACTCTTAATCTCATGGCTGTTAGACGGGAGATGAAGCTACATTCTTCAACAGATTTAACAGCATACAGGCAACTGAACAGACAGATCTCCAAATGCATGCGGCGGGACTTACGCAAATTCAATACAGCTCGTATTGAAGAAGCGATCGAGCGGAACCGAGGCTCCAAAGTCTTTGCCAGAGATCTGTCTGCCAGAAAGCGCCAACTGTCAAAGCTGAAGACAGAATGTGGCAGCATCGTTTCCGGGGCACCTGAGATTTTGAGTGAGATTGAGAGGTTCTATGGGCAGCTGTACACGTCATCGTTGGAGCCACACGCAAGTGTGAGTAACGATCCAAGAGCGAGTCTTATCCGACATTATTCCGATGATATCCCGGACGTCAGTCTGAGCGAGATTAGAATGGCTCTCCAGCACCTTAAAAACGGCAAGGCCCCAGGCGAGGATAGAATTACAGCGGAGCTTCTGAAAGCGGGTGGAAGACCGGTACTTGAAGTCCTTCAGAAGCTCTTTAATTCCGTCCTCCATGGTGGCATTACACCGGAGGCGTGGAGCAGAAGTGCGGTGGTCTTGTTCTTCAAGAAAGGCGACAACGCTCTCTTGAAGAACTACAGACCGATTTCCCTTCTGAGCCGCGTCTACGTGCTGTTTTCGAGAGTCATTACGAATCATCTCGCGCGCAGACTTGACGACTTCCAGCCTCCCGAACAAGCCGGTTTCCGAAAAGGCTTTAGCACCATAGACCACATACATACCCTTCGGCAAATTGTACAGAAGTCCGAGGAGTACAATTTGCCACTATGTCTGGCGTATGTGGACTATGAGAAAGCCTTTGATTCCGTCGAAATTTGGGCGGTGCTGCAGTCCCTTCAGCGATGCCAAGTTGACTGTCGGTATATCGAAGTGTTGAAGTGCTTGTACAGTAGGGCTACGATGGCTATCCGAGTACAGAACCAGAGTACGAAACCTATCCAATTGCAGAGAGGTGTAAGACAGGGTGACGTCATATCCCCGAAACTCTTTACCGCTGCATTGGAAGATGTTTTCAAGCTTCTGGACTGGAAAGGATACGGTATCAACATCAATGGCGAGTACATCACTCACCTTCGATTTGCCGACGATATAGTCCTTATGGCAGAATCGCTGGAGGACCTAAGCACTATGCTCAATGACCTCAATAGTGTTTCCCAACGGATAGGTCTTAAGATGAACATGGACAAAACAATGATCATGTTTAATGTCCATGTCACACCTATGCCGGTAGTTGTTGGGAACACTAAGCTCGAAGTTGTTGACGAGTATGTTTACCTGGGACAAATAGTCCGACTAGGTAAGTCCAACTTCGACCGAGAGGTCAATCGACGGATTCAACTCGGTTGGGCAGCGTTCGGGAAATTACGGCACATCTTCTCGTCAGGTATACCTCAAAACTTGAAAACGAGACTGTACACCCAGTGCGTGTTGCCAGTGATGACATACGGAACTGAGACGTGGTCCTTCACTGCTGGCCGGATGAGGAAACTCAAGGTCGCTCAGCGAGCTATGGAGAGGGCTATGCTCGGAGTTTCTCTGCGTGATAAACTCAGAAATGAGGATATCCGCAGTAGAACTAGAGTGACCGACATAGCCCAACGGATTAGTAAGCTGAAGTGGCAATGGGCCGGCCATATAGCTCGAAGAACCGACAACCGATGGGGAAGAAAGGTTCTCGAGTGGCAGCCTCGTACCGGCAGGCGAAGTGTAGGGCGTCCCCCCACTAGATGGAGTGACGACCTGGTAAGATATGCAGGAAGTCGATGGATGCAGGTGGCTCAGGACTGTGCTTTGTGGCATTCTTTGGGGGAGGCCTATGTTCAGCAGTGGACTTGTGAAGGGCTGTAATGATGATGATGATGATGATGATGGATTTTCTTGTGGCATTCCTTGGGGGAGGCCTATGTTTAGCAGTGGACTTGTGAAGGGCTGTTATGAATGATGATGGATTTTCTGCTATTAATCAGATTCTGTACATATTCGAACATATTAGGATAACTTTAACAAATATATAGCTGTTACTGACTATCGAACACAGTTATCTAAATTCTACCGTTGTTTGAATATTGCGAAAGACGCGACGGTAAGTCCTCATCGAAAATCGCAATAAATCGTAATAAATTAAGCGAAAATTTACTTTCCTGAAAGTCACCTAGACGTAGGTTACTTTAACACACACTTTTCAGCCTCTCCTCTTATTAGATTACCAAAAATATTATTTATTCCAAAATTCAAATTGTTTTTTTGCTACTTTGACTTTCCAAAACCTGGGTAGTATGGCTAAGTTCGTCTTCGTTTGAATTAAAATTATTATGTCGATTATGTTAGTGGAGCTGTCACTATACTAGAGTAAAACTTCCCCTAGACAACTTAAAATATCCACTAGTGCAGAGCCTTGGTTATTCCATTTTATTATTTAATATCGAATATTGCCTTATCACTTTCGTTACATCTTTTATAGAAAAAAATCGGTCTTCCATCTATTACAGCATGTACTAAGCTTACTGCTGAACATATGCTTTCCCATAAATTGGCTTAGAAGGGGAATTTTGTCATAGTTTATACGATGGCAGACGCGTTGCAATATAACCGCTGTTTCAATTACCACGTTTTTATACCTCGTTTTCGTGTATCTGTCTATTCGGGTCGAATATTAAAATTGATTTTTAACTAAATTCCCGATGATCTAGAGACTTAAAATTTTGAACGTAGCTCAAAATCGGATGAAAATTGTAAATAAAATTTATATATATTTTTTTTAATTTCACTTGTTTAATTATTTTGAATTATTAAGAAGATCATTTTCACTTCTAATTTTTTTTAAACGTTACCCCCAAACTAGGGTTTTCTTATGTATCATGAAGGCAGTTTACAAACATAAATTACTCGAGGAAAAACATCCAGACCCGGAACTACTATATGTGTGGGATTCGAACCCCAGCGCAAAAACTCATTGCTAAGCCGCGGAGCCGTCAATAATAACTAATAATATATAAAAATTACGTGTCAAATTGTTTGTCCGCGATGAATTCCTAAACTACTAAACTGATTGCAATGAAATTTTGCACACTGTGTGCCGTTTGGTCCAACTTGTAAGATAGGATTGTTTTTATCCTGATAAGTGACACTCAATATTTTTTTATTACGAATTTAAGGATTTTTTTATATGAAGGGAAAAAGGGCAGAACAACGGCTGCCTGGCCAACTAGTAACTTATAATTTAAAAAATAAATAAGTAAGTTAGAAAATGATAACATAATAATTTTAAAAGTAAAATATATATTATCTCCTAACTTTATTTACATTTCCAATAATATTATGTTAAGAAAAATATGAAAATGAAAATGATTTATTGATTTACAATGACACATTTGAAACCAGTCGCAAGGGCCCTTGTACTAGGTTAAATAAAAAATTGTACTGCTAGGCATAGACTTTTTTATTTTAAGAAGGTTATAGAACTCTATTGTGTGTTAGTGGACTTCACGTGTCTTCGCAAGTATTTGCAGGTTTCATTCAGTACGTGGAGTGTCAGAACTTAAACTCGCACATATTATTATCTAGTTAGCAAGGCAAAAAGTTGTTATAAAGATAATCTAGTCATTATAACCTATAAAAGTCCACTGCTGCACTTGGCATAGACTGCCTTATAGGGGGAATATTTACCACAGTGGCCACGATTGGCAGGAGGGTGGACAGCCACAGTTTTTAATTATTGTAGGTAGCTAGGTACTCGTAGTTGTAAAGAAAATGCTTCTCTGTTGTATTTCCCACTTTACCTCTAACGACACCAACACGTTAGTGAACTCTCTTAAGCAGCCATTGCAAAACATAAAAAAAGCTATAAGACGTTCTATCTTAGCTCTAAGGGGTGACAATGCATTAGTAGTTTTCTTTAATTGATAATGAAAATAAACGAAATGCAATTTTTATTTCGTCAATGTGAGAAAGTAAAACATATTTTTTTTGTTCATTTCCGTTTCAATATGAGGTTTCCTTGACCGAAAAAGAAATAGTGAAAGAAATTACATATTTCTGGTCGTTTCCGGCATTATTTTCCATTGTTTATTAGGCCCCTAATAAAAATTAAATGCAGACCGATTGGTGATTGTTACCGTTACATCCTATTATACCACTGCTGAACATAGGCCTCCCACATAGATTGCTTCATTAGGGGGATATTTGACATAGTTGCTATATTTGGCAAGCAGATTGGCCATCGCATTTTTATTCGTTATTAGAAAAACGCTGCTGCCCATCTTCTGATTTTTTAACCTCTGTCGCCTCTTACGACACCCACGTGACGATATGGGGCTGTGGATATACTTACACCGCCATTTCACGGTGTAAAATTATAACCCAGTTAATGTTATATGAAAAAACCCAGGCGTAAAAATTTTGGAGTTCATAAATGCATAGAAAACTTGGCCAGATGCAAAACCAGAAGTTGCACTTGGCTGCCACACGTACAAAGTGAATATTCACGTGGCAGCCATCGCCCTCCTCAATCATATTAAATGGAAGTGGATATCTGGTTGCGGGTGTATACAGAGCCATTTAACATCAGGTATATATCGCATGTTGTTTGTTACCTTAATATATTAAAAAGAATAGTCTGTACTACAAAAGTTTAAATAGTTATAAAATATTACCAGCATTCCCCAATAATCTTTTTTTTTTCTTTGTCACTCTCACATGGCGCTGTCCGGCTAGTACAAGTATTACAGAAGTTCCGTGATTTTTGTTATAAAAAAATAGTAAAAGAAAATCGTTTACTCTGAACTTATAATCCAGTGTCTCGAGTATCAATAGATGTGCGGAAGTATTTTCAAATGTAAATAACCACTAACACTATCAAATAAGTGTATTAATTACGAAAACTTTAAAAATAATATTTCCTTAAGCCGAAGTGATCAAAACAATATATTATTGCCATTCAATACTAAAAAGAGTGCGTCCAGTGTCAGAAAAATTAACAATTATCATAACATGACTGTTAGGAACCATACCAAAATTTCATCACAATATAGTAATTACACCGTGGTCGAGTGGCACAGAATGTGGGCACATTTAAACGAGTAAGTTGAAAAGCGTTGATTCGAGCCCCTCAACGTTAGTCTTTTTTTTATTAATTTTTCGACAAAAACTTATATTAACATACATAGTATCGCGAGACTTATCGACCCGCATATAACAGAAAGCAATAGATATTAAAAACTATGATGAACTATCTCAACCATTAAGAGAACACGCCAAAAGCTCGTCCAAAATGCATATACAATATCTGACTATCAAGAGAGAGATAGGGCAAGCAATGTTAAAATTTTTCAAATAATAGATTGGTGACCTCGGTAGCTCAATATCGATTACGTTCGATCACAACAGTATGCTAACAATGCTCAACGTTCTTTTATGAACAAAATGTTCAATTTCATTCGTACAACAGGGAACCCATATAGCTTCGCCATGTCCGTCCGTCCGTTCGTCTATCCGTCCGTGGTTTTGCTCAGAGACCCTAGGTGCTACAAATCTGTAATTTGGTATAGTTAGTATAGTAATAGTATCCCATATAAGTAAATGTAGGAAAAAATGCACTTAGATTAGTGAAAATTTCGTTACAACTCCATAGAAAATGACCTTAAAGTAGCTGCATTATAACTTCGTAATATTATTGTTAACTGTTAAAATTATTCAATTTATACGAAGAAAACGACTTGTCTGCATTACTACTTTTAGGTCTTAATTTTGTTTATCGGAACCGGAACCGAAATCAGAACCGGAATCGGAGGAGGAGGCAGAAGAGATGTGTCAAGGACAGGTCTATTGCACTGTATTTTTCTTTTCAGTTTCAAATTTTTTGAACTCCTCGAATTCAGTGGCATACACAGGCTTTAAATGACTTTTAAACGAAATAGTCGTACCTCCCTTTCGTGAATATATTTTCTAGCATAGTTTACACTTTGCCGTATTCTCAGAAACTTTATTGAAATAATTCCAAATAGCACTTGATTTCGACTTCACTGTCCAATTCAAATAAATTTGTTAGACGTCAAATAAAATACTACTAAAACTAGTCAAAAACTCGGATAGGTATAAATGAAGTGCAAACGCACAACACGCCAATTGCCAAATACGAAACAAAACATCAAGTTAAGGCGACTACTCACTTGCCTGCCGCAGGGGCAATCTAGGATGAAAAGCGATCGGGTCAAATCAGAACTGTCTCTACACACATGCCTGCTGTTCAGTATGAGAGTGTACGTCTCGCTGGACACACGCATTGAGAATGGCGCCAGTTTTATCGAAATATCAATGAATCGGCATATATAGCCTTGGCTATTGTTTTATATCGAATGAGGATGACAAATGAGCACTATCCACCTGATAGTATGTGGATACTATGGCCCATAGACACCCATATTTATCGATAAAACAACTAACTAGTTAATAATTACAACCATAATATAGTCCTTAAAAGCTGCAGCATAACTCTACCACATTTAAAAACGTTACAACGTTTAAATAAAGTTCTTTGTGAAAAAAATAAAATAAAAAGGACTCCTATTACCAGTGTCAAAATTTCACATTCTTTATTGGTTTTCATTGTGACTTGTACTCACACGGGTGCTTGGTACGAAAGGTGCTAACAAACTGATTGACATTGCCCCAATTGCATTATACACAGGACAGCGGCAGCTATGATCTAGGAGCAAGGAAGGTCTTGCGCCTCTGTCGCCCTGCCGCAGGACCGACTTAGAAAATATCTCCTGCTTGCATACACACAACACAATTAAGGAGGCAATTAAGGGTCATCCCTACTCCTACACCCTAGATTGCCCCTGCGGCAAGCAAGTGAGTAGCCGCCTTTAAAGAGTAATCGACAGAAGGCACGGGGGAGCGAGGTTCCCGGGGCGACAAGTATATATATATTGTATATATACTTGTCGTATATATATATATATATATATATATGTATATATATATATATATATTGTGTATATTCTACACGCTGATCGCGGCCGCCGCCACCACTGTGCATCGACCTCCGATATATAACTTCCGATTAAATCTTAACGGAACCTAAATCGGAATCGAAAGTGCAAAATGAATCGGAAGTTCTGAACTTTCGGAATCGGAACCGAACCTCCGTAACATCTCTAATTCATACAATCACATAGCCTAATGCAGTTTCGTTCGTCACACTCTTGGTTTACGCGGGCGACCTCAGGATAATTTAAAGTAGTGGTGGTTTACGTCAAGATTCGGTACGGTTACATATGTATATCTTATTGTTGCACTGCTGGGAATATATAGATAGATAGCTGAAAAGCAACAGCGGCTCTTTCTGCAATTAGTGACCTAGAGTATCTGTTAATTCTATTTACAGATACTTATACCAAACCACAATACTTATGCCACTCAAAGTCCGTCTGCACTCTTTCAAAAGAAAGGTTAGACAATTTAGATTACGGGTCTCTATGGAATGGTCCCGGTCTTCTTAAATGAAACAGCAATTATTCTTATATTTTAGTACGCTATTTAGACGCCGTTTTAATATCATACAAAATGAACAACCACTTTCTGCATGACCTTGGCACCAGGGTAGGAGGCTAGTGCTTTATCTGTCTATATTACAGCTCTGTCTCTGATTATTATATAACATCGTTTATTTACATATGCTATTCTTATGTAGGCATTATGTAACTTTTTTTTTATAGGATAAGGGTGACAAACGAACACACAGTCCACCTGATGGTAAGTGGTTGCTGCGGCCCATAGACATCTACATCTATACAAATACATACATATACATTATTATACATACACATACATCTACATCTATATAAATATAACTTATCTCATATCACAAGAACATAGCATATTTTTAACTAAAACAAGTATCTAATTTAATACAAGTCTTTTATCAGTACTACGTAGTCGATTACTATATAATAAGTCAATTAAAAAATGTGGAAATAGCTCTCAGTCGGGGAATCGAACCCCGAACTCTCGCATGACCACAACCTCTTATCATTCTTCAATACAATTCTAAATCTGTTTACTTATAACATAGATTATTCTTTAGTTTGGAAAATATCTACTTTTAATGATGACTAAGATTATTAATTCAAATATGCTTGTTTCTAAAAATAGAAAAATATTTAAGTAATCTTTTAAGAGCGTCGCCAACAATAGTCAACTATGATCATCTTTGTACCTTGGGATGTGAATGATTTGATGTAAATTGTATTATTTTCAAAATCGAAAAGTTTTTTTTTAAACTTACGTTTTTTAAAATTAATATGAATAAAATATTTTCCACATTATAGCTTCAAAGTCAAGGCTAAAACTTTACTATACCCTATGTCTTAGCAATCACTTCAAAAACTATTTTGTCGAAATTCTTTTATTAGTTTTATTTTATGAAGTCCACTTTTACTTTTTATTAAAAGCTTTTTTTATCCTTTTGAGTGGTCTAAATAGTTAATTTTAAAACTACATCCCTTATTTTGCCATTCTTCTGAAACCATATCCTTATACTTTTAATAAGAAAATAATTATAATCGGTTCAGCATTGACAAAGATAACTTTTATAAAACGAACAAAAAACATACAAAGAAATATATAAATTCAGAATTGAAAATCTCCTCCTTATTCGAAGCCTACTTTAGTACTTTAGCACATTTTAATGAAATATTAACTTAACTGTCAATAGATCGCTATTAGAAATTGTATTATCTTGAAAAAATCCATTAATTTTTAATTAATTATATGTATTAAAATTTTGTATTAATTATATATATATATATATATATATATATTTTTTTTTTTTTTGAAATATTATAATTAAATTAAATTCATTAACAACGAGTTTAATTATAACATTTTTCTCCATTTTTCAACTGCTTTTACTTCTATATGAAACAATAATTTTCGTCATAATCATGGCTTTTTCTGCATTAAGTTTGTTAAAAATTTGTCTAAATAAAATCCAAGTTAAATTTAATCTTTATTACAATTTAATAAGAAGTTAAAACGTTAATTTAAAATTAATGCAAGTTCAGTTAATTATTTATACTATCTTTAAATATTATTATGTTTATAATTTTTTGAACAATTATGCTTTTCGCCGCATAGTGAATGAGAACAATAAACAATGTTATTCCGAGTGTGTCATAAACAAAGGGATACTAAAACAGGAGAGGCAGAAGCATATTCCTGATAATAAGTCAAAATAATTTAAAAAACTGCGTGGTCCTTCTAGCCGATCCATTTGTGCTTTAACCATAATATAACAGCACCATGGCTCTGTCAAGTAAAAAAATTATGTATAGAGCGATTATATTAATAAGCTGTGAGACATTTCATCTTAATCCTCAGGCGTGACAACGAATCTGTAGCCTTTTTTAAGTTGGTGGTTAATAGGTACCCTTGGAGTGCAGTAGCCAGTGCATAGAGTGCACTTACGAACAGATAGACTATAAGTTCGTTTGTCAATTCAAGTTTTTCAAGCATTGCTGTAAAGTTTATTGTGGATGATATACTTATTAATAAAACTATATTTTTAGTAGCTTTGCCCGCAATGTTTTAAAATTATCTGTCACCGTAAAATACCAGATAATATATTTTACTATGTGAATTATTAGAAATTTGTATTAGGCTGTATCTAACCTAATCACACAAACCTCTTCTATTACACGCTCCAAAACCGTTTTTCAATATAAATTTATTATATTATATTAAAAAAAATAACAATTACAAAACCTTAGTTGTAGTTTTATTTTTGTTTAAACGTGCTTAAAATTTTGTAGAATTGAACACTTCTTTTATTTATGGAGTATCAGTTTAATTATTAGCAAACTTAATATATTGTAAGACTTGCTTACAAATAGTGTATTTAAACAGCGTTCTGTACATACTTAGAACTAACGTTTACTCAGTTAAGTAAATAAAGCATTCGCATATACACCTGACGCCTTTATCCAATAGGGTCTGCAAATGAAATACCTATTATTATTATATTAATACGTGAACATAGAAAATTCTCGTACATTTTTGTACTTATTATATACTGAGAGGAATGAAACTTATATCATTAAGGGTACAGTGCTACAGATGTACAAAATATATTATGTTTGCTGTAAAAGCAGGTAAAATAAAGTGGACATACACACGTATAAGTCACTGTATTAATATATCACATTTATATCTTAATTTTGTAATTGGTTATTATTATTGTTATATCAAATAAATAGAATGATCCAAATAAATGTCATTTAATTATATCGATTTTTGCTACGAGCTGGGACGAATGTTAATGTGACGTAATAATTGGAACTATGGCAAGAATTACTTTATCATTAAAGGGATTTCCAGTACGCAAAAATATTTTACATACCATTACAAATTATAAACACCATTGGACTAATTATATTGTGCGTAGTAACATAAAGGCATACACACATTTTTATTTTCCTTTGTCCAATTTAAATCATTGTAAATATTGGTGCCATTGTTTGCAAGAAAGAAGTATAAAATTAAACCCTTTTTGTCGAAGTAATAAATTACAATTTTATTTGATAAAAGCCACTTTTCAAATATACTTACATTATCATAATAAGGTTTCCCTCACAAAAAAAAGAAATGTTTAAGAAAACTGCGCTATCTTCTTTCTTATTTATTTTTATTTTTAAATGTAATCAATAATCGTCTAGACAGCGTTGATCTGCAGCGCTGAGCGACCGCGGGATCGAATTCAGCACGGATCAAGAGTTTATATCAAATAATATTCAAGACTAGAATATTTAGATTTGTACGTACTTCTTTAAATAAGAACACCCCTAACCGCAGGCCAAATAAGGTAATGAGTATAAAACGATAACTTTAAAAGTACTATATGATTTATTTCTGCCACCAAACAGTAGCATATTGTGCACTGCGCAGTACAGAAACTGCTATTTGTATTTAAATCGCTTACAAATAAATGTTCCGGGATCCAAAAATGTTATTTAAGACAATGAAAAAAAATTATATATGTGAGCTTTAAGAACACAGTTGAATAGGTAGCTGAAGAATAACATAAGAATACTTATGATCTCAGATTTGTTGTTCAAAAAGATTATTTCTAGAGATATATAAACAAAGGGAAAACCTTCGCGAGGTAATAAATTGGTGTACAGAAAATTTTTATAATACACGTGTATTCAAATTTGTTATAAATTATGTAGACGAAGGGTCCTTTGTTATTTTTTATCATAATATTAACTTTAGTATTGTTCAATGTTTACCGCGATATTGTGTAGAAAATCTTGATGCGTAACGCGTATGCAGTTCAAATTATTTTGGAGACTTAAATCTTACTAACAAGCCGTTTCCGTCACCGTTACAACCTATCAAAAGTATTTTGTATATTGCCTCATAAGGGAGATAATTTCCATAGTTGCTTCGCTTGGCAGTGGATTGGCAACCACAGGTGGTCCTTTTTTATTTTTTAAGTTGGTAAAAGGAAGACGCTACTGCCCATCTTCTGATTAGTTTCCCTCTATCGTCTCTTACGGTACTCACAGGACAATATGAGGTTGCGGATATTTTTGCACCGCTACTATAAAGGTTTGATAATATAATGAAAATATTGTTCTTTACATTCATTTATAATTTCTAAAAAATAAAAATTAAAATAATGTTTCCTTGTCCGTTTCTTGACATGACTTAGTATATGGTTGAACTGCATACTTTTTTTATGAACAGGGATTTCACGAAAAGCTAGTGCTAGCGAGTTTATTTCCAGATAATCATTATTTCTTTATTAAACAAGCAGATGTATAGTGGATATTCCAATAACTATAAAACTTTTATTTTTATTTAAAAAAGAGAATAAGCCATAATCTATTTATTCCTAACAGCAAACTACACAGTGGAAAACCATTCATACGACAAACGTTGAACAGAATTGTCTTCGAAAGCGTTTGTCGCTTGAATGAACGACAAAATTGTGCCGAATCAAAAATCCAGATATCCCGAAATCAACGTACCAATTTACACTCAATCCAGAAAACAGTTGCCAAAAACTACAGTAAATTTAGCACCGACCAAATATGACAATATTTACTGATTTAAAAGAAAATTCTAAAACGTGTATTAGGATCTAATAATCATACTGCTAACTATAATAATAATCTTCACTTTTATAAGGCTTTTGTGGACAGCTTGTTATTTTAATAAATACCCTTTAAATTTTTTTAATAGATGCATTATTAGAATGGGATATAAAACTAAAAAAGTTTTAATCTCTTTGCTTCTCAAAAAAGCCGGCAACGCACCTGCGATTTCCCCGGCGTTAATATTGTTCATAGGCGGCGGTCTCCACTTACTGTCAGCAGCGTGCCAAAATTTTCCTGATAACAAATCAATCATATACAACAAAAAAACTGCGGTCGCATTCCACATGCATGACAACCGTGGGGAACTACCGTTTTCTCTATAATGTCAAACCATTAGACAGGCATTTCTCTAAATCGCATCTCACGATATCCATGTATGGAGACGCTATGATGAAGATGGGATGATGGATTCTCTTACACTAACACCCGCGGTAGTAGGCTTGTAAAAAAGGTATAATTAATGTTCCTTAATGGCACTAGTTACCATATGTATACATTTGTTTATGTATTTTACTTTAATTAAAACGGTTAAACCAATTAAATTAATTAAAGATAACGGGTTTATTCTTCTCGCTTACAAAACTGCAGACATTCCGACAATATTACTGTCCATTCATCCGCAAACAGGTCGCACTCAGAATAAATATTATTTATTTTTTATTTTCAAAATCTACACTGTAAAATATTACCGAGTGTTAATAAAAGGCTTGTTTCATAGATAATTTCTAAAGTTATTCATCACTCTTGATGCCGTACATTTAATAAATAATAATCGTCATTTCAAATCGCGCAAATGGATATCATTTTTCCGGCTGCTGCTCGAATAAGTGAAGTCTCCTAATTTTATGAATCGCAAATTTACGTCCTCAATGTTTAAGGTAATGATCCTCTTAAGCGAATATTATGATGAACTAGATACCCTTAGAGAAAATGTCTATTTCATAGATTTGTAATTTTATATATAAAACGAATTTTTATGTGACTGTTGTACGTAAATTTTATAAAGTTAAGCCTAAAGTTCGCATATGGCAACTCAGCTAGCGAGCGAAAAGACATAAATAGTGTACCTATGTGTTCGAAAAATCATATTACTGTGTGGCGGGTGAAAGGAAAAGGGGAGATTTCCCGCCAGGCAAGGTGTGCTGCCCGGGAGCGGCTAACGCTCCGATTGGTAGTTCGGAGCTATTCTATATATACTGCTTTAATTTCGGAAGTTTGATAGCGCGATTTAGGCTTCGATGTGTTTCGCTTGTGGTGCGACGACAGCGCCGCCACAACACTACAAACATTTAATAAGCGAAATGAGTACGCAAAGTACACCTCCGGGTACAACCTCTCAAATATTTAATAACGACAGTGACGAGGGCGACCATACATCTGTGCCTGCGTCAATTAACGTAGCAAAAAGGCCTAGCAAACGCAATGCCGTAAACTCTCATCTAACTGTGAATTAACCGGAAGGTGCGCACGATAATACAAACACAGCGCTTCGCAACATAATTGAAGACGTAGTACAAAGGATGTAGTAGTGATAATTTACTGACTTAAATTAGCATCTCAATGGCACTTTGCTTAACACCCAACTCAAATCAATCAGAGATGAAATACAAGATGTTAAAGAGTCAATGTAATTTATGAGTAGTCAGTATGAGGAAATTTACAAGGAGATCAAGGCATCTAAATAATCAATACAGGAGTTACAAATAAAAGTGATAAACTTCAATCCACAATAAACGATATAAATATTTGCATAAACCACATAAAACAAGCAGATCTTTTAATAATCCTGATATTCAATGCATGCCGGAAAAGAAAAATGAAAGTTTAGTTGAATTAGTATCTCGGTTGGGCTCTATTATTAATTATAAAATAACTAAATAGAACATCCTCCACTGTGCAGGTACTGTGAAAGTGAAACGCGAAAGCTCTTGACCTCGATCAATAGTTATTCAGCTCTACTCCACTCGTACCCGGGATCACAGTCTGGCAGCAACAATAACTTTCAACAACAGCAGTCCTGAAACTGAATAGCAGTCATTTCGGAATACCTGGAGCAAGAACGCCAATTTTTGTCTCAGAATATCTTTCAACTGCAAACAAGGTCTTACACGCTGCTACAAGAATAAAAGCAAAGGAGAAAGGCTTGAAGTACGTCTGGTTCAGGAATGGGAAAATATTTGTCACAAAAAACGATACAGCTGGTTATATAGTTGTTAAAAATATGGACACCTTATCTAAATTAGAATAGTTGAATACGTACTAAGTTAAATTTTATTCATTTTGTGTGCTTTCAGTGGTTTTTATTTTCATTCACCGGGCAAAACTACTTAAGGTTGTGAGTCAAACCAAGACGCAGAGAGCGCCAGAATAGCGAACTGCCAATAACCATCTCAGAGACGCAATGCTGAAGAACCACTGACGTCTATATATGGACTGGATATACACCGTGACATAATGAGGCGATTTTATTTTTGCAATTTTTGCGCTGACAGCAAAAGTGAACGTCCGCGGAACTAATCATAGAGATAAGACAGTGTGACTAATATAGTGATAAAAATTCTATACCGGAGTCTACCCTAAAACGTCCATTGTATTTATGTATGATATTACTGTAATGCCACAAAATAAATAAATGTATCACTTAATACTAAGCTTTAGACGCAAGCTTCTACGTTTTTATTTGTAACTACAGAACGAATTTTGTTCCGGGTTTCAAATGAGGAAATACCTTCGCATACCCACGCGCTTTGCGGGGGCAAGAAGGATTATGTCGGACTTGCACCTACTAAAACCCTAGGCAAAGGTGTAACACCATTTGTTCCACATTCGCCACACATTGTTAGGGTAACGGAAATGCTTTCAAACACATCCGCAGCCCCACCAGCGAGGATTTGCTACATAAGCTCACGCACACTCACTATGGATACTAATAATTTTGCAGTTCCAATATAAATTTATTTCCTTGATAATAAATTGACCATATTTTAACTGTTTTAAAAAATTTACGTCTTGTTAACAGAAAGTCATCATAGCGACGTTTTTACACTTGGCTATGGCCCTTGAGTCTGAGGGGAAAATAAGGAGAGAAGAAATAAAAAAACATTCGAAACAGTATTATAAAGCCAAATATGTTGGTTATTACGATATAAAAAATGGTAACCAACTTTGCCCGAAGTGGTGCGACGGCCTTAACCCTAGAACCGTACCATGGGGTACAACTGAAAAAATATTTTTAAAATTGGCTATAACTTTTTTGTTTTATAACGGATCTTTTCGCACCGGCGCGTATTTATGGGGGACGGGGGGTTGTGTCGAAGCATCAGTCGGGCGCGAGTTCTGTTAGCGTGCGATCGTGGCAACGCGTGTGTGAGGTACTCCAGCACCCTTGGGTACAATTAAGGTAATTATATTAGTTACTAATTGCTGGATGTTTTTTATGAAATAAGCTATGCTATTTTTTTTGTTTGATTCATGATTTTAATTTTAACATTGCAATATTACCTTAGAAGTAACTTTGTCCGCATACGATGTGTTTGTACTTAATATTTATTTGCAATATTTATACAATTTTATTTACGTTATTTTGTTTAGTAACGAATTTTTTGTAATGTTTCTTTTTAGATGGCGTCGAGAAAAAACCTTTCAGAAAATGAAATTCAAAACCTCCTTCTGGACGTTCGTGATGAAGATGAAGTGTTTCTTGGGGATGAATTAGAAGATGAACTGGATGAAATTATTCCCGATTTTCGCGATGAACAGGTTCCTGTCGAAGAGGATGGCTCTAACCATGAAACAGATCTTGAAAGTTTGGAAGAAGAAATTGAAGAGGATATTGTCCAGGTTAGAATCACAAATTCTCCAGTAACAGTTCTTACAGTACCCGAAGTTTTGCGAGGTAAAGGAACAAAAAAGCAAAGAACTAGCGAAAAATTTTTATGGTATGGGACTCATCGCCGTTCCTCGCGTACTCCACAAAGAAATATAATATTTCATGCACCAGGAAATAAAGCTCTTGCTAAATTTACTACCAGTGCCTTAGATAGTTGGAAATTATTTTTTACGGATGAGATTTTGCATATGATAGTAACTAATACTAATCTTGAGATATCTGAACAGCGGAAGAAGTATAAGTCAGACAGGCCAATAGCATCTCAAAATGATGATGATGATGATAATTCTGTTCCTACGAGTATTCGACCTTCTTTTGTCCGAGATGTAACCGTAACCGAATTAAAAGCTCTCTTTGGCTTATACTATTTAGCTGGAGTTTTAAAAATTAATCACTTGTCTTGAATAAAACTATTTTTACGGATTTTATCGCGTTTAATTTACTTATTTTTATATTCCCGACGTTTCGGTTGATTTCCAGCAACCGTGGTCACGGGGGACTGAGGTGATTGACGTCCCGATGTCAAAGTTAACCCGGAGTACCTTCAGCTTTTTAATTATTAATTTTGGTCCGATCTACGCAGAATGAACTAACTGTGTCTTGAAGTCTTACAGTGGTATGCTTGGGTTTAGTTTTAATTTTATGAATTACAGGATCCCAAGCAGGTGGTAGTACCCAGCCTCCCTCTCTATTGAAATTAGGATGTTTTTTAATTTCAATAGCCTCACGTATCATCCTTGGCAGGAATCGATGTTCTTTCGCGAGGACTTGTGGTTTATCAAATCTAATGTAATGACGGGGGCCGTCTAGGATATGATCACAAACTGCAGACTTCCCGGAACGTTGGTGCTTCACGTCAGCTATGTGTTCTTTTACGCGGGTTTTTATTGATCGTTTTGTTTGCCCTATATATGAGAGACCACACTCACAATCAAGCTTGTATACTCCTGCATCTTGTAGAGGAATATTGCACTTGACGGATGGTAAGAACTGACTAATCTTCTTCGGCGGCTTGAAGAATGTTCTAATAGAAGCTCGCTTCAAGATGTAGCCAATCTTGTCTGTGACACCTCTGACATATGGTAGTACAGCAGGCACACGCTCGACTGTGGCCGGCTTCACTCGGTCACTGTGACGTAGGCGCGGAACCCGAAGCTTGTTGTCGTGCAGAACCTGCTTGACGTGCTGAAGCTCGGCGGCCAGGTGTTTGCTGTCACAGATCCCTCGTGCTCTCTGCAACAAAGATTTGCCCACGGTAGCTAACTGTGAAGGATGATGGTGGGATTCACCGTTTAAGTATCGGTTTGTATGGGTCTTTTTTCTATACACAGTGTGACCTACGGTGTTATTAGGATTTCGAATGACTAACACATCTAGGAAAGCTAAAGAATTATTTGCCTCTAACTCCATAGTAAATTGAATTTTAGAGTTTATGGAATTAAGATGTTCTAAAAATGCAGTTACTTTGTCTGATGGTAAAATTGTGAAAGTATCGTCTACGTACCGCTTGTAGAAACTTGGAGTTACTGGTGCAGTAAGCAGGGCTTTCTCCTCAAAGTCCTCCATGAAAATATCGGCGACAATGGGAGATACCGGTGAGCCCATCGCAACACCATCTACTTGCTTGTAAAACTGTTCCTTCCACAATAGGTAGCCAGATGTAAGGCAATGTCTGAGTAATACTGCATATTCTGCTGGCATGTTGTTTTCCTCTAGTTTCCTGGTTATAATTGAGATGCAGTCTTCAACAGGTAGGCATGTAAATAGAGACTGAACATCAAAACTGACCATAGTTTCTTTGTCAGTAAGACATAGGTCTTTTATCTCACTGACAAAATGGTATGAATCCTTAGTGTGTGCTCTTGTATGTCCTCTGAGTGGTGATAGTACTTTTGCTAAGTGTTGAGCCAATCTGTAAGTTGGCGAATCGATCTGACTCACTATTGGACGTAATGGAGCGTTCGGTTTGTGTATTTTTGGTAACCCATACAACTTCGGCGGTTTGGCACACGTAGGTATTATCGAATTTACGTCTAGATTCAGTTTCTCGGAGTATTTCTTTATTAGATCGCTAGTTGTTTTAAGCGTATTAGTTGTAGGATCTGTTTTGACCTTTACGTACGTACTTTCATCCGATAAAAGTTGTTGTATTTTAAAATTGTAATCCGACGTATCCATTATAACCGTAGCATTACCTTTATCTGCGCGGAGAATCGTAAGCTCTGGTCTGTTGCGTAAGTTTTTTAATGCAGTAAATTCATCTTTGGGAAGATTTAATTTTGGCGCTGAGCTTCGACGTAACAAGGACGAAATGTCTTGACGTATAGCCTCTAAATCTTCTTTACCAATATTATTTTTATACAGACAGTCCTCAACACTACAGATAATGTTTTCATACGGAATTTTTCGCGGTGTTATAGCGAAATTCATACCTTTGGCCAAAACTTTTATCGTCGCGTCGTCTAGAGATTGTTTTGACAGGTTATAGACCGCACGTTGTTTATTACTCGCGTCTGTTGTCAATGATTGCGTTCCGTTATTACGTTGACATTGGCGTTGGACATTTGATTTGGTTGTTAGTTTTTGGTATTTATCTATATGTTTATTTTTGCATTCATTGTATTTAGTTGTTTCACGTTTGTCTAAAGTTTCCATGCAATTCTTATAATCAAATGTCGATAAAACTGTCTTTAGATCACTGGACGATTTGTCTATGGTTTTATTAATGAAACATAGATCGGTACGTTTTTGCTGAATCACCGTTATTAACAATTTTTTGCTTGCCTGATTTAAGATCTTAGCGCTTCCTCGAATGTCTTTTTTAGTAGATATCTTGACACACGTAGGAATGAGATTATGGTCTCTGCATCTCTTCAAGAAGTTTAAAGCTGTTATGTATCTTGCGCGCTTGGTTTTGAGATCTTCTAGTCGGCGTATTTTATTTGCTATTTCCAGTCCGTACTGGTTTACATAATGATTTCTTATATTTACGCGAACACTACACATTGAATAAAACTATTTTTACGGATTTTATCGCGTTTAATTTACTTATTTTTATATTCCCGACGTTTCGGTTGCTTTCCAGCAACCGTGGTCACGGGGGACTGAGGTGATTGACGTCCCGATGTCAAAGTTAACCCGGAGTACCTTCAGCTTTTTAATTATTAATTTTGGTCCGATCTACGCAGAATGAACTAACTGTGTCTTGAAGTCTTACAGTGGTATGCTTGGGTTTAGTTTTAATTTTATGAATTACAGGATCCCAAGCAGGTGGTAGTACCCAGCCTCCCTCTCTATTGAAATTAGGATGTTTTTTAATTTCAATAGCCTCACGTATCATCCTTGGCAGGAATCGATGTTCTTTCGCGAGGACTTGTGGTTTATCAAATCTAATGTAATGACGGGGGCCGTCTAGGATATGATCACAAACTGCAGACTTCCCGGAACGTTGGTGCTTCACGTCAGCTATGTGTTCTTTTACGCGGGTTTTTATTGATCGTTTTGTTTGCCCTATATATGAGAGACCACACTCACAATCAAGCTTGTATACTCCTGCATCTTGTAGAGGAATATTGCACTTGACGGATGGTAAGAACTGACTAATCTTCTTCGGCGGCTTGAAGAATGTTCTAATAGAAGCTCGCTTCAAGATGTAGCCAATCTTGTCTGTGACACCTCTGACATATGGTAGTACAGCAGGCACACGCTCGACTGTGGCCGGCTTCACTCGGTCACTGTGACGTAGGCGCGGAACCCGAAGCTTGTTGTCGTGCAGAACCTGCTTGACGTGCTGAAGCTCGGCGGCCAGGTGTTTGCTGTCACAGATCCCTCGTGCTCTCTGCAACAAAGATTTGCCCACGGTAGCTAACTGTGAAGGATGATGGTGGGATTCACCGTTTAAGTATCGGTTTGTATGGGTCTTTTTTCTATACACAGTGTGACCTACGGTGTTATTAGGATTTCGAATGACTAACACATCTAGGAAAGCTAAAGAATTATTTGCCTCTAACTCCATAGTAAATTGAATTTTAGAGTTTATGGAATTAAGATGTTCTAAAAATGCAGTTACTTTGTCTGATGGTAAAATTGTGAAAGTATCGTCTACGTACCGCTTGTAGAAACTTGGAGTTACTGGTGCAGTAAGCAGGGCTTTCTCCTCAAAGTCCTCCATGAAAATATCGGCGACAATGGGAGATACCGGTGAGCCCATCGCAACACCATCTACTTGCTTGTAAAACTGTTCCTTCCACAATAGGTAGCCAGATGTAAGGCAATGTCTGAGTAATACTGCATATTCTGCTGGCATGTTGTTTTCCTCTAGTTTCCTAGTTATAATTGAGATGCAGTCTTCAACAGGTAGGCATGTAAATAGAGACTGAACATCAAAACTGACCATAGTTTCATTGTCAGTAAGACATAGGTCTTTTATCTCACTGACAAAATGGTATGAATCCTTAGTGTGTGCTCTTGTATGTCCTCTGAGTGGTGATAGTACTTTTGCTAAGTGTTGAGCCAATCTGTAAGTTGGCGAATCGATCGTAAGGTGTCGCTAGTGACATACGTAACATCAGCTCTCGAGTTTTTTATAATTTAAAATTATTAATAATACAAAAGTTAATAAAAAAGTGTGTTCAAATTAACAAGTAATCAGTAAATAAGTGCGATTAATGTTATCTTCGTCAACAACCTGCGATTTACGTGGAAATACGGAATTCAAAACCATCACATACAACGACCGTTACGTCAAATTTGAAACAAAGAAAGTTGGAGACAGAAACTATATTTAAACCTAACAAGTAGTAAGTAAAGTATCGGAAACAAAAGTAAGTAAAATAAAACGTAAATAAAACACAATTATTAGAGATATTAACGTATAAAATTGACATTAAATGTCATTAAACAAAGAACAGCTGACCAACAATTAAAATATATAGTAACACATTAACGGTTTGAATATACAGTCTACAACTTTATTTGAAATTGAAAATGGATAATATTACTATCCGAAAGAAAACACTCTCTAAACAAATGTCTGAATCAAATCTACAAGAAATATTAAATGATTCCTTTTTAAGTTTATCCAGCTCAAGTTACACGGATTTATCTACAAAGACAAGTCAACATACATCTACTCCAAATACTTCAATAGTGTTTAATGAGAATCAAGAGATAAACAAATTACAAACCGAATTAATATCCGCACAAGAATCTATCCATAACCTAACAAAACAATGTTATAATCTTAGACAGACCTTACACGAAAGTGAGAAAAAAGTGCAGAATTTGATTAGTCTAATATTAAATACTAAATCAGATAAAACATTAACAGGAACAACATTGAACAAAACGCCTATAAAACAGACAATAACAAATATAAGTCTTAAAACACCACGGCACTCACCTTTAAAATACTACAATGAAAATATATTTATTCACAACACTTATCCTAAAATTAAACAGAAAACATTTACTAACTTACAAAAAAAACACAATTCTCAAAACTTTACTATAGATAATATGGGTTTGGACAAAAATACTTTGAACTACAACATAACTAAGTCACTAATATTAAATAAAGAATGTGACGGTACCGTCAAAAATAAAATTATTACTAATTGTCAACAAACCATAACAGATGTCAGCACAAAGGTAATAA
Organism: Parnassius mnemosyne; assembly: GCA_963668995.1. Lineage (NCBI taxonomy): Eukaryota > Metazoa > Arthropoda > Insecta > Lepidoptera > Papilionidae > Parnassius > Parnassius mnemosyne. The sequence continues at coordinate 11,736,917 of CAVLGL010000126.1, read as the reverse complement.
AACGTAAAATTATAATTATGGGTGATGAACGCGTTAGAAATTTGTCTTTAGGTATGCTGGAAAAACGAAAAAATAAGTGGAATGACTCTTATGAAATATTTGGCTTGACAAAACCGCATGCTTCTTCCAGCGAAATATTAAGCAGTTGTGAAAGTTTTATACAATCTATGAATCATGAAGATATATTAATATTGGGCTTAGGTTCCAACGACAAAAATCCATATCAACTTATTTCAGGTTTACTAGACTTAATGGGTAAATTAAAAAATAACAAAGTATTTATTCTAAATGTTAGATATAACCGTTGCCTAAATGAAAAATTATTAAACGCACAAATAAAGCTATTTTTAAGAGGCTATATAAATTGTTCATATATTGATATTGACGAAGATTACAAATATTATAATTCAAGAATTAATTATATTGAAAATTTAATAAATAAAATAAACATAGAAATTGACAGTATCGAATACTCGAATACATTTTTAAATACAAAAAAGATCTTAGAAAGGCTTTCTTCGTCAAAAAAATGCGGTTTGTTAAAAAACAAACGAAATAAATCAAATCAAGTAAAAAAAGGTACAATTCCATATTATTTTAAAAACACAATAAATGAAAACACTTTAAAACTGAACAGTGAGGATACATCAAATAGTAATATATTACCGAACAATGAAAACTTTTCATCGAATCCAAATTTTTTTCGTCCCTAAATCCAGATATTTGACAATATTACATCAAAACATAGCCGGAGCCATAAATAAGTCAGAAGAGCTGTACTTGGCAATATCTCAATTAAGTAAGTCCCACATTATTGACATTATATGCTTATGTGAAACATTTATTAGAAAAGGAAATGAGAAGCTACTTAAATTACCAGGATATAAATTGATATCATCGTTTTCTCGCAAACAAAAAAGAGGTGGAACATGCATTCTGGTCAAAGAGGACATTTCATGTATTAATCTAGACTTAATAAAGGATCTTGGTTGTAATTTATTCTTTGAGTGTTGTGGTATAGAGTTAAAACACTTAAATACAGTGATAATTTGTGTTTATAGAATTCCAAGTCAAAGTATAGAGATTTTTATTGAAAAACTTCAACTTACACTACAAAAAATTGCAACTAAAAATAAAAAAATAATAATATGCGGTGATTGGAATATTGATATTCTTAAAAAAACTAAGTTTTCAGATGAACTTAATACTTTACTTCAGAACTATAATATTGAATGTTTAATAAAAACACCTACTAGGAAAAATTCATGCATAGATCAAATAGCGACAAATATAAAAAGAGGCGTAACAGCAGAAGTACTTCATCTTGGTTTATCAGATCACGAAACTGCACAGATATTAAAAGTAAATATGATTAAACCCAAAGTAAATGTGTCCTGGTTTGAAACAAAAAGAGATTACAGTAAGCAGAATATACGTAAATTTTGTGAGTGCATGGCATCATTGAGTTTCTCTGAAATACATGAATTTAATAACTTAAATGAATGCTTTAATACTTTTTATGAATTATTCCAACTGTTTTACAATCTCTGTTTCCCATTTGTTAAGATAAAGAGAAACACAGGAAAACCTAATATTAATTGGATAACCAAAGGATTGAAGAAATGTTGTGTGCGAAAGCGACTGCTATATTTAAAAAGCATATATTACAGGAAAACATTTACAAATAGTTGGGGTTATTATATAAAATACAAAAATATTCTAAAAAGGTGCATTCTTAAGTCAAAACAAATTCAATGTGAAAAATTTATTAAATTATCAAAAAATAAAAATAAGGCTTTATGGCATATGATATCTAATAATATTAATGACGAAAACAATATTAAAGAAATAGAAAAGATTGTAGTCAATAATAATGTATACAACTCAATGAATGATATATGTGAACAATTTAATAACTTTTTTATTAACATAACAAATCAAACAAATTTTAATTATGAAGCAACTGAAATAAAAACAACATTGACTACGGAAAAATGTAATACAATATTCTTGACACCAACAAGCAGTGACGAAATTTTAAAAGTAATAAAATCCCTAAATAACACGAATTCCGTAGGAACAGACGGTATAAGTACAAAAATACTAAAGGCTTCCAGTGTACATATTTGCAAACCGTTATCCTTTCTTGTCAATTTATCTATGGAGCAAGGAACTTTTCCTCATGTTCTAAAAACATCAGTTATAAAACCGTTATATAAAAAAGATGATCCAAATGATATTAAAAACTACAGACCGATAGCACTAATTCCAGTTTTATCTAAGATATTTGAAAAGGTAATTTTAGAAAGATTTCAAAATTATGTTGATAAAAACAAAATATTATGTCGGGAACAGTTTGGATTTAGAAAAAATAGTTCTACTTCTTTAGCATGCTTCGACATGGTAAAAGAAATAATTCAAGCCTTTATTGAAAAAAAACCAGCAGCCACTATATTCTTAGATATGAGCAAAGCATTTGATTTTGTGGACCATCAATTACTCTTGTTTAAGTTGGAGAAATATGGCATAAGAGGAATTGCTAAAGAATGGGTTGCAAGTTACTTAAATGATAGATATCAGTATGTGGAGATTCATAAAATGATAAATCAAACACGAAACTCATATAGGTCAGAGAAAAAAGTTAATAAATCAGGTGTACCACAGGGAAGTGTGCTCGGTCCATTTTTATTCCTCTTATATATTAACGATTTACCGAGATCAGTGAAACACAAAACAGTTTTATTTGCAGACGACACGACGATTATTATTAAATGCACGGACAAAAATACATATGAGAGAGATATAAATACAGCATTACATAATATAGTAAAATGGTTACAAAATAATAATCTGAAAATAAACTTAGTAAAAACAAAAATAATTCAATATTATACAAAGAATTGCACCAAAATTAATCTAGACATAAAATGTAATGATCAAGTAATCGAACAGGTAAAACACCATAAATTCTTAGGTGTTCTGGTAGACGAAGGTCTAAAATGGGACAGTCATATTGAATATACTTGTAATAGGTTAAATCGTTTCGTTTACGTATTACGTCGCCTAAGAGATACTGTATCTATGAATGCTGCAATAAATGCCTACCATGCATATATATCGTCGATACTCTCTTACGGAATAATTCTTTGGGGACAGTCTTGCGAGGTGCGGAAAGTATTTGTAGCACAAAAGAAATGTATCCGGGCCTTGTGCGGATTACATCAAAGGGACAGTTGCAAACCAATGTTCGGTAAATTACGTATCCTTACACTAACCTGCATATATATAAGAGAAGTATGTTTATTTGTTAAATACCACCCAGAATATTTTAAAAAGAAAGGAGAAGTAAATTCGCATATGTTAACGAGGTATCAAAATAAACTGCACTTTCCAACATGTAGAATAAATCAAGCAAAAAATAGTGTGATATTTATGACTATTACAATATATAATAAAATACCGGATAACTTTAAGAATCTCCCAGTAAATATATTCAAGAAGAAACTGACGAAATGGTTAATGGAGAAACAATTTTATGATATTCAAGAACTTATTACATTGCGGAATCTGTGAAGGAATTAGTGACGTTTAACAATAGTGACGCGAAGAATCTGTGTAGTGTTGGTGTAGTGTAATTTAATTAACTTATTTCCATTTAAATATTTGCACACCCAAATAGTGGGTAGAATGTATTAGCGCCTTAATATTGCAACAACACCTTTTTTGTAACTACATTCTTGTAAATAAATGAAATTTGAATTTGAATTTGAATTTGATCTGACTCACTATTGGACGTAATGGAGCGTTCGGTTTGTGTATTTTTGGTAACCCATACAACTTCGGCGGTTTGGCACACGTAGGTATTATCGAATTTACGTCTAGATTCAGTTTCTCGGAGTATTTCTTTATTAGATCGCTAGTTGTTTTAAGCGTATTAGTTGTAGGATCTGTTTTGACCTTTACGTACGTACTTTCATCCGATAAAAGTTGTTGTATTTTAAAATTGTAATCCGACGTATCCATTATAACCGTAGCATTACCTTTATCTGCGCGGAGAATCGTAAGCTCTGGTCTGTTGCGTAAGTTTTTTAATGCAGTAAATTCATCTTTGGGAAGATTTAATTTTGGCGCTGAGCTTCGACGTAACAAGGACGAAATGTCTTGACGTATAGCCTCTAAATCTTCTTTACCAATATTATTTTTATACAGACAGTCCTCAACACTACAGATAATGTTTTCATACGGAATTTTTCGCGGTGTTATAGCGAAATTCATACCTTTGGCCAAAACTTTTATCGTCGCGTCGTCTAGAGATTGTTTTGACAGGTTATAGACCGCACGTTGTTTATTACTCGCGTCTGTTGTCAATGATTGCGTTCCGTTATTACGTTGACATTGGCGTTGGACATTTGATTTGGTTGTTAGTTTTTGGTATTTATCTATATGTTTATTTTTGCATTCATTGTATTTAGTTGTTTCACGTTTGTCTAAAGTTTCCATGCAATTCTTATAATCAAATGTCGATAAAACTGTCTTTAGATCACTGGACGATTTGTCTATGGTTTTATTAATGAAACATAGATCGGTACGTTTTTGCTGAATCACCGTTATTAACAATTTTTTGCTTGCCTGATTTAAGATCTTAGCGCTTCCTCGAATGTCTTTTTTAGTAGATATCTTGACACACGTAGGAATGAGATTATGGTCTCTGCATCTCTTCAAGAAGTTTAAAGCTGTTATGTATCTTGCGCGCTTGGTTTTGAGATCTTCTAGTCGGCGTATTTTATTTGCTATTTCCAGTCCGTACTGGTTTACATAATGATTTCTTATATTTACGCGAACACTACACATTGAATAAAACTATTTTTACGGATTTTATCGCGTTTAATTTACTTATTTTTATATTCCCGACGTTTCGGTTGCTTTCCAGCAACCGTGGTCACGGGGGACTGAGGTGATTGACGTCCCGATGTCAAAGTTAACCCGGAGTACCTTCAGCTTTTTAATTATTAATTTTGGTCCGATCTACGCAGAATGAACTAACTGTGTCTTGAAGTCTTACAGTGGTATGCTTGGGTTTAGTTTTAATTTTATGAATTACAGGATCCCAAGCAGGTGGTAGTACCCAGCCTCCCTCTCTATTGAAATTAGGATGTTTTTTAATTTCAATAGCCTCACGTATCATCCTTGGCAGGAATCGATGTTCTTTCGCGAGGACTTGTGGTTTATCAAATCTAATGTAATGACGGGGGCCGTCTAGGATATGATCACAAACTGCAGACTTCCCGGAACGTTGGTGCTTCACGTCAGCTATGTGTTCTTTTACGCGGGTTTTTATTGATCGTTTTGTTTGCCCTATATATGAGAGACCACACTCAGTCAGAGGTGTCACAGACAAGATTGGCTACATCTTGAAGCGAGCTTCTATTAGAACATTCTTCAAGCCGCCGAAGAAGATTAGTCAGTTCTTACCATCCGTCAAGTGCAATATTCCTCTACAAGATGCAGGAGTATACAAGCTTGATTGTGAGTGTGGTCTCTCATATATAGGGCAAACAAAACGATCAATAAAAACCCGCGTAAAAGAACACATAGCTGACGTGAAGCACCAACGTTCCGGGAAGTCTGCAGTTTGTGATCATATCCTAGACGGCCCCCGTCATTACATTAGATTTGATAAACCACAAGTCCTCGCGAAAGAACATCGATTCCTGCCAAGGATGATACGTGAGGCTATTGAAATTAAAAAACATCCTAATTTCAATAGAGAGGGAGGCTGGGTACTACCACCTGCTTGGGATCCTGTAATTCATAAAATTAAAACTAAACCCAAGCATACCACTGTAAGACTTCAAGACACAGTTAGTTCATTCTGCGTAGATCGGACCAAAATTAATAATTAAAAAGCTGAAGGTACTCCGGGTTAACTTTGACATCGGGACGTCAATCACCTCAGTCCCCCGTGACCACGGTTGCTGGAAAGCAACCGAAACGTCGGGAATATAAAAATAAGTAAATTAAACGCGATAAAATCCGTAAAAATAGTTTTATTCAATGTGTAGTGTTCGCGTAAATATAAGAAATCATTATAATCACTTGTCTGTCAAAGAAATATTTGATAAAAATACGGGCATCAACTATTTTCGGTCTACTATGAGTGAGAAAAGATTCGAATTTTTGACAAATTGTCTTCGATTTGATGATCGTTCGACCAGAGCTGAAAGAAGACAACATAGTAAATTGGCACCAATAAAAGAACTGTTCGATCACATTGTTGAAACTTCAAAGTCTTTATTCACCTTCAGATTGCACAACGATTGACGAGCAATTACTTGGGTTTCACGGTAGATGCCCATTCCGTATGTATATTCCATCAAAACCCGATAAATATGGAATAAAACTGTTAATGTTTTGTGATGCAAAATCGTATTATATGATAAATAGTATAATATACACTGGAAAAGATTCTACACCACGTGAATTACCAGTGGCTGAGTATTACGCATTGGAGCTTTCAACTTCTATTCATGGGTCTAATAGAAATATCACGTACGATAACTGGTTTACTTCAATCCCTGCTGCCGAAAAACTCTTAACCAAAAATGTTATAACAGTTGGAACAATAAAAAAAAAAACAAAACAGAAATCCCTACTCATTTTTTGGAAACCAAAAACCGCCTCAAGAACACATCAATGTTTGCTTTTCATGACGAACTTACTTTGTTATCATATGTGCCTCCAAAGCTAAGTAAAGGAAAAAAGAAAAACGTGATTATGCTTTCTACTATGCACTATCAACCAGACGAAGACAAATCTGTTGATTTACCAGAAATAATAAGTTTTTATAATCAAACGAAAGGAGGAGTGGACACTTTTGATCAGCTTTGTCATACATACAGTGTTTCTCGCAAAACTCGTCGCTGGAGCCTTTGTGTATTCTACGGAATTTTGAACATTGTGGGAATTAACTCCATGATATTACTGCATTCATCAAAAGCCAATGGTAAACAAGTTTTCAAGAACAGACGGAGTTTTCTGAAGGCCTTAGCTTTTGACCTTATAAAACCTTATTTGGAGGACCGATTTTTATATAAAACTTTGCCTATGCATCTACAAATAAGTATTGGCGGTATTTTAGAAAAAACACGACCTTCTAGTGCTCCATTATCTTCAGATTCAAAATCTGGTAATGTTCATTTTGTCCCAGGTCAAAAGACCGTAAATTACGCACTCGATGTGAAAAATGTAAAAGTTTTATATGTTTAGAGCACCAAAAAATGATTTGCCAAAATTGTTAATTTAAGTTTGTTAATTTTTTGTTTAATTATGTAACGTGAGACTGAAATAAGTGCCATAAAAGACTATGTATGTCGATTATTAATAAATGTCTATTTTTATGTAAAAAAATGTTTTATTTAACGGGGTACACTAGAACCCCTGGGTACTGTTATTTAAAGTCTATTATGGGTACGGTTCTAGGGTTAAGAATGAACAAAGTGCTTTCGAGAACTAATGACGTCCTCTCAGAAAAATCGGACGTCATGCAGCGATGGAGCGAATTTTATAGAGAAATGTATGCCTGTGATGATCTTAGTGAGGGATCTGGGGATGACGCCGTGACTAGTACGCCAGACCCGGACCTCGATGACACTGAGGTCATCAGTATGAAAGAGATTGAACGTGCGATTCGAAGTTTGAAATGTGGTAAGGCTGCGGGACTAGACAGAGTTACTGCTGAAATGGTCAAGTATGGTGGGCCTCGCGTCTGGGACAGCTTTCATCTGCTGTGCAATTTGTGCTGGCGGAAGGGGGATGTCCCGGATGATTGGCGATCCGCAGTCATTGTGCCTTTATATAAAGGTAAAGGTTCACATTTTGACTGCGGGTGCTATCGGGCGATCAGCTTGACCAGTTTAGCAAGTAGAGTATACACGAAGGTTTTGACACGTAGGATGCAAGAGAAATCGGAAAGATTTCTATGGGAGGCACAATGCGGATTTAGACCTGGAAGAGGATGCACGGATCAAATGTTTTCTCTCCGCATGATCACGGAAAAGCTTCTGGCTGCTAACCAGATGATTTTCTGTTCTTTTGTGGATCTTGAGAAAGCATTTTATAAGGTTGTAAGGAAGAAAATGTGGGAACTGTTGCCGAGGTATGGTGTGGATGGTCAATTGCTAAGGGCTGTGCAGTCTCTTTACTGTGATTGTAAAGCCTGTGTGCGGGTAGGGCATGACCTGTCACCCATGTTTAACGTCCAAACGGGCGTAAAGCAGGGTTGTGTCATGTCTTCCTGGCTGTTCATACTGTATCTCGACAGCTGTTTACAGAAGCTGAAAGATAGTTGTTTGGGTGTGAAATTGGGTGACATTAAAGTAAATTGTTTGCTGTATGCTGATGATGCAGTGCTTATTGCACCATCAGAGGCAGAACTGCAGGCATAAGTCACGTGTATGAAAGAGGAATGTGAAATTAAAGGTCTCCGTTTGAATGCTAATAAAACTAAGGTTCTGGTATTTGAAAGGGACGAAGAGAGAACGAAGTGTGAAATATGGGTAAATCAGGAATGTCTAGAACAGGTAAATGAAATTGTATACTTGGGGAGTGCTTTTAGCCGGGATGGAAGATGTGATTTAGATGTGGACAGGCGTGTCGCTGCCGGGAACAAAGTCAATGGTGCCCTGACTGCGTTAGTCAAAAGGCAAGGCGTAGCGAAGAGTGCACGCCTTGTAATACATAACGCAGTGTTGGTACCGACTTTGTTATATGGCAGCGAAACCTGGGTATGCCAGAAGAAGCATAAAAGTAAGTTGAATGCAGTGGAGATGCGATCTCTTCGTAAAATGTGCGGCGTTACCATGGCCGACCGAAAGCGAAACGAAGAGATTCGCAATATGGCAGGTTTGAAAGATGACCTTATCACAAAAATTGATAAGGGCGTGCTTCGGTGGTTTGGGCACGTTGAGCGAATGAGTGAAGACCGAATGGTGAAGAAAATATATAGCGCGAAAGTTAATATTAAAAGGTGTCGAGGTAGACCGAGACTAACTTTCGAAGACCATGTGAGCAAATTGCTCGAAGAGGGTAGGGTCAAAAGTACTCGGATACTTCGACGTGCATGCATGAAGAAGATAATGAATCTGAAAGAAGCGAAAGAGGTTTGTAAGGATCGTGACACTTGGCGATCTGTTCTCTCTGGCTACCCCGTCAGGGATTGTGCGTGAAGATAAGAAAAAGAAGAAGTAACCAACTTTTAAGTACTTATATTAACAAATAGTCTTATTTTGTTTAAAATTAGCTGTAAATTCACTTACTAATGGAATGTTATCCCACTTTCCTTTTGGTAACAAGTTTTACATATTATGCACAATCTCATTGTTGCTAAAAATAATTCTTATTATGTAACTAAAATTAAACACCATATAAAATACTTTAATTTTTTAGTTCAATTATCAAAGTTAAATTTTCATTAAAAGTTCAAAATACAGAGATAGGATATAAATAACACAAAAGACTTTGGCATATTATATCAATTTTAGTTCCCAGTACGAACGATGAGGGCGCTTCAAATTGGCCTAAGCATTTTGTATGGTGTACAGCCAGTCCAGAGTACTTGTACAGAGTTATTTTGCAATTACCGACCAAATTTGCAAAGAAGATTCGGTATAAGTAATACAGGTAAATGGTGAAGAAAAGTTAATTTAAAAAAATCTCAAACATTTTCATGTCTTAAATTCAAAAAACGTGGTAATGCATTATTTTAATTCACTTTCATTTATAAATATCTAACGTTTATTATTTTATACACGCTCACCTTTGAAATGGTACCTTGTAGCTCATCTCCCCCGCTATTTTTTATTTACCGTTACATCGCTAAGTACCAGCCTCCGCTCGTCCAGCCAAGTCAACAGCTGACAGTGTTGACCGTGACCTCATTACGTACGCTTTGTTACCAATGACGTAACAAAAATATTCGAACCGCTGAAACTATGAAATGGTGCAATATTACAGTGTTTACCGTGTTTGCAAAGACAAGGAATTAACGCATGTATACCAACAATCAGAGAACAATTTTTGCAGCTAACCAAAGGCTGTTACACTTCGGACAATTGACCACCCCGTTACATGGAAGTGCTTGAGCTGGTCATTCAGTAATAAGCTCGGCTGTCAAAAACACAGTGATCGAGTCAAAGAAACCTTGCCATCAACGATGCAGCTCGAGTTCAGAGCTTCAGAATTAGCCAGTACGTGTGAATACTACTGAATTCTTCTGGATATCACCCATTACATTACCAACGTGTACAAGCACTGAATAATAACGATGGTTCGCCTCAAAAACATTTTTGTGACTGGTTAGTGTCATTTTAAGTGACTGCATATTTAATTAGTAAAATTATGTTAATAAATACATTACGCCGAAAGGCGTACGCGTCGATGATTGTTCGAGTCGGCTGAGGCTTACAACACTCGGCACTATTCGCACTGCCTGCATATTAAGTATTAACCAGCCAGTCCGGCTTAAGATAATATATCTAGGGCACATCGGTTAACGAGTCCAAGTTTACCTCGGTCTCGGACGCTGTGCAACAATCTACACGCCACTATAATAATTATTTTCTAGTCCCATTTATTTCAAGATACTGCTTTTACATATTAGAGAACTTCTACATATTTGCTTTATTTCATATACCTTACTAATATATGTCTTTTGCGTATGGAAATCAAGTTATAACTCTGCTATCATAATGCTTATACATCACAGATACCTTCTATATTAATGTTTTTTTCTATGGAACTTAGAAGAGAATAGAACAGAATAGAATAGAATATTTTTTTATTCAATACCTGTTTCATATTAATTCAAGGAAAATGTTTTCACGCATATTAATATAACTGCCGTGTAGTGGTGGTTAAGAATATCCACTACCCCATATCCTCCCGTGGGTGTCGTAAAAGGCGACAAAGGGAAACAGGCAGGAGATGGGCAGCAGCATCTTCCTGATAATAGCCAAAATTACAATAAAAAAACTGCGGTTGCCAACCCGCTCGCCAAGCGTGGCAACTATGGCAAATACCCCCCAATGATTAAAGCAACCACCAGACGGCCCCCAGTCCCCGACGGCCCCGCTATTCCTGGCTACGGTGGCGACCATGGTAACGGCGGGGCAGGGGGTGCTAAGAATCTCCGGTGGAGGTTCTGTTGCCACCTTAGACGATTCGACCTGGCAACGTACAACGCACGCACCCTGAGGACTGACGAGTAGATCGTGGAGCTGGAAGAAGAGAAATACAAGTTGCGCTGGCATATAATATGATTATCCGAAGTCCGAAGAGAGGGGAGGACACGGTAATCCTCGAATCCGGCAACTTGCTCTATCACCGGGAGGGCGAACATCTGTCACAAGGAGGTGTCGGATTTATCGTCCACAAGTCTCTCGTTAACAACGTTGTAAAGATCGGGAGTATGTCGACGAGGGTTGCGAACCTTATACTCAGAATTACCAAACGGTATTTGCTGAAGGTCATACAGGTTTACGCACCAAACTCGGCACACCCCGATGAGGAGGTGGAGGAAATGTATGAGGATATCTCTAGAGCCATGCATTCCTCCAAAACCCAATATACGGTGTTAATGGGAGACTTCAATGCAAAACTAGGCACAAGAGAGAACGGTGAGCTGAAAGTAGGGAAATTTGGAATAGGGCAACGGAACCCAAGGGCAGCAGCTGGCCGACTTCATGGAGAAAGAGGGATTCTTTATGATGAACTCTTTCTACCAGAAGCGGCTCCACAGGAAGTGGACCTGGTCGAGCCCCGACGGTTCGACAAAAAATGAGATTGACTTCATTATGACGACCAGACGACAACTGTTCAGTGATGTCTCCGTGATCGCGAGGGTGAAAACTGGTAGCGATCACCGAATGGTTAGAGGCACACTGAACCTAAACGCTAAGTTGGAGAGGTCTCGTCTAATGAAGTCAACGCTCCGTCCCCCTCGTACTGTGTTCCAAAGTCCCGAAACCTTTCAGCTCGAGTTACAAAACCGTTTTCAGTGCCTAGAAGACTGCAATGAAGTGGACGATATGAATGACAAGCTCGTGAAAACTGTCCATACGGTCGGAGCTAAGTTCTGCAAGACCCGCCGCAGAAGAACACAAAAACTTGCCGATCACACTCTTAATCTCATAGCTGTTAGACAGGAGATGAAGCTACATTCTTCAACAGACTTAACAGCATACAGGCATCTGAACAGACCGATCTCCAAATGAATGCGGCGGGACTTACGCAACTTCAATACAGCTCGTATTGAAGCAGCGATCGAGCGGAACCAAGGCTCCAAAGTCTTTGCCAGAGATCTGTCTGCCAGAAAGAGCCAACTGTCAAAGCTGAAGACAGAATGTGGCAGCATCGTTTCCGGGACACCTGAGATTTTGGCATATTTTGGTATGATATTGGGCAGCTGTACACGTCATCGTTGGAGCCACACGCAAGTGTGAGTAACAATCCAAGAGCGAGTCTCATCCGACACTATTCCGAAGATATCCCGGACGTCAGTCTGAGCGAGATTAGAATGGCTCTCCAGCACCTTAAAAACGGCAAGGCCCCAGGCGAGGATTGAATTACAGCGGAGCTTCTGAAAGCGGGTGGAAAACCGGTACTTGAAGTCCTTCAGAAGCTCTTTAATTCCGTCCTCCATGGTGGCATTACACCAGAGGCGTGGAGCAGAAGTGCACTGGTCTTGTTCTTCAAGAAAGGCGAAAATGCTCTCTTGAAGAACTACAGACCGATTTCCCTTCTGAGCCGCGTCTACGTGCTGTTTTCGAGAGTCATTACGAATCGTCTCGCGCGCAGACTTGACGACTTCCAGCCTCCCGAATAAGCCGGTTTCCGAAAGGGCTTTAGCACCATAGACCACATACATACCCTTCGGCAAATTGTACAGAAGTCCGAAGAGTACAATTTGCCACTATGTCTGGCGTATGTGGACTATGAGAAAGCCTTTGATTCCGTCGAAATTTGGGCGGTGCTGCAGTCCATTCAGCGGTGTCAAGTTGACAGTCGGTATATCGAAGTGTTGAAGTGTTTGTACAGTAGGGCTACGATGGCTATCCGAGTACAGAACTAGAGTACGAAACCTATTCAATTGCAGAGAGGTGTAAGACAGGGTGACGTCATATCCCCGAAACTCTTCACCGCTGCATTGGAAGACGTTTTCAAGCTTCTGGACTGGAAATGATACGGTATCAACATCAATGGCGAGAACATCACTCACCTTCGATTTGCCGACGATATAGTCCTCATGGCAGAATCGCTGGAGGACCTAAGCACTATGCTCAATGACCTCAATAGTGTCTCCCAACGGATAGGTCTTAAGATGAACATGGACAAAACAAAGATTATGTTAAATGTCCATGTCACACCTATGCCGGTAGTTGTTGGGAGCACTAAGCTCGAATTTGTTGACGAGTATGTTTACCTGGGACAAATAGTCCGACTAGGTAAGTCCAACTTCGACCGAGAGGTCAATCGACGGATTCAACTCGGCTGGGCAGCGTTCGGGAAGCTACGACACATTTTCTCGTCAGACATACCTCAAAACCTTAAAATGAAATTGATCAACCAGTGCGTGTTGCCAGTGATGACTTACGGAACTTAGACGTGGTCCTTCACAGCTGGCCGTATGGGGAAGCTCAAGGTCGCTCAGCGAGCTATGGAGAGGACTATGCTCGGAGTTTCTCTGCGTGATAAACTTAGAAATGAGGATATCCGCAGTAAAACTAGAGTAACCGACATAGCCCAACGGATTAGTAAGCTGAAGTGGCAGTGGGCCGGCCATATAGCTCGACGAACCGACAACCGATAGGGAAGAAAGTTTCTCGAGTGGCAGCCTCGTACCGGTAGGCGAAGTGTAGAGCGACCCCCCACGAGATGGAGTGACGACCTGGTAAGGCATGCAGGAAGTCGATGGATGCAGTTGGCTCAGGACCGTGCTTTGTGGCATTCCTTGGGGGAGGCCTATGTTCAGCAGTGGACTTATGAAAGGCTGTAATGATGATGATATATATTTATATTTATCTTCACGCACAATCCCTGACGGGGTAGCCAGAGAGAACAGATCGCCAAGTGTCACGATCCTTACATATCTCTTTCGCTTCTTTCAGATTCATTATCTTCTTCATACATGCACGTCTAGGTATCCGAGTACTCTTGACCCTACCCTCTTCGAGCAATTTGCTCACATGGTCTTCGAAAGTTAGTCTCGGTCTACCTCGACACCTTTTAATATTAACTTTCGCGCTATATATTTTCTTCACCATTCGGTCTTCACTCATTCGCTCAACGTGCCCAAACCACCGAAGCACGCCCTTATCAATTTTTGTGATAAGGTCATCTTTCAAACCTGCCATATTGCGAATCTCTTCGTTTCGCTTTCGGTCGGCCATAGTAACGCCGCACATTTTACGAAGAGATCGCATCTCCACTGCATTCAACTTACTTTTATGCTTCTTCTGGCATACCCAGGTTTCGCTGCCATATAACAAAGTCGGTACCAACACTGCGTTATGTATTGCAAGGCGTGCACTCTTCGCTACGCCTTGCCTTTTGACTAACGCAGTCAGGGCACCATTGACTTTGTTCCCGGCAGCGACACGCCTGTCCACATCTAAATCACATCTTCCATCCCGGCTAAAAGCACTCCCCAAGTATACAATTTCATTTACCTGTTCTAGACATTCCTGATTTACCCATATTTCACACTTCGTTCTCTCTTCGTCCCTTTCAAATACCAGAACCTTAGTTTTATTAGCATTCAAACGGAGACCTTTAATTTCACATTCCTCTTTCATACACGTGACTAATGCCTGCAGTTCTTCCTCTGATGGTGCAATAAGCACTGCATCATCAGCATACAGCAGACAATTTACTTTTATGTCACCCAATTTCACACCCAAACAGCTATCTTTCAGCTTTTGTAAACAGCTGTCGAGATACAGTATGAACAGCCAGGAAGACATGACACAACCCTGTTTTACGCCCGTTTGGACGCTAAACATGGGTGACAGGTCATGCCCTACCCGCACACAGGCTTTACAGTCACAGTAAAGAGACTGCACAGCCCTTAGCAATCGGCCATCCACACCATACCCCGGCAACAGTTCCCACATTTTCTTCCTTACAACCTTATCAAATGCTTTCTCAAGATCCACAAAAGCACAGAAAATCTTCTGGTTAACAGCCAGAAGCTTTTCCGTGATCATACGGAGAGAAAACATTTGATCCGTGCATCCTCTTCCAGGTCTAAATCCGCATTGTGCCTCCCATAGAAATCTTTCCGATTTCTCTTGCATCCTACGTGTCAAAACCTTCGAGTAAACTTTACTTGCTAAACTGGTCAAGCTGATCGCCCGATAGCACCCGCAGTCAAAATGTGAACCTTTACCTTTATATAAAGGCACAATGACTGCGGATCGCCAATCATCCGGGACATCCCCCGTCCGCCAGCACAAATTGCACAGCAGATGAAAGCTGTCCCAGACGCGAGGCCCACCATACTTGACCATTTCAGCAGTAACTCTGTCTAGTCCCGCAGCCTTACCACATTTCAAACTTCGAATCGCACGTTCAATCTCTTTCATACTGATGACCTCTGTGTCATCGAGGTCCGGGTCTGGCGTGCCAGTCACGGCGTCATCCCCGGATCCCTCACTAAGATCATCACACGCATACATTTCTCTATAAAATTCGCTCCATCGCTGCATGACGTCCGATTTTTCTGAGAGGACGTCATTAGTTCTCGAAAGCACTTTGTTCATTCTTAAGGCCGTCGCACCACTTCGGGTCCTTCCAACCTCTTTCCAGAAGAGTTTGGAGTTCTCCTTAAAGTTGTGCGACAACCTTTCATCCGCTTCCATTCTACACCTTTCACGCACTTCCTCAATCAATGCTTTCGTGTGAACTTTCTGCAGCTTATATCTTTCTTTCATCTTCTCTCTCATATCCTTATCATTACTAGAGGCCAAGTAGTCTAACCATGCTTTCTTCTTCTTTTTTACAGCTTCTTTCACTTCATCATTCCACCATGCATCTCTTCTTTTACTACTGCCTCTTTTTATTGTTCCACACACTTATTCCGCTGCACTTACCATTCCATCCCTAAGGTTCTGCCATGTTCTTTCTACACATTCGTTTCTACCATCGATGGTGTCAAGCTTTTCGGCTACCCTCGCATGATATTTGTCCCTAGTATCCGCTTCCTGAAGCTTCCAGCTTCGGATGCGACAGACCGACTGTGGTTCTGTCACTGTCGTCCGGTAGCGCCAACCCGCGAACAGACCCCTAAATCTAGTAATCACTAGATAGTGATCCGTTCCCAGGTCAGCACCCCTGAACACTCGCGTATCCATAACCTGTTTTCGCAGTCGGTCATCCACCAGGAACAAATCGATCATACTTCTCTCATTCTTTCTTTCTCTAGTATACATATGGATTTTCTTGTGATTAAACATAGTGTTTGTCACAAGAAGACCCTTTTCCTTGCATACCGCCAGTATAAGCTTGCCAGCATCATTAACCCTTTTATCGCCAAACTTTCCAAGTACCGACTCGTACCCTGGTCGAGCGGTACCAACCCATCCATTCAAATCACCACATACAACAATCCTTTCGTTTCCCCTAGCCAAATCTAGAACTTCTCTTACATTCTCCCAAAACTCCTCCAGCTCAGCCCTGGACGACGAAGCCACCGGCGCATAAACAGCCAAAAGGAATAACTTCGTCAGTCCCAATTTAAAGCGAACCCAGAGAAGTCTTGAGTTCACAAACTTATATTCAGTCATAACATCGACCAACCGAGAAGACAGCAGCACCCCCACTCCCTGGCAGGCGTTCTCGCTCTCCGGGACTCCGGACCATAGAGCTAACGCCCCGCCAGGGAGCTCTTCAGTACCACTGCCCTTCCGTTTGGTCTCCGACATACACACGACATCTAATTCTCTTTCTTTCATTATTTCGATCAACTCATTCGTCTTATCTCTCATGCCTCCTCTAACATTCCACGTGCCAACTCTGATGATGATGATAATGATGATTTAATATTATATAGTACTCATTAAAAGTCATTTTAATTTACCACTGATTCGGAAAATACCTCTGTCCTCGGAAGAACCAGCAAGAAACCCAGTGGGACATATTTCACTTAACAATAATTTTGTTTATACAATTTTTAAATGAATTTTCATAGAACCAGCATGGTGGCAATCACCTTATTCGTAGGGGTTATATTCATTCATGTATTCTTTGATATTATAATAACATGTACAGTATTTCTTTAATAAAACTTTTAAACTTGTTTAGTGACAAACTTTGAACATGTTCTGGGATTATGTTGTAAAAGCGTATACATTGCACCATAAATAAATTACTGCTTCTGTAGAATCTAGTAACTGGGATTACAAGCTTATGTTTGTTCCTTGTGTTTAAAGTATGCATATCCTAATTCTTATTAAAGATATTTATGTTTTTATGTACATACATTACATTTTCATGAATATATTGAGATGCCAAAGTTAATATGCTTATTTGTTTAAATTTTTCTCTCAGGGAATGTTTACAATTTAGGTTATAAATTGCTTGTACCGCTCTCGTTTGCAAAACAAATACAATACAATACAAATACTCACGCCTGTCACCCAGAGTGGTAGGCAGAGACTACGGACTTCCATTTGGCGCGATCCTGACACACTTCTCTCGCCTTCTTTATATCCATATATTTACGCATACACGCTCGTCGGTAAAGGGTACTCCTAATCTGACCCATTTCGAATGTATCGCCAATTTGGTCGATAAATCTTCGTCTAGGGCGTCCCTTCCCGACTTTGCCGTTCACTTCTGAAACATAAATTTGCTTTGTAACTCATTCCTCGTTAATTCTTTCTACGTGACCAAACCACCGCAGCATTCCTTTTTTATTCCTAGTCACAACGTCATCTTGCAAACCACACTTTTCTCTTACCACACTATTTCTCACCCTGTCATTCAGATTCAGCCCTCGCATACTCCGTAATGACCGCATTTCTACAGCCTTTATTCTACTCTCATGCTTCTTCTGCCATACCCAACTTTCACTACAATAAGTAGGGACTAACACACCATTATGAATTGCCATACGTGCCTTCTTTGACACATTCTGACTATTCATAATAGCGTGTAGAGCCCCATTTACTCTATTTCCTGCGTTCACTCGTCGTTCTATATCCTTGTCATATCTACCATCCCTGCTTAATAAACATACCAAATATACAAACTCATCCACTTGCTCATTCAACTCCTCGTCTATTCTTATTTCACATAACGTTTTACTTTCTTCTCTTTCAAAAACCATCACTTTCGTCTTACTTGCGTTCACTTTCATACCTCTTTCTTTTAATGACCAGTTCATTAAATTAACCATCATTTAAAGCTCGGCCGCCGACAATGCAAATATGAATTGATCATCAGCGTACAAAAGTCATTTAACAGTTAACTCACCCATTCTCAACCCACATTCTTCAACTTTCAAATTTTCCAAACAACTGTCCATAAATAGGTTGAACAGCTACGGGGAAGCCACGCAGCCTTGTCTGACATCTTTATGGATGCCAAACCAGTCCGAGTAGGCCCCGTTGATACTGACACAAGCACTAGAGTCCCTATAAAGAGACTTTAATGCCTGTATCAGACCAGCGCTCAACCCAAATGAGGTCAGTGTTTGCCATAACACGTTCCTGTCCACTCTGTTATAAGCCTTTTCCAAGTCCATGAAAGCACAAAAGACTTTCTGGTTTTTGGCCAAAAATTTCTCCGCAATCATGCGCATGGAAAAGACTTGATCCATACACCCCATCCCCTTTCTAAGTCCAGCTTGCATATCCCAAATTTTTCCATCAGTTTCTCCCATAACTCTTTCAATTAACACAGCATAAAGTTTACCCACAATGCTAAGCAAGCTGACACCATGGTAGTTTTTTATTGTCCTGCTGCGACCCCTTTCCCTTATATATTGGGACTATAACGGCTTTGCACCAGTCTTTCGGTACCCGCTTCAGTTCCCAACATAAATTAAACAAGGTGTGCAGCAGACCTGCAACCACACCCTCACCAGCCCTTAGCATTTCGAGTGATACTCTATCATATCCGGCTGCCTTACCTGCTTTCATGCTTTTAATTGCTTTCAATATTTCATCTACATTTATCTCCCTACCTCTCTCCACTTCTTCTGAAATTTCTATTTCACTTACTTCAGACGACTCTTCACTCTTAAACACGCTTTCAAAGTATTCCTTCCATCTCTTTAAATTCGAAACTTCATCATTCAGCATGCAGCCATTCTCGTTACGTATAGCATTCATTCTAGGCTGTTTTGAATTTCCCCTGGCAGTTCTTACGAGCTTCCAGAACATTTTAATATTTGCCTGGAAGTTATCAGATATTCTTCTATCATTCTTATCTATCTTTTCTTGCTTTTTCCTTTCAACAACTTCTTTTACTCTCTTATTTATACGTTTAAAGTCTGCCTTTTTTCTTTCAATCTCATCATTCATACCGCCAGAATTACCAGCTTTGGTTGCTAGTAAATCGAGTCATGCCCTCTTCTTTGCTTCAACTTCCATCTTTACCTCATCATCCTACCACAACGTATTACTTTTCCTTTCATTCGTTCTCTTACTTACACTACATACTTCGGTGGCTGTATCCACCAAATTTTCTTAACATTATTCCATACATTCTTCAAGTCTAAATCATTCATACAAAATTCATAATTGCAAAACAAATATAGCTTCAATATCAGTCGCATTACCCCATAGCAAAATTCCATAAGACATTACGCTATGAAAGTAACTAACACTAATCTAGCTGTCTTAACATCTGTTTTCAACAGCTGTCTTACTAACATAAGTCTCTAATATAGGACTATGCACTGTGCAACAGTACTATTAGCAGTCGGTCTCATAAATAATATTTACACCCATGGGTCAAAATGGGTCATGGCCAAATCAGTACATAACCACCATCTAGTTAAGAACACTTTCATTAACTTAGAACTAAAAACTAAAATTTTGAACCATTTTACAATTATATTACTAATGTTATGTATCTTAAAATTGCCATATAATCGACTTTTACTTGTATTATTTAATACATTTTGAATATTTTAAGCAGATTTTTAATAAATTTAAAAGTTTCTTAAAGATAAAATAAATCCTTTCCTATAATTCCCATACTTATTATTCGAAATGAATATATTTGAACTTTATGCTTATGAATGCATTTTAATAGTTAAAAATATTATATCTATGATATATTTAATTGTCTTTATATTGAATTTAATTGTTATTTTTTAATAAAAATAATAATGCGCCGACACAGCTTCAGTGGTCCACTGCTGAACATAGGCCTCCCACAAGAAATACCACAAAGCACGGTTCTGAGCTACTTGCATCCAACGACTTCCTGCATGTCTTACCAGGTTGTCACTCAATCTAGTGGGGGGTCGCCTTTCATTTCGCCTATTAGTACGAGGCTGCCACTCGCAAATATTTTTTTCCCATCGGTTCTCGTTTCTTTGAGCTATATTGCCGGCCCATTATCACTTCAGTTGTGCAATGTCAGTCACTCTGGTTCCTTTGTATGTACTCTCACAAGAATACCAGCGTTAAACTGCAGCTCAATGCTGTTGTGTTTAGTATGGTGAGTGAAGAGAACCGAAGACCCTTTTTACTGGAAACGAGGTATTCCATCTTATTACTTAGAGATGACAACACATCTATATTTCGACTTTAACTTTTATTTAACATACTATTCACAAATAAAATAAATACTGATTAATAATTCAATAACATGCTGCCTTTACTATGCTATACGAAACTTACCTTTCTTTGCTTGACTTCACTTCGTGACCTAGTCTCTAGAGTTACTATACAAAGGAAATTCCAACACGAGTTATAAATTGGTTACGGAAATTTCTTAACTTTTACACAAAGGACATTTGTGAATTACATTTAGAAAATTTAATGAAAAGCATAGGTCATTGGGTACGGTTTCGTTTTGTTTTTATTTTTTATTTTGTTTTATATCATTAGAATAATAAACCATACCGTGAATTGGCGGTGTAAGCATATCCACTACCCCATATCATCCCGTGAGTGTCGTAAGGCGACAGTGGGCTAAAATTAGGAGATGGACAGCATCGTCTTTCTAGAAACGACTAAAAATGAAAATAAACTCCGGTTGCCAACCTTCTTGCCAAGCGTGGCAACTATAGCAAATATCTTCCCTATGAGGCAATCTATGAGGTAGGCATCTATGTATAGCAGTAGACTTTAGTCGGCTGTAACGGTTATAAGGGCCACAAATGGGTACTTCATCCAATTTAGAGGTTAATATTGATTGCAGCCAAATACCAGAAATTAACTTATTTATGACAACGCTGTCCTTGGATGCAATACTGTCACTTAGTTATAGTTACTGCTTATCATCAGATTCAATATTACTTCTTTTGTCTTTTATGTACAAATATTCTAATGCTACTCATTTATAAGATACTTAGTGTTAAGTCTCCTACTGTGATGTAGTGTTCTAGCCCACACGACATAGTTATATATATTGGAGATAAGTTTGTAATAAACTGCATGATAATTAAAGCCTTAATCTGAGCAACACGTCTCCTACTTCATTTAACACCTTCCAACATTACATAGCGACCCTGCCAGGATTGACCAGGAAGACATGTGAAGCCCGCTGCCCAACACAATAACAAGGCTTGTCTTTGATCTTTTATCCTCCTTAAGATACGAGAATTCTTGTAATAATTACTTAACTTCCGTATTTCAAATAAAATATTACTTTAAGAAAAATTATTCATCTATATGGTGATCAAAATATATTGATATGTTTTTGTACGTGATAAAGCTAGAGCACATGAGTAACGAAATCGTACCGTACCGAGGCAAAGCTTCATACAACCGCGCTGTGATAAGTACACTACTACAAGCTTGAGGCGTATGTGTGCGTGAGCACTGGCGGCTCATCTCGTACAGAGAGAAAATGCATCAAACCGGCTCAGCCAGTGCTCAAACCCAGGGTTGTATAAAAGATAATAAGTATTAAATTTTGTTTTTCTAAAATAATTCGCATCAAATGAAATATAAAAAAGTGTGTGCAAGAGATACCGCTGACTTTTTAATAATATTAATAATTTGTTTGATGTCTTTAACTCAATTACCCTGCGATCTCCTAATAAATATAAAATAGATTTTCGATGCAATAGTTATCAAATTGAGCTTCTAAAAGAAGAAATTCTAACATTTTCAGGAACTTAAAATTAATAAGCAGTGATAGGCAGAAAGACGTTACAAATAGCACGAATTTCATTCACGCATTTCAAGTGCCTTTAAAATCTTTAATAAAATTTCATGAATAATTAAAATAAGAATCAAGATTGTCTCGAAAATTTCTTTAGAATAGTCAGGCAGGCGGGTAGTGACTGCCAGGAACCAACATGTCTTCTAGTTAGTATTGTCTTCAATAAGATGTTTATAACCAATATCTTAAGGAAACCTCAAAATACTATTTGTAACTCAAAGTACTATAGTGTCATGGTTCTGTTCATTGTTGTAATTCTTCTAGTGCAGGCAAGGAGGATTGGTGTTGCTGAGAGGCTGCCCTGTGTTACATTGAGATAAGTAGTGTAACTGTTGCTGTACATATTTTGGTGTTATCATGTAATTACTTACCTCACGTTACACTGGTGTGTGATTGTGGCGCAGACATGTTACGGTGTGGTCGAACTGTAATTCCACTATACTGAATGTATAGTGCGTTACGTTGTCTTATTACTGATAATGATTAAACTGCGTAAGCAAGAGAGCAAGTTGAACATCCGCTCTCACACTTTTATTTTTTTTAACAATTAACGCTATCCTGATGTATTTCTGAGATCAAAATTAGAATCCTCTGTTGTAAATGATCCGATATCAGAAGTGGAATAAAGTCCCTGTTACTGCCCACCTATAACCTTTGAATAGTGTGAGGGTTATTACGATGGTGAAATACTATGATGCGCCTCGCGTTTTGTTTTTGTGTTCAATTTCTTAAATCAAGTTTGTAGTCGTATTTACGACACTGACAAATCATTAAAGTGTAGAGTAAAAGTTTAAAGTGAAATATTTTGAAGCCAAAAGTTAAATCTTTTTGTTCGATTTATAATAAAATGTACCCGCAAGTACGTTCATTATTTCTAAACGTACCCAAATATGATAACAAATGTCGAAAGAAATGTTGGAGGTATACTAAATGAGTTACAGTTCGCATTCAGTGGAAGTTTAACTTGCTCAAGTTTTGTTATAATTTGATACACGAGGTGTGATTTACATGGGCTAGTTTTAAAGTTCAAAATGTTTAAACGATGTACCGAAAAAAAGAACATGTTTACTTTAACGTGCTATGACTTAAAAACACTAAGTTGTATTTCTGTGTTCTAATGTGTTGATAAGTGTTACAGTTTACTGCAAGTATTACGTAGTCGATAAAATTGGGATTTGATGTTGAGGGTTTAGTGGAACGCGTGATGCTGTGACGCTCTTTCTTGAGTGGAAGTATGCTGTCGGCTTATGACGCCGCCGACACATTAACTGCTGTGATTACATACACGCGAGCGTGAGGCGAGTGTGTGCGTTACTAGTCGGACCGGACAGCCAGGTCCAGCTGTAGCATGGCCTAGCTTCGGCTGACGCGTATGCTCCACGCGTGACGGGCGCTTTCCCGGAGCGGGCGTTTGCTGTACGTGGCGATGCCTCGGAAGTCGTTTACTCTGTATGCGCTGAAGTTGTACACTATGTGTGCGCGGAAGTCGTGTACTCTGTGTGCGTGGAAGTCGTATTCTCTGTGTGCGTAGAAGTAGTGTTTTCTGAACATGTATCAGGCTCCGTCCTGGCAGGCGCTGTCCTGGTTCATGTTTTAACATGGTTCACATGTTTAACGTGGGAATTTGCAAGTTTATGTACGCAAGTTTTGTGTGGAAATGTATGCATACTTGTGAAAGCGAAGTTCTTTATTATAATCTACGGTATGAGAGCGTATTTCTGTTTGAAGGCCTCGTATGCGTGATGGATGAGAAGATGGGCAACGGTGTATGTTGTCTTCACAATTAACAATTTGTTTATCACGCATATCACGATGACGACAACCTCGACGATGCCTGTGAAATCTAACGTGCTCCTGTGCTCCCGTTGACGCTGGGAGTGAGTGGTATGGTGCAGCGTCTGGTTGGCGCTAGTGAGATGCGATGGCTCGCTATGTGAGTGCGGCACGCCCTGTCCTGTTGTTTTGACCACGTGAGCTTGCTTCATGGCAGCTACTGTGGCGTGTGCTGGTTTGTTTTAATAGCCATGTGCGCTTGCCTTATACCTGCCGCAGAGGCGATCAGTGAGCGACGTGTTGACGTTTTCCATGTGAGCTATCCTAGTGGCGTGCTGGTGAATACTGGTGAGTCGTACCCATTTTATTATAATTCTGGTGCCAAACGCTCTCTCATCAAAGATTGTGTTGCGGCAAGGTTTACTGGCAAGAGTATAAGTAATACTGACTGACTTCTACCGTAATACCTGCTTGTCTAAATACGATGTCATTGTTATAACTGAAACGTGGCTTCTGGATGGTATTTCGATCTCGGAGTTATTTGATGGTCGTTATGTTGTGTGGCGCCGCGATCATTATTGTGCTGGGACGGGCCAATTGTACGGGGGCGGTGTACTCATTGCGACACGCAGAGAGTTGTCTGTTGAACCCAAACCGAACTTTAATTCCAGTGCTGAAGATCTTTGGCTCACGCTTACTGTCATAAAAAGCGATAGTAAAATGCCTAATTTTTTGCATATTTGTGTCTTATATTTATGTAATTTACATGGAAGTTTTAGTTTCTCGGATCAGTTATTGAATTTTTTTACAAAATTAAATGATACAGTCTTAAAATATCCCACGGATAAATATCTTATAGTGAGTGACTTTAATTTAAGTAACATAAAATGGATACCCGCATCTAACTGTTCCAACTGTTATTATCATTGCTGTGAGCCAACGAACTATAGTACGCACAACGAACGGTTACTAGTAGATGAAATTAATGCGCTTAACTTTTGCCAATATAATGGTATACGCAATAAATATGGTAAAACACTCGACCTTGTATTATCTAACTGTAATATAGTCGTATCTGATTGTAGTGACGACTCTTTGGTACCAGTACTAAACGCTCCGTGAAAGGGATCTTTCACTGAGCGTTTGTGATTGAAGTACGATTTTATGTGTTAAACACACTTAAAACAACCCGGTTATTAAGTTTTTTTATAATAAAGGTAATTATCAATCAATTAATGGAAAATATGCTGAAATTGATTGGCAAACAAAATTTTCTTCGAAATCTCTTAATGATTCCATAAAATATATTTATGAAATATTTGAGAAATTAAGAGATAAGCACATACCGTCAAAAATAATTAAACCGGACTCCTACCATAAGTGGTATTCCCCAGCATTAAAGAAAGCAATTAAAGAAAAACATAAGTACCTTCGCAAATTCAGGACCTACGGTAATAGATCCGATGAAGAATCTTATTAAATACTGCGCACTCGTGTAAAATATTTGGAAGATATGTGTCATAAAAACTACATATCTACCGTTGAAAGGTCAATAGAAAAAATTCCTAAATATTTGTGGTCATATGTTAAACGTAAATCAAAAACTCACTCTATTCCAAGTAGTCTCAATTTAGGTCGTATAATTTAAAACACAGGACAGTCTATTAGTGACGCGTTTGCAACTTATTTCAAGTCTAATTTCTTATACCCATCATATCAATCAACTCCAAATATTTCTAATGTAACATCAAAATCGACTGCAAATATTTCAAATATAAAAGTTATCGTTAAGCACGTGTATCGTTTGTTGAAAGCTCTTGATCCATCAAAATCCGCCGGACCTGATAACCTACCAGCCACTTTTCTTATTAATTGTGCAGAGACGTTAACACTACCAATAAGTTTGTTATTTCGCAAATCGTTGCATGAATGCTCAGTTCCTGATATTTGGGAGCGTGCATATATCACCCCTGTGCACAAGAAGGGTCTAAGAACTGATGTCGCTAATTATAGGCCAATTTCTAAGTTGTGCATCATTTCCAAAGTCTTTGAAAAGTTGATTTATGAGAAGGTATATCCGTTACTAAAACAAAGCATAAGCCAGCCTCAACATGGTTTCTTCAAGGGTAGGTCTACCGTTTCCAACTTGGTGCTCCTCAATTCTTTTTTGACTAAAGCCATGGATGATGTTCATCAAGTTGACGTTATTTATACAGATTATAGTAAGGCTTTCGGCCGGATTGAACATAATTTGCTTTTAAAAAAGTTTCAGTATGTTGGAATCTATGGAGACCTACTGCGGTGGTTCTCCTCTTATATCGACAATCGCTCGCAGGCTGTAGTTGTAAAAATTACATATCAGGTTGGGTGTCAAAAACCGAGTGGTGTGCCACAGGGGTCCTTGATGGGGCCGTTGCTATTTCTTATATTTGTCAACGATATTGAAACCTGTTTTAAATCATCACACCTACTGTGTTTTGCTGATGATATGAAAATATTTTCCACAATCTCATCTCAGGATGATGCTAAATTACTGCAGCGAGATCTACTAAGATTGGAAGAATACTGTAATATCAATAACCTTGATCTAAACCCATCAAAATGTACCCTTATTGCATTACATATTCACGCAAGCGAAACTTAATTAATTTCGGCTATCACCTTAAAGGCCAGAAGTTACAAAAAGAATCTGTTGTACGTGATCTAGGGATTTTCCAAGACTCTAAGTTATTATTCAACACCCATGTTGACAATATCATAACTAGGGCATCTAAGGCGTTAGGTTTTGTCATGCGTACTGCAAAGGAGTTTAATAATATTAAAACAATTAAAATCTTGTACTGTATTTACGTCCGCAGTACGCTTGAATATGCTTCACAGATTTGGAACCCGATGTATCATACATACATTTCACGGATTGAAAATATCCAACGTAAATTTATACGATATCTTTGCTATCGTACCAATAAAAACTAATGATTAGAAGACTACTTATCCTTAAGCAAACACCATCATCTGCTACCTCTGATAAAGCGTCGGGAGATTGCTGACATTGTATTTTTATTGAAAATCTGTTCTGGCAATGTTGACTGTTCTGATTTGCTATCACAAATATCACTGAGAACGCCTATATTTAACCTTAGAACGAATGCATTACTCTACTTACCAGCTTCATCAACTAATTATGGAAGAAATACTTTCATGTATTGGTCTATTAATCATTTTAATAATTTATGCAAAAATCATGATTTTGATTTGTTTAATACTAGCTATATATCGGCAAGGCGGGAATTAAGTCGAGAGTTTTTTATGTTATAATTTAATTTATTTTAAGAAAAATTATATTGTGTGTTTAGTCCTGCTTTTTATTTTCTTTTGTGGCTACTATTGTTAGTTTCACTGATTAAATTTTTACATGTTGTACATTTAAATTAGACTCCATGTCCTTTAAACAACGAAATTGATTATGTTAGTGTATTTCTATTAGTGAGAACCTGTTATTGGCTTTTTTGTAAATTTAACATGTTATTTACTTAATATTTGTAAGCTGTTGGTTTTCCATAACATAAAAATAAATAAATAAATAAAATAAAAATATTGTAAACTTAATCGAAATCTGTTAAAGCTTAGTGTGCAAAGTACCAAATACACCAATGACAATGCGAGGAAGATCCCCGATCACCAAGTTCCTTGAGAGTTAGATGTCATAGTTGATGACAGTGGTAGCGAGACCAAATTTGATTAAAAATGGCTTGTATACTCATAATCAAAACTTTAGACCGCACCTCATGAGTAACATGTGGCGATGGGTCTGTAAGGAATCGTTGGTGCGATTCTGGCCTGTGTTGGTTCATAGAGCCCCTCATGTGTTGTGGCATATGTGGCTGTAGATATGTGGAGAATCGTTGGTGCGATTCTGGCATATGTGACGGCAGATACGTAAAGAAGCGTTCGTGCGATTCTGGTCTGTGTTGGTGCACAGATTTCAATGAAAGTTTCACGAGTTGAATATGCATTGCTTATGAATTATGTTAAAGAGTATCAAAATTGTTAAAATTAATGTATTGGAACTTTTTGATCGGACCTTCCACAATAAATCATGTTGTGCAGGAAGCACTGTGTACGAAGCCTTAATAACAAGGCATTGTTAATTATGACAGTTGACTATTGTACTTAGACTTAGGAGAAGTGAAGTACCATTTTGAATCGACCTTATTTCTATTGGCAGAATAGCCGAGCTAGATTAATCTCTGAGCATATTTTGTCTCCAGGTACTGCAACCGAGGACGAATGCTAGTCAGGAATGGCCGTGTCGTGAATTGATTGTGCCATAGTGCAACAAGCAGAGCCATCTAACAATTAGTATTTCTTACTAATAATATGTACTCACTCATATCAGGATGGACGAGCGGACGAATTGGTGTTTGTTACAGGAATGTATAAAAATACACGACCGAGGACAGTCGCACTTCAGGATGGCCGTGTCGCGGAGCATCTATAAATTATCACTTGGATCGAGGTGGACAGGAGGCTATATCGAGAAACCCCCGCTTGTTTGTGCAGTATAAAGTTCACTGTAGATGCCGTGCGCGAGAGATTCCGCCTAAGTCATTCAACGAGTGTGGTCATTCTACGAGTGCTAAGATAGTGTCGTGGTTCTGTTCGTTGTTGTAATTCTTTTAGTGCAGGCAAGGAGGATTAGTGTTGCTGAGAGGCTGCCCTGTGTTACATTGACATAAGTAGAGTTGCTGTTGCTTTACATATTTTGGTGTTATCATGTAATTACGTACCTCACATTACACTGGTGTGTGATTGTGGCGGAGACGTGTTACGGTGTAGTCGAACTGTAATTTCACTATACTGAATGTATAGTGCGTTACGTTGTCTTATTACTGATAATGATTAAACTGCGTAAGCAAGAGTGCAAGTTGAACATCCGCTCTCACACTTTTATTCCTTTTAATAATTAACGCTCTGTTATAAATCTCCGACAAGTGTTTAATCGGGTTTTTTAATAATAATTCCTGACAATTTTACCTCGTTTGTGTGAATTGTTTGAGCAAAAATATTTTGAAGTCGAAAGAAACATTGTAAGTGTTAATAGTGAAATATTAAAACGTGTGCAAGATTTTATATTTGTTCTGAAATGCGAGTCCTTTCCGATAGATTATTAAAAAAAAACTTTACATTAAATATAGAATTTACCATTTAATTTTAACAGCAACTAACTGTTGAAGAACAATAACTATAAAATTAAAACATAAGACTACGTAGTTTTTAAAAAAAAACATTATATCTTAAGTATCAATTAAAATGCCGATAAATTTTATTTTATCCTCCTACAAACTCCACCAAAATTTTGACAGCTACTTAGAAGCTTTGCCTCTGTAAAGTTCCTTTAATTATGTGGCTAGAGTGCACTCGAATTATTACGACATAAATAAATAGTGGGTTTGAATGGGGAATAGCCACGCTAAGATAGAATACCAGCGCAAAATTTC
Source organism: Parnassius mnemosyne (assembly GCA_963668995.1). Taxonomy (NCBI): domain Eukaryota; kingdom Metazoa; phylum Arthropoda; class Insecta; order Lepidoptera; family Papilionidae; genus Parnassius; species Parnassius mnemosyne. The sequence continues at coordinate 11,707,242 of CAVLGL010000126.1, read as the reverse complement.
ATCATAATACTGATGTATTTCGTTCGTTTCGAGTACACCGAGAATCGGAAACACTTCAGGTATCCTTAGGAGTCCTTAGGAGTGACAAAGCATCTGTATTTTGAACCTTAATAAATGATCAATGTAGAATGTAGGTATAGATGGGCCATATCATTCGTTCACCAGAGGTAGACTATGAGCTGCTTTATCACTCTAATTCTTTTAAAAATCATAAAATTACATGTACACTTTAATCTTATTCGCAACTTCTGACTAGTGATAAATGATAGAGCTCCGTCTGTAAGAGCAGCGTCACAAAGCTTCGGATAAACAAAGAGCAAACCGTTTATAGCCCGTCGAGCTCAAGTGTGATTAAAGCTCCGGATTTGTGCCTGCGTTTGACATGCAAACATTGTGGGTTTCAGCTTCACAAGCGGTAGAGTTTGCTAGTAATACTTTAATGCTTTTCCTTTAATGAAGATCTATATAAAAATGAATTACTTTTCGGCATTTGCATCTAAATATAGGGTTGTAGCTTTTTGTGTTAGGGATTGTTAAAAATATTTAAAGTAGTTATGCTAATTGCCAGGTTAAGGACCTGGCAATTAGCATAACAACTTAACGACATATAACATCCACAAGATACTTGGGAATTATAGTTGACGAGTGTTTAACTTGGCATTCGCATATTGAGATTGATTTTTAAAAATTTAAGATATGTGATGCCTCAGAAGACACTAAATAGCATCTATATTATGCTTACGAAATCAGTTCTTACATATTGTTTACCAGTCTGGGGAGGAGCCACTAAAACTAAATTCCTTGAGTTAGAAAGAGCCCAAAGGTCACTTATAAAAGTCATGTACAATAAACCATACAGATACCCCACCGATGATCTATATAGAATCAGTGGCTTACTTTCAATTAGAAAACTATATTACTTTATTACGGTTCTATACTTACAAAAATCTATTCCATTTAACCAAGACATTCAAGAGAGGAGACGAAAAGACATTGTGGCTTACTCCCTAAGGGTCCGAACCGCTTTTGCACGGCGTCAGTATGCAACCCAATCAGTCTACATTTATAATAAAATAAACGTAAAATTAAAGTTCCACCATGAGGTATCACACATATGCAAAAAGGTAATAACTGAGTGGTTAAAAACCTTAACATACGAAGAAACTGAAACAAATTTTAGATAGACTTAGTTAAGCAATTTTTTTTTCTTTTTTCTGCTTTCTTATCTAGATCCCTTCCCCTCGGACTCTCGAAGAGACCAGACGTGTGTGGTTTAGTTAGTTAAATACAGTACTTATGTTTAAATTCAGACAAAATCAAATAAATAACTAGGAGTGCATAAAAGTGATGAAGTGTTCTCTAATTCTCAACACTAGTCTTCGATACAGACTTTAAATTCCCATGCAGCTGCAATTATGCATATAATGCAGCCAAAACCCTTATTATTGAAGTGTTATAATTTTTTTTTGCAAATTAATAAATAGTTCAAACGAGAAAGAAACGCTTAATCATTGCGTCATTGAATAAAACAAGGATAGCATAAATGAATATTGTGTGCATATGACGAGAGATCAAGTAATATTAGACGGGAAGACATTTTGTATAAGAATCGTCGATCAACGACCAGTTGCTTGACCTCTAAGCAAATAGTAACGAAACATATTGGAGCTTGCAATAAATACGTAATTCCTGATTGTTTATATTGTCCTGGTACATTGTTTTAACGTCGCTATGAGTTCTCGCTCGCCACCGCAGTCTACTTCGCAGCCGCTGAATATCGTTGCTACTAGCGCGACCGACACCTACGTCTCGACGGCGGCAATCAACTTTACATCGCAAACACTATGCCATTCAGACCCAAATATTTATTCCAATTCCGATGGCCAGCCGAACATAGATTACCGTACCAAAAGGAAGCGTGAGGATGAATTCGATACATTTAAAATTGATGTTAATAGAATGTTTAAGGAACTTATTCGAGAACAACAACAGTACTTCTTAAATTTAAATGAAAAAATGGAGGATATTAAGACACAAAATGAATCATTAAAACAAGCCGTGGATTTTAACTCGACATTGTATGACAGCTTTCTAAAAAGAATAGAAAATCTAGAACAAGAAAAAAAAGACGATCGGAAGCAAATAAAACTTTTAGAAGAAAAAGTGGAAACATTAGAGAGGCAGCTCCGATCATCAAGTCTCGAAATCAGAAATGTACCCAAGAAAATGAATGAAACAAAGCAAGATTTTATTGAGACCATAGTAAAATTGGGTGAAACCATAAATGCTTCCATTTAACCTTCAGATATAAAGGATGTTTTTCGTGTCCATTCCAAAAGAGACCGAAATACAATAATTGCTGAATTTACGACAGTTATAACTAAGGAAAAATTTTTACAGTCAAATAAAACGTTCTGCAAAAAAAGCAATGCAGCAAAATTTAACATTCACCTGCTACATATCGATGGACCAAAACTACCAATATATATTTCCGAAAATCTAACCCCCAGAGCCAAGCGTCTATTCTTCCTAGCCAGAGAGCTCGCAGTTTCTTCAGCGGTATAAGTATTGCTGGACATCTTTCGGGAAAGTTTTCCTTCGCAAAGAAGATGGATCTTCAATAATACGTATCACCTCAGAAGTGGACCTTGTATCAGTCAAAAAGGAAAAGTGACTAGTTGGCCCTATTTTGTTCTATTTTTCATGCTTCATTTCTCTGTTAATATATAATTTTAACATAGTTTATATTATCTCCTTAAGTTATAAAGTAAAATGTAACTATTCACACTCACATTCAACACACATCAGTCACATAACACTCCATCACTACTCATTCTTACCAATCATACAATCATATAACACTCCTAAAACACTTCATCGCTACTCATTCCTATTATACATAAAACTACATTACATAATAAACTCAACGTCATACACACGTAAAGCGACAAAATCAGTCAAATATTCATTGAATATTATTTATGTAAGGTTTTATTACCAATTCTATCCTATTTTATTACTAAATGAGCATTATTATTTTGGCACATTCCGCAATGAATGCTTTGTCTCTTTAAATGGTGTATACGCTTCATGGAGTAAGTCCTTAAATAATTACCGACCAATTCACCCCAAATGAAGATGTCTCAAACAGCATTGATACATATCATCCGGCTAGTTCGTGCATCTCCAGTGTTCATGAAATTAAAACTTGCCTTCCTCACAACAACCACTTAATACTTTTATCTCAAAATATTCGAAGTATTTTTCATAACATAAATCAAATAGAAGTACTATTAACAAGTCTGAACTTTAACGTAGATATAATAGTACTCACGGAGTGTTGGTTGAAAGGTAACTCGGATCCACCAGCTCTGAAGCATTATAAATGCTATCATACTTTAGAACATAATACTCAAAACGAAGGAGTTGTAATATACGTCAAAGACTCAATTACTGCTGATTTAACAGATCCACCGTTTCTTGATGCAAACGTTCTAATTATTAAATTGCCAAACCAGACTTGTATAATAGCTATCTATCGCCCACCTTCTCATCGGAACATAGATAACTTTCTTCACTCTCTTAATAATACTATAGAGATTCTTAAGTAATACAAAAATATATATCTAACTGGAGATATAAATATAAATATATTAGAAACGAATATGCACTCTAACGATTATCAAAACCTTCTAGCTTTTCATGGATTTCTCCCGGGTCACATGATCCCTATTTAGAACAAAAAAACATCGTTACCGTTAAAAAAACCGTTATTAGAACAAAAAAACAAATGTCTAGCAGTGTTCTTGGACTTGGCTAAAGCATTTGATACTGTCTCTGTCCCGTTGTTGTTAAATAAGTTGGAAAGAATAGGGATAAGGGGAACCGCTTTAAATTTATTTGGTAGTTATCTAAAAAATCGAACCCAACGTGTAAAAATTGACGATGTGATAAGTGACTCTCAATATATTTCTTATGGCGTTCCCCAGGGAAGTATACTTAGACCTAGCTTATTTTTGATCTATGTGAACGATTTGTGTAACCTGAAACTAGTTAAAGGAAAATTGTTCGCTTTTGCAGATGATACAGCCTTAGTATTCCATAGCTCATCTTGGGATCAACTAACACGTAACGTAGAAAATGAACTGGGACAAGTTATGAAATGGCTACAGCATAATTTATTGACTCTTAACTTAGAAAAAACTAAGTACATTACTTTTACCAAACTACAGCGTCTTCAACCATCTAATATTAAAATAGTTGCTCACACCTGTCAACATTCCACCCATCATGATTCCTGCTCAAATACGTGTACCACTATTGAACAGTTACAAAAAATAAAATACCTCGGTGTATACATTGATTCAATACTTTCCTGGAAATATCATGTTGAGACGCTCACCAAAAGGATACGAAAATTAATACGAGTATATGCTTTTAAACGTCTAAGAGCTGCTACTGACTTTAAATGGCCTAAAGTAACTTATCTCGCATTATGCCAATCAATAATTACATACTGCATAACGTCATGGGGAGGAACGTTTAGGAATAGTATTCTGCAAGTTGAAAGGGCACAAAGAGCAATATTGAAAGTAATTCTTTTTAAACCCTATAGTTATTCCACTTCTCTGATTTACGCAAATACGGGAGTCCTTTCAGTTCGACAATTGTATATCTTAAAGTCAATATTACACAGCCACGCTAAAACTACTTTAAAGATATAATATTCAGGATTCCTAAAGAGACATCACCGTTTGCAAAACGACAACATGTCTTTTTGGGACCTTTATTATACAATAAAATTAATCAGGCTGTGAATATTTACTCTTAACCACGCTACACTTGTAAAGAAACAGTTACGAAATTCCTACATTTAAAATCTTACTCTAAAACAGAAGATCTCCTAAAAACAATGTAATAAAGAATGGAATATAAATAAAATTTTCATATTATGAAAAAATATTTGAAAAGTTCTTAACGATAAGTATGAATTATTAATGTAGTGGTCTCGATTTCAAGTGCATGTAATTAAATAACACACTCACACACACACACACACACACACACACACACACACACACACACACAGAGAGAGAGAGAGAGAGAGAGACACACACACACGCACACGCACACGCACACACACACGCACACACGCACACGCACACGCACACTCGCGCACGCACGCACGCACGTTCAACAGCACAAACACTGTTTAAAAACAAGATGCACTACAGTTTCACACAGGCGTACAACTACAGTTACACAAAGAGCTAAGAATTACTTTATAAGTCACTTAATGTTATTTTTCTTCATTTGTTTGTGTTATTTTTACTTACCTTTTATATAATAGTCTCAATATTGTTAATAATTAAGGGAAAGAGCGAGATAGCCAAAACACGAGTATTATCAATTACTTACTGGGGTGTCTCATTTATAATTCATGTAACTGAGACAAATAAACATTTTCCATTTTATTTTTTAATTTTTTTTATTGGCAGTTGGAATTCAATACTTTGAATGTGGATACGGAAACTGTGATAGAGGTGCCTACGTTAATCCTATGATCTCATCTAATCTTAAACTTAAGTCATGCAGCCTCAAATATTCAGAAGTTTTTGAATTCCTCAAATATTCATAAAGTTTTGGCTGTTACTGGCCGTCTATTTTTATTTATTTATTACTTTCGGAACTGCTTACAATTTTCATTACGTCATTATCAATGTATAATTTCTCACGATAAACAAATGGCTTAGTGTTAATCAACCAAGGAAACATAATAAAAATAGGAAAAAAATATTACATGATAAATTAGTATTTTATAACATCAAACTCTGTTATTTCTTTAATAATCATCATAACGGCTTACGGCCTGTCTCTTATCTCAACACTGCTTAGTATTAGCTTTCTTAATGGATTGCTCCACACTAAGAATCTTTGGCATAGTTGCCAAGTTTGGCAGGGTGGTTGACAACTACAGTTGTTTTCTATTATCTTCAGTTGTAATCAGAAAGATGTCCTGTTTCAGCCATCCCCTAATTCAGCTTCCCTCTGTTACCAATGCTATGGGGCAATGGATTTTATTACTACACGGTGAAAGTTATAAATAATTAAACAGAAGAAGTCTCAGACATAGCTCGAATTTTTACGTAGTTTCTATTTTAATATAAGTAAGCGTAATAAGCGAGCAAAGCAAATAGTCCAGGATAATGAATGCTGTGATTCATTGACATTTATCATATTACATTTATCATCGATTGATAATCTAAATGCATTTGCGTTGTCGTACCCGAGAACTAAGAGGGAATTTCATGTTTTCAGTTAAAAGGGTTTCCAGTTCTCTACACTTTGGTTCATTGTACTGCTATTTTAAGGTGAGGGGATGGAACATTCAGGTTTATTGTTTAAGTCATGACTGCCTTATTGGTCTAGTGGTTATAATAAGTACGACTGCTTAAAATGTGGTCCCGGTGTTGTCTACCAGTTAACCTTTAAGTAAGCAGAAAACACAACTTTATAATTTATGTTTATATATATATATATATATATATATATATATATATATATATATATATATATATATATATATATATATATACTATCTGACCAGGCAGATGTTGTTCTGCCCTTTCCGATCGACCATTTGCTTTCCCAAAAAAAAAAACTTAGCAATAAAATAATCGAGGTTCACTTATCGGAATAAAAACTATCTCTCAAGTTGGACCAAACTGCATACAGTGTGCAAAATGTCATTGAAATCAGTTCAGTAGTTTAGAAGTTCATCGCGGACAAACAACCATATCCTGCCCTCAAAGTAAACTTAGTGAAAAGTTTATTTTCTATATAATAATACCTATAAATTTATTATATATTTAAAGCACAATGTTTTAAACTTATTCTTTATATTTATTATGTTTGGTAATACTAGTAGCTTATTTGTTTTAGTATGTCTCTGTAATTCCCAAAGTTTGCATTGCTCAGCTTGTAGTTTTAAAATTTTTAATGAAGTTAACATTACACACACATTAGTCACAAGTTTTTAGTCATTTGATATAAACTGTTAAACATGTTAGGACTAATAGAGAGATAAACTTTTTGTCATTAAATATATTATTCTTATCTTGACCATTTGTAACTTTTGGAGTTATTTAAATAGGTATTTGTTAACATATTTTAGTTTAGGTTTGATTAAATACTATTATTTTTGATAATTTTGAATTATTTGTGTTGTAGAACTTTTCTCCAGCGAAAGTTTTCACATAAATTAAGCCCTTTTCACAATTATATAATAATATATACAAATTTATGGATAGTAGAGAGAATTTACTAACTTTCTTTTCAAAATTTAACCTCACCTGCTCACAGTGCCTTAATTGATAACGAAACAATCATCTATATAAGCTAAACCCAAATTCGACGTTCTGATGACACTGAGCAGCATCACCACTGTTAAGGGTATCATTATCCAACAGCCCAGCTTGGTGTGTATTACCAGATACTACAAGAAATGCGCCACTTGGTAAATTATTTAAAATTCCTTTATACTGCAATTTTTTAAAAGGGCTAGTAAACGATGAAGTTCTCATCTAATAAATATTTTATAGCTTGGATTATTTTTCTTCCTTATTGATAACAAAGGATTACTCCTGTTGTAGACAGGGTTTACCTTATTTGTCATGCTTAGCATGCACATTGACGATCGAGTACCTTTGACTTCTGGTAATTTATTATATATGGCAATTCCCATAGTCGCTTCTTACGATCTATGTACTCGTATGTTCAGCAATGGACTTCTGATAGAAGGTGACAACTCTTACCTCACGCGTAGGAAGAAATGAACCGATGGATCCTCTTTCGTTAGTACCACACGGTGTTTTTTAGTAGTAGAATTAGTTATTAACTAGTTATTTAAAAATATTTTTCTTTTATTTTAGGCATCATGTGATTAAAAGACAATTAAATTTCTCTACTTTGACTTTCCAAAACCTGGGTAGTATGGCTAAGTTCGTCTTCGTTTGAATTAAAATTATTATGTCGATTATGTTAGTGGAGCTGTCACTATACTAGAATAAAAATTCCCCTAGACAACTTAAAATATCCACCAGTGCGGAGCCTTGGTTATTCCATTTTATTATTTAATATCGAATATTGCCTTATTTTTCTTATCACTTTAGTTACATCTTTTATAGAAAGAATCGGTCTTCCATCCATTGCAGCATATACTAAGCTTACTGCTGAACATAGGCTTTCCCATATATTGGCTTAGAAGGGGAATTTTGTCATACTTTATACGATGGCAGGCGGGTTGCAATATAACCGCTGTTTCACTTACCACGTTTTTTATACCTCGTTTTCGTGTATCTGTCTGTTCGGGTCGAATATTAAAATTGATTTTTAACTAAATTCCCGATCATCTAGAGACTTAAAATTTTGAACGTAGCTCAAAATCGGATGAAAATTGTAAATAATTTTTTAAATATTTTTTTTAATTTCACTTGTTTAATTATTTTGAATTATTAAGAAGATCATTTTCATTTCTAATTTTTTTAAACGTTACCCCCAAACTAGGGTTTTCTTATGTATCATGAAGGCAGTTTACAAACATAAATTGCTCGAGGAAAAACATCCAGACCCGGAACTACTATATGTGCGGGATTCGAACCCCAGCGCAAAAACTCATTGCTAAGCCACTACGCCACGGAGCCGTCAATAATAACTAATAATATATAAAAATTACGTGTCAAATTGTTTGTCCGCGATGAATTCCTAAACTACTAAACTGATTGCAATGAAATTTTGCACACTGTGTGTCGTTTGGTCCAACTTGGGAGATAGGATAGTTTTTAACCTGATAAGTGACACTCAATATTTTTTTATTACGAATTTAAGGATTTTTTTATATGAAGGGGAAAAGGGCAGAACAACGGCTGCCTGGCCAACTAGTAACTTATAATTTAAAAAATAAATAAGTAAGTTAGAAAATGATAACATAATAATTTTAAAAGTAAAATATATATTATCTCCTAACTTTATATACATTTCCAATAATATTATGTTAAGAAAAATATGAAAATGAAAATGATTTATTGATTTACAATGACACATTTGAAACCAGTCGCAAGGGCCCTTGTACTAGGTTAAATAAAAAATTGTACTGCTAGGCATAGACTTTTTTATTTTAAGAAGGTTATAGAACTCTATTGCGTGTTAGTGGACTTCACGTGTCTTCGCAATTATTTGCAGGTTTCACCCAGTACGTGGAGTGTCAGAACTTAAACTCGCACATATTATTATCTATTTAGCAAGGCAAAAAAGTTGTTATAAAGATAATCTATTCATTATAACGTATAAAAGTCCACTGCTGCACTTGGGCCTCTCCATAGACTGCCTAATAGGGGGAATATTTACCACAGTGGCCACGATTGGCAGGAGGGTGGACAGCCACAGTTTTTTTATTATTGTAGGTAACTAGGTACTCCTAGTTGTAAAGAAAATGCTTCTGTCTGTTTTATTTCCCACTTTACCTCTAACGACACCCACGGGATGATAGTTAGTGAACTCTCTTAAGCAGCCATTGCACGACATAAAAAAAAGCTTATAGGCATTCTATCTTAGCTCTAAGGGGTGACAATGTTTTTTTTTAATTGATAAAGAAAATAAACGAAATGCAATTTTTTATTTCGTCAACGTGAGAAAGTATTACATATTTTTTGTTCATTTCCGTTTCAATATGAGGTTTCCTTGACCGGAAAAGAAATAGTGAAAGTAATTCCATATTTCTGGTCGTTTCCGGCATTATTTTCCATTGTTTATTAGGCCCCTAATAAACATTAAATGCAGACCGATTGGTGATTGTTAATTACATCAGCCGTTACCGTTACATCCTATTATACCACTGCTGAACATAGGCCTCCCACATAGATTGCTTTATTAGGGGGATATTTGACATAGTTGCCATATTTGGCAAGCGGATTGGCCATCGTATTTTTATTCGTTATTAGAAAAACGCTGCTGCCCATCTTCTGATTTGTTAACCTCTGTCGCCTCTTTCGACACCCATGTGACGATATGGGGCTGTGGATATTCTTACACCGCCATTTCACGGTGTAAAATTATAACCCAGTTAATGTTATATGAAAAAACTTAGGCGTAAAAATTTTGGAGTTCATAAATGCATAGAAAACTTGGCCAGATGCAAAACCAGAAGTTGCACTTGGCTGCCACACGTATAAAGTGAATATTCACGTGGCAGCTATCGCCCTTGCGCCCTGCCCTCCTCAATCATATTAAATGGAAGTGGATATCTGGTTGCGGGTGTATACAGAACCATTTAACATCAGGTATATATCGCATGTTGTTTGTTACCTTAATATATTAAAAAGAATAGTCTGTACTACAAAAGTTTAAATAGTTATAAAGTATTACCCTCATTCCCCAATAATCTTTTTTTCTTTGACACTCTCACATGGCGATGTTCGACTAGTACAAGTATTACAGAAGTTCCGTGATTTTTGTTATAAAAAAAATAGTAAAAGAAAATCATTTACTCTGAACTTATAATTCCAGTGTCTCGAGTATCAATAGATGTGCGGAAGTATTTTCAAATGTAAATAACCACTAACACTATCAAATAAGTGTATTAATTAAGAAAACTTTAAAAATAATATTTCCTTAAGCCGAAGTGATCAAAACAATATATTATTGCCAGTCAATACTAAAAAGAGTGCGTCCAGTGTCAGAAAAATGAACAATTATCATAACATGACTGCTAGGAACCATACCAAAATTTCATCATAATATAGTAATTACACCGTGGTCGAGTGGCACAGAATGTGGGCACATTTAAACGAGTAAGTAGAAAAGCGTTGATTCGAGCCCCTCAACGTTAGATTTTTTGTGATTAATTTTTCGACAAAAACTTATATTAACATACATAGTATCGCGAGACTTATCGACCCGCATATAACAGAAAGGAATAGATATTAAAAACTATGATGAACTATCTCAACCATTAAGAGAAAACGCCAAAAGCTCGTCCAAAATACATATACAATATCTAACTATCAAGAGAAAGATTGGTCAAGCAATGTTAAAATTTTTCAAATAATAGATTGATGACCTCGGTAGCTCAATATCGATTACGCTCGATCACAACAGTATGCTTACAATGCTCAACGTTCTTTTATGAACAAAATGTTCAATTTCATTCGTACAACAGGGAACCCATATAGCTTCGCAATGTCCGTCCGTCCGTTCATCTATCCGTCCGCGGTTTTGCTCAGAGACCCTAGGTGCTACAAATCTGTAATTTGGTATAGTTATAGATATTAATCACGCTGACAAAACTGTGAAATAAAATCTTGCAAAACATTTTTATTTTACGTACTTCCCATAAAAGTAAATGTAGGAAAAATGCACTTAGATTAGTGAAAACTTCGTTACAACTCCATAGAAAATGACCTAAAAGTAGCTGCATTATAACTTCGTATTGTTATTGTTAACTGTTAAAAATATTCAATTTATACGAAGAAAACGACTTGTCTGCATTACTACTTTTAGGTTTTAATTTTGTTTATCGAACCGTTTTATGAACCGAAACCGGAACCGGAATCGGAGGTGAAGGCAGAAGAGATGTGTTAAGGACAGGTCTATTGCACTGTATTTTTCTTTTCAGTTTCAAATTTTTTGAACTCCTCGAATTCAGTGGCATGCACAGGCTTTAAATGACTTTTTAACGAAATAGTCGTACCTCCCTTTCGTGAATATATTTTCTAACATAGTTTACACTTTGAAGTATTCTCAGTAACTTCTTTGAAATAATTCCAAATAGCACTTGATTTTGACTTCACTGTCCAATTCAAATAAATTTGTTAGACGTCAAATAAAACACTACTAAAACTAATCAAAAACTCGGATAGGTATAAATGAAGTGCGAACGCACAACACACCAATTGCCAAATACGAAACAAAACATCAAGTTAAGGTGACTACTCACTTGCCTGCCGCAGGGGCAATCTAGGATGAAAAGCGATCGGGGCAAATCAAAACTGTCTCTACACACATACCTGCTGTTCAGTATAAGAGTGTACGCCTCGCTGGACACACTCATTGAGAATGGCGCCAGTTTTATCGAAATATTAATGAATCGGCATATATAGCATTGGCTATTTTTTTATATCGAATGAGGATAACAAATGAGCACTGTCCACCTGATAGTATGTGGATACTGAGGCCCATAGACACCCATATTTATCGATAAAACAACTAATTAATTAAAAATTTCAACCATAAGCTGCAGCATAACTCTACCACATTTAAAAACGTTACAACGTTTAAATAAAGTTCTTTGTGCAAAAAAAAAACAAAAAGGACTCCTATTACCAGTGTCAAAATTTCACATTCTTTATTGATATTCATTGTGACTTCTACTCACACGGGTGCTCCGCACAAAAGGTGCTAACAAACTGATTGACATTTCCCCAATTGCATTATACACGGGGCAGCGGCAGCTATGATCAAGGAAGGTCTTGCGCCTCTGTCGCCCTGCCGCAGGACCGACTTAGAAAATTTGTCCTGCTTGCATACACACATCACAATTAAGGAGGCAATTAAGGGTCATCCCTACTCCTACACCCTAGATTGCCCCTGCGGCAGACAAGTGAGTAGCCGCATTTAAAGAGTAATCGACAGAAGGCACGGGGGAGCGAGGTTCCCGGGGCGACAAGTATAAAATTGTTTGTACACGCTGATCGCGGCCGCCGCCACCACTGTGCATCGACCTCCGATATATAACTTCCTATTAAATCTTAACGGAACCGAAATCGGAATCGAAAATGCAAAATCAATCGGAAGTTCCAAACTTTCGGAATCGGAACTGAACCTCCGTAAGATCTCTAATTCATACAATCACATAGCCTAATGCAGTTTCGTTCGTCACACTCTTGTTTTACGCGGGCGACCTCAGGATAATTTAAAGTAGTGGTAGTTTACGTGAAGATTCGGTACGGTTACATATGTATATCTTATTGCAATGCTGGGAATATATAGATAGATAGCTGAAAAGCAACAGCGGCTCTTTCTGCAATTAGTGACCGAGAGTATATGTTAATTCTATTTACAGATACTTATACCAAACCACGTTTGGTTCGGGAATAACGAGGTGGGTGTGACCACTGGGAAGGAATGGCACTCAAAGTCCGTCTGCACTCTTTCAAAAGAAACGTTAGACAATTTACATTACGGGTCCCTATGGAATGGTCCCGGTCTTGACGTCAGTCATCAGTGGACTGTACCTCGTGTAGTGGGTTTGACGCTGATTCGTCTTCTTAAATGAAACACCAATTATTCTTATATTTTAGTACGCTATTTAGACGCTGTTTTAATATCATACAAAATGAACAACCACTTTCTGCATGACCCTGGCACAAGGGTAGGAGACTAGTGCTTTATCTGTCTATATTACAGCTCTGTCTCTGTTTATTATATAACATCGTTTATTTACTTAAGCTATTTTTATCTAGCCATTACGTAACTTATCTCTTATCACAAAACATAGCATATTTTTAACCGAAACAAGTATCTAATTTAATACAAGTCTTTTATTAGTACTACGTAGCCGATTACTATATAATAAGTTAATTAAAAAAATGTGGAAATAACTCTCAGTTGGGGAATCGAACTCAGAACTCTCGCATGACCTCAACCTCTTTTCATTCTTCAATACAATTCTAAATCTGTTTACTTATAACATAGATTATTCTATAGTTTGGAAAATATCTACTTCTAATGATGACTATTATTATTAATTCGAATATGCTTGTTTCTAAAAACAGAAAAATATTTAAGTAATCTTTTAAGAGCGTCGCCAACAATAGTCAACTATGATCATCTTTGTACCTTGGCATGTGAATGATTTGATGTAAATTGTATTATTTTCAAAATAGAAAAGTTTTTTTTTTTAAACTTACTTTTTTTAGAATTAAAAAGAATAAAATATTTTCCACATTATAGCTTCAAAGTCGAGGCTAAAACTTTACTATACCCTATGTCTTAGCAATCACTTCAAAAACTATTATGTCGAAATTATTTTATTAGTTTTATTTTTTGAAGTCCACTTTTACTTTTTATTAAAAGCTTTTTTATCCTTTTGAGTGGTCTAAATAGTTAATTTTAAAACTACATCCCTTATTTTTCCATTCTTCAGAAACCATATCCTCTTTTAATCAGAAAATAATTATAATCGGTTCAGCATTGACAAAGATAACTTTTATAACACGAACAAAAAACATACAAAGAAATATATCAATACAGAATTGAAAATCTCCTCCTTATTTGAAGTCTACTTTAGTACTTTAGCACATTTTAATGAAATATTAACTTAACTGTCAATAGATCGCTATTAGAAATTGTATTATCTTGAAAAAATCCATTAATTTTGAGTTTATTATATGTATTAAAATTTTGAATTTATTATATATATATATTTGAAATATTATAATAAAATTAAATTCATTAACAACGAGTTTAATTATAACATTTTTCTTCATTTTTCAACTGCTTTTACTTCTATATGAAACAATAATTATCGTCATAATCATGGCTTTTTCTGCACTAAGTTTGTTAAAAATTTGTATATATAAAATGCAAGTTTATATTTATTACAATTTAATAAGAAGTTAAAACGTTAATTTAAAATTAACAAGTTCAATGAATTATTTATACTATCTTTAACATAATTTTTTGAACAATTATGCTTTTTGCCGCATAGTGAATGAGAACAATAAACAATGTTATTCCGTGTGTGTCATAAACAAAGAGATACTAAAACAGGAGAGGCAGAATCATATTCCTGAAAATAAGTCAAAATAATTTAAAAAATTGCGTGGTCCTTACACGGTCAAGCCGATCCATTTATGCTTTAACCATAATATAGCAGCAGCATGGCTCTGCCAAGTAAAAAAATTATGTATAGAGCGATTATATTAATTAATAAGCTGTGAGACATTTCATCTTAATCCTCAGGCGTGACAACGAATCTGTAGCCTTTTTTAAGTTGGTGGTTAATAGGTACCCATGGAGTGCAGTAGCCAGTGCATAGAGTGCACTTACCAACAGATAGACTATTTAAGTTCGTTTGTCAATTCAAGTTTTTAAAGCATTGCTGTAAAGTTCACATTTTTTTATTTTAAAATTATTGTGGATGATATACTTATTAATAAAACTATATTTTTAGTAGCTACTTCTACGTGGTAGAGCCATGCTGCAGCTATATTATGGTTGTAGCACGAATGGGTCGGCTCGAACGGGGAAGGACCACGCTCTCACAGAAAACCAGCGTAAAATAGCAGTTTAACGCTGTTGTGTTTCGTATGGTGAGTGTAGTGAACCGGAGACCCTTTTTACTGGCAAAGAGGCATTCCATCTTAGTCCTCACGGGTGACAACGCATCTGCATCTTGAGTCTTTATTGAGGATAGATGTAGATGTCTATGGGTCACAGTAACCACTTACCATCAAGTGGAATGTGTGCTCATTTGTCACCCGATCCTATAAAAAAAAAGCTTTGCCCGCAATGTTTTGACATTATCTGTCACCGTAAAATACCAGATAATATATTTTACTATGTGAATTATTAGAAATTTGTATTAGGCTGTATCTAGCCTAATCACACAAACCACTTTTATTATACGCTCCAAAACCGTTTTTTAATATAAATTTATAATATTATATTAAAAAAATAACAATTACAAAACCTTAGTTGTAGTTTTATTTTTGTTTAAACGTGCTTAAAATTTGGTAGAATTGAACACTTCTTTTATTTATGGTATATCAGTTTAATTATTAGCAAACTTAATTTATTGTAAGACTTGCTTACAAATAGTGTATTTAAACAGCGTTCTGTACATACTTAGAACCTACGTTTACTCAGTTAAGTAAATAAAGCATTCGCATATACACCTGACGCCTTTATCCAATAGGGTCTGCAAATGAAATACCTATTATTATTATATTAATACGTTAACATCGAACATTCTCGTACATTTTTGTACTTATTATATACTGAGAGGAATGAAACTTATATCATTAAAGGCACAGTGCTACAGATGTACTTACAAAATATATGTTTGCTGTAAAAGCAGATAAAATAAAGTGGACATACACACGTATAAGTCACTGTATTAATATATCACATTTATATCTTAATTTTGTAATTGGTTATTATTATTGTTATATCAAATAAATAGAATGATCCAAATAAATGTCATTTAATTATATCGATTTTTGCTACGAGCTGGGACGAATGTTAATGTGACGTAATAATTGGAACTATGGCAAGAATTACTTTATCATTAAAGGGATTTCCAGTACGCAAAAATATTTTACATACCATTACAAATTATAAACACCATTGGACTAATTATATTGTGCGTAGTAACATAAAGGCATACACACATTTTTATTTTCCTTTGTCCAATTTAAATCATTGTAAATATTGGTGCCATTGTTTGCAAGAAAGAAGTATAAAATTAAACCCTTTTTGTCGAAGTAATAAATTACAATTTTATTTGATAAAAGCCACTTTTCAAATATACTTACATTATCATAATAAGGTTTCCCTCACAAAAAAAAGAAATGTTTAAGAAAACTGCACTATCTTCTTTCTTATTTATTTTTATTTTTAAATGTAATCAATAATCGTCTAGACAGCGTTGATCTGCAGCGCTGAGCGACCGTGGGATCGAATTCAGCACGGATCAAGAGTTTATATCAAATAATATTCAAGACTAGAATATTTAGATTTGTACGTACTTCTTTAAATAAGAACACCCCTAACCGCAGGTCAAATAAGGTAATGAGTATAAAACGATAACTTTAAAAGTACTATATGATTTATTTCTGCCACCAAACAGTAGCATATTGTGCACTGCGCAGTACAGAAACTGCTATTTGTATTTAAATCGCTTAAAAATAAATGTTCCGGGATCCAAAAATGTTATTTAAGACAATGAAAAAAAATTATATATGTGAGCTTTAAGAACACAGTTGAATAGGTAGCTGAAGAATAACATAAGAATACTTATGATCTCAGATTTGTTGTTCAAAAAGATTATTTCTAGAGATATATAAACAAAGGGAAAACCTTCGCGAGGTAATAAATTGGTGTACAGAAAATTTTTATAATACACGTGTATTCAAATTTGTTATAAATTATGTAGACGAAGGGTCCTTTGTTATTTTTTATCATAATATTAACTTTAGTGTTGTTCAATGTTTACCGCGATATTGTGTAGAAAATCTTGATGCGTAACGCGTATGCAGTTCAAATTATTTTGGAGACTTAAATCTTACTAACAAGCCGTTTCCGTCACCGTTACAACCTATCAAAAGTATTTTGTATATTGCCTCATAAGGGAGATAATTTCCATAGTTGCTTCGCTTGGCAGTGGGTTGGCAACCACAGGTGGCCCTTTTTTATTTTTTAAGTTGGTAAAAGGAAGACGCTACTGCCCATCTTCTGATTAGTTTCCCTCTGTCGTCTCTTACGGTACTCACAGGACAATATGAGGTTGCGGATATTTTTGCACCGCTACTATAAAAATTTGATAATATAATGAAAATATTGTTCTTTACATTCATTTATAATTTCTAAAAAATAAAAATTGAAATAATGTTTCCTTGTCCGTTTCTTGACATGACTTAGTATATGGTTGAACTGCATACTTTTTTTATGAACAGGGATTTCACGAAAAGCTAGTGCTAGCGAGTTTATTTCCAGATAATCATTATTTCTTTATTAAACAAGCAGATGTATAGTGGATATTCCAATAACTATAAAACTTTTATTTTTATTTCAAAAAGAGAATAAGCCACAATCTATTTATTCCTAACAGCAAACTACACAGTGGAAAACCATTCATACGACAAACGTTGAACAGAATTGTCTTCGAAAGCGTTTGTCGCTTGAATGAACGACAAAATTGTGCCGAATCAAAAATCCAGATATCCCGAAATCAACGTACCAATTTACACTCAATCCAGAAAACAGTTGCCAAAAACTACAGTAAATTTAGCACCGACCAAATATGACAATATTTACTGATTTAAAAGAAAATTCTAAAACGTGTATTAGGATCTAATAATCATACTGCTAACTATAATAATAATCTTCACTTTTATAAGGCTTTTGTGGACAGCTTGTTATTTAAATAAATACCCTTTAAATTATTTTAATAGATGCATTATTAGAATGGGATATAAAACTAAAAAAGTTTTAATCTCTTTGCTTCACAAAAAAGCCGGCAACGCACCTGCGATTTCCCCGGCGTTAATATTGTTCATAGGCGGCGGTCTCCACTTACTGTCAGCCGCGTGCCGAAATTTTCCTGATAACAAATCAATCATATACAACAAAAAAACTGCGGTCGCATTCCACATGTATGACAACCGTGGGGAACTACCGTTTTCTCTATAATGTCAAACCATTAGACAGGCATTTCTCTAAATCGCATCTCACGATATCCATGTATGGAGACGCTATGATGAAGATGGGGTGATGGATTCTCTTACACTAACACCCGCGGTAATAGGCTTGTAAAAAAGGAATAATTAATGTTCCTTAAAGGCACTAGTTACCATATGTATACATTTGTTTATGTATTTTACTTTAATTAAAACGGTTAAACCAATTAAATTAATTAAAGATAACGGGTTTATTCTTCTCGCTTATAAAACTGCAGACATTCCGACAATATTACTGTCCATTCATCCGCAAACAGGTCGCACTCAGAATAAATATTATTTATTTTTTTATTTTCAAAATCTACACTGTAAAATATTACTGAGTGTTAATAAAAGGCTTGTTTCATAGATAATTTCAAAAGTTATTCATCACTCTTGAGGCCGTACATTTAATAAATAATAATCGTCATTTCAAATCGCGCAAATGGATATCATTTTTCCGGCTGCTGCTCGAATAAGTGAAGTCTCCCAATTTTATGAATCGCAAATTTACGTCCTCAATGTTTAAGGTAATGATCCACTTAACCGAATATTATGATGAACTAGATACCCTTAGAGAAAATGTCTATTTCATAGATTTGTAATTTTATATATAAAACGAATATTTATGTGACTGTTGTACGTAAATTTTATAAAGTTAAACCTAAAGTTCGCATATGGCAACTCAGCTAGCGAGCGAAAAGACGTAAATAGTGTACCTATGTGTTCGAAAAATCATATTACTGTGTGGCGGGTGAAAGGAAAAGGGGAGATCTCCCGCCAGGCAAGGTGTGCTGCCCGGGAGCGGCTAACGCTCCGATTGGTAGTTCGGAGCTATTCTATATATACTGCTTTAATTTCGGAAGTTTGATAGCGCGATTTAGGCTTCGATGTGTTTCGCTTGTGGTGCGACGACAGCGCCGCCACAACACTACAAACATTTAATAAGCGAAATGAGTACGAAAAGTACACCTCCGGGTACAACCTCTCAAATATTTAATAACGACAGTGACGAGGGCGACCATACATCTGTGCCTGCGTCAATTAACGTAGCAAAAAGGCCTAGCAAACGCAATGCCGTAAACTCTCATCCAACTGTGAATTAACCGGAAGGTGCGCACGATAATACGAACACAGCGCTTCGCAACATAATTGAAGACGTAGTACAGAGGATATAGTAGTGATAATTTACTGACATTAAATTAGCATCTCAATGGCACTTTGCTTAACACCCAACTCAAATCAATCAAAGATGAAATACAAGATGTTAAAGAGTCAATGTAATTTATGAGTAGTCAGTATGAGGAAATTAACAAGGCGATCAAGGCATCTAAATAATCAATACAGGAGTTACAAATAAAAGTGATAAACTTCAACCCACAATAAACGATATAAATATTTTCATAAACCAAATAGAACAAGCAGATCTTCTAATAATCCTAATATTCAATGCATGCCGGAAAAGAAAAATGAAAGTTTAGTTGAATTAGTATCTCGGTTGGGCTCTATTATTAATTATAAAATAACTAAATAGAACATGTGCAGGTACTGTGAAAGTGAAACGCTTAGCTCTTGACCTCGATCAATAGTCGTTCAGCTCTACTCCACTCGTACCCGGGATCACAGTCTGGCAGCAACAATAACTTTCAACAATAGCAATCCTGAAAATAAACTGAATAGCAGTCATTTCGGAATACCTGGAGCAAGAACGCCAATTTTTGTCTCAGAATATCTTTCACCTGCAAACAAGGTCAAATATTTGTCAGAAAAAACGATACAGCTGGTTATATTGTTATTAAAAATATGGACACCTTATCTAAATTAGAATAGTTGAATACGTACTATGTTAAATTTTATTAATTTTTTGTGTTTTCAGTGGTTTTTATTTTCATTCACCGGGCAAAACTACTTAAGGTTGTGAGTCAAACCAAAACGCAGAGAGCGCCAGAATAGCGAACTGCCAATAACCATCTCAGAGACGCAATGCTGAAGAACCACTGACCTCTATATATGGACTGGATATACAACGTGACATAATGAGGCGATTTTATTTTCGCAATTTTTGCGCTGACAGCTAAATTGAACGTCCACGGAACTAATAATAGAGATAAGACAGTGTGAATAATATACGAGTAGCGATAAAAATCCTATACCGAGGCCTACCCTAAAACGTCCATTGTATTTATGTATGATATTACTGTAATGCCACAAAATAAATAAATGTATCACTTAATACTAAGCTTTAGACGCAAGCTTCTACGTTTTTATTTGTAACTACAGAACGAATTTTTTTCCGGGTTTCAAATGAGGAAATACCTTCGCATACCCACGCGCTTTGCGGGGGCAAGAAGGATTATCTCGGACTCGCACCTACTAAAACCCTAGGCAAAGGTGTCACTAGGTCACGGAAATGCTTTCAAACACATCCGCAGCCCCACCAGCGAGGATTTTCTACATAAGCTCACGCACACTCACTTGATTATTTCCTTGATAATAAATTGACCACATTTTAACTGTTTTAACAAATTTACGTCTTGTTTACACAAAGTCATCATAGCGATGTTTTTACACTTGGCTATGGCCCTTGAGTCTGAGGGGAAAATAAGGAGAGAAGAAATAAAAAAAAACATTCGAAAAAGCGGAGAATTCACTTGACGGACATGCCTGCTGGACTTCGCTACTATAGGTCTGTGCAAAGTTTGATAGTGTAGGACCGTCAGAGTTGGTCTGGCAGGCTTACCTGTTAAACGTCCGCGCGACGCCATTTTGTCTGCGCAGGCACAGATATGCTCGGTCTAAAACAAACTGATGTGTCTGTGTAGTGTATTCCGGCAACAGAAATGCCCGGATAGACATGCCCGCGGGCATGTCCGTCAAGTGAATTCCCCGTTATAATTTTATTCTTAGTCATCTGTGAAGTATTTAGAACGAAGATAATAATTTTGTTTCGGACGCCAATTCACAATTTAAATTTTTAGCCATAAGTTTAGTCGAGGTTCAGTTGTAAACCTATTAATTAATAAACCTTTCATAATTATCAGTTGTTGGCCACTTTGGTTGTTAACAGATATGGGTAGAAAAGAACGTCGATAAGTATAATAGACAAGGAACTCGACAACCCTATGGAATTTTATTGTTTATCGAAACTCAGTATTATAAAGCCAAATATGTTGGATATTACTATATTAAAAATGGTAACCAACTTTTAAGTACTTATATTAACAAATAGTCTTATTTTGTTTGAAATTAGCTGTAAATTCACTTACTAGTGGAATGTTATCCCACTTTCCTTTTGGTAACAAGTTTTACATATTATGCACAATCTCATTGTTACTAAAAATAATTCTTATTATGTAACTAAAATTAAACACCATATAAAATACTTTAACTTTTTAGTTCAATTTTCAAAGTTAAAATTTCATTAAAAATTCAAAATACAGAGATAGGATATAAATAACACAAGAGAATTTGGCATATTATATCAATTTTATTTCCCGGTACGAACGATGAGCGCGCTTCAATTCGGCATAAGCATTTTGTATGGTGTACAGCCAGTCCGGAGTACTTGTACAGAGTTATTTTGCAATTACCGACTAAATTTGCAAAGAAGATTTGGTATAAGTAATACAGGTAAATGGTGAAGAAAAGTTAATTTAGAAAAATCTCAAACATTTTCATATCTTAAATTCAAAGAACGTGGTAATGCATTATTTTAACTCACTTTCATTTATAAATATCTAACGTTTACTATTTTATACACGCACATATTTGAAATGGTACCTTGTAGCGCATCTCCCCCGCTATTTTTTATTTACCGTTACATCGCTAAGTACCAGCCTCCGCTAGTCCAGCCAAGTCAACAGCTGACAGTGTTGACCGTGACCTCATGACGTACGCTTTGTTACCAATGACGTAAAAAAAATATTCGAACCGAGGAAACTATGAATTTTTTTTAATTTTTTTTTTAATAACGTTGCCCCCACACTAGGATTTTCTCCTGTGTCGTAGAGGCAGTTTACAAACATAAATTGCACAAGGACAAACATCCAGACCCGGAACAATTATTTGTAGGCCATACAAATACTTGTTCCGTGCGGGATTCCAACCCGCGGCCCCCAGCGCAACAACTGATTGCTAAGCCACTGCTCCACGGAGCCGTCATAAATGGTGCAATATTATAGTGTTTACCGTGTTTGCAAAGACAAGGAATTAACGCATGTATACCAACAATCAGAGAACAATTTTTGCAGCTAACCAAAGGCTGTTACACTTTGGACAACTGACCACCCCGTCACATGGAAGTGCTTGAGGTGGTCATTCAGTAATAAGCTCGGCTGTCAAAAACACAGTGATCGAGTCAAAGAAACCCTGCCATCAACGATGCAGCTCGAGTTCAGAGCTTCAGAATTAGCCAGTACGTGTGAATACTACTGAATTCTTCTGGATATCACCCATTACATTACCAACGTGTACAAGCACTGAATAATAACGATGGTCCGCCTCAAAAACATTTTTGTGACTGGTTAGTATCATTTTAATTGATTGCATATTTAATTAGTAAAATTATGTTAATAAATACATTACGCCGAAAGGCGTACGCGTCGATGATTGTTCGAGTCGGCTGAGGCTTACAACACTCGGCACTATTCGCACTGCCTGCATATTAAGTATTAACCAGCCAGTTCAGCTTAAGATGATATATCTAGGGCACATCGGTTAGCGAGTCCAAGTTTACCTCGGTCTCGTACGCTGTGCAACAATCTACACGCCACTATAATAATTATTTTCTAGTCCTATTTATTTCAAGATACTGCTTTTACATATTTAAGAACTTCTACATATTTGCTTTATTTCATATACCTTACTAATATATGTCTTTTGCGTATGGAAATCAAGTCATAACTCTGCTATCATAATGCTTATACATCACAGATATATTTCACTTCACAATAATTTCGTTTATACAATTTTTAAATGAATTTTCATAGAACCAGCATGGTGGCAATCACCTTATTCTTAGGGGTTATATTCACTCATGTATTCTTTGATGTTATAATAACCCTTTTTGTACAGTTTTTCTTTAATAAAACTTTTAAACTTGTTTAGTGACAAACTTTGAACATGTTCTGGGATTTTGTTGTAAAAGCGTATACATAGCACCATAAATAAATTACTGCTTCTGTAGAGTCTAGTAACTGTAATTACAAGCTTATGTTTGTTCCTAGTGTTTAAAGTATGCACATCCTTATTCTTATTAAAGCTATTTATGTTTTTATGTACATACATTACATTTTCATGAATATATTGAGATGCCAAAGTTAATATGCTTATTCCTTTAAATTTTTCTCTGAGGGAATGTTTACAATTTAGGTTATAAATTGCTTGTACGGCTCTCGTTTACAAAACAAATACAATACAATACAAACACTCACGCCTGTCACACAGAGGGGTAGGCAGAGACCACGTACTTCCATTTGGCGCGATCCTGACACACTTCTCTGGCCTTCTTTACATCAATCGATTTGGTCGATAAACCTTCGTCTAGGGCGTTCCTTCCCAACTTTGCCGTTCACTTCTGAAACATAAATTTGCTTTGTCACTCTTTCCTCGTTCATTCTTTTTACGTGACCAAACCACCGCAGCATTCCTTTTTTAATCCTAGTCACAACGTCGTCTTGCAAACCACACTTTTCTCTTATCACACTATTTCTCACCCTGTCATTCAGATTCAGCCCTAGCATACTCCGTAATGACCGCATTTCTACAGCCTTTATTCTACTCTTATGCTTCTTCTGCCATACCCAACTTTGAATACCATACATTAAAGTAGGGACTAACACACCATTATGAATTGCCATACGTGCCTTAGTTGACACATTCTGACTCTTCATAATATCATGTAGAGCCCCATTCACTCTATTTCCTGCGTTCACTCATCGTTCTATATCCTTTTCATATCTACCATCCCTGCTTAATAAACATCCCAAATATACAAACTCATCCACTTGCTCAATCAACTCCCCGTCTATTCTTATTTCACATAACGTTTTACTTTCTTCTCTTTCAAAAACCATCACTTTCGTCTTACTTGCGTTCACTTTCATGCCCCTTTCTTTTAATGACCAGTTCATTAAATTAACCATCATTTGCAACTCGGCCGCCGACGATGCAAATATGACTTGATCATCGGCGTACAAAAACTCACCCATTCTCAACCCACATTCTTCAAATTTCAAATTTTCCAAACAACTGTCCATAAATAGGTTGAACAGCCACGTGGAAGTCACGCAGCCCTGTCTGACACCTTTATGGATGCCAAACCAGTTCGAGTAGGCCCCGTTGATCCTGACACAAGCACTAGAGTCCCTATAAAGAGACTTTAATGCCTGTATCAGACCAGCGCTCAACCCAAATGAGGTCAGTGTTTGCCATAACACGTTCCTGTCCATTCTGTCATAAGCCTTTTTCAAGTCCATGAACGCACAAAAAAACTTTCTGGTTTTTGGCCAAAAATTTCTCCGCAATCATGCGCATGGAAAAGACTTGATCCGTACACCCCATTCCCTTTCTAAGTCCAGCTTACAGATCCCAAATTTTTCTATCAGTTTCTTCCATAACTCTTTCAAATACTTATCAGCTTGTGATACCACGGTAGTTTTTACAGTCCTGCTGTGACCCCTTTCCCTTATATATTGGGACTATAACGGCTTTGCACCAGTCTTCCGGTACCCGCTTCAGTTCCCCACATAAATTAAACAAGGTGTACAGCAGGCCTGCAACCACACCCTCTCCAGCCCTTAGCATTTCGAGTGATACTCTATCATATCCTGCTGCCTTACCTGCTTTCATGCTTTTCATTGCTTTCACTATTTCATCTACATTTATCTCCTTACCTCTCTCCACTTCTTCCGGAATTTCTATTTCACTTACTTTAGACGACTTTTCACTCTTAAACACGCTTTCAAAGTATTCCTTCCATCGCTTTAAATTCGAAACTTCATCATTCAGCATGCAGCCATTTTCGTCTCGTTTAGCATTCATTTAGGCTGTTTTGAATTTCCCCTGGCAGTTCTTACGAGCTTCCAGAACATTTTAATTTTTTTTTTTTATAGGAGAGGGGGCAAACGAGCATGCGGCTCACCTGATGGTAAGTGACTACCGCCGCCCATGAACAACCGCAACACCAGGGGAATTGCAGATGCGTTGCCGGCCTTTTAAAAAGGAGTAGGCTCTTTTCTTGAAGGTCCCTAAGTCGTATCGGTCCGGAAAAATCCCTGGTGGTAAACTATTCCACAAGGAAGTTGTGCGAGTTTGCCTGGAAGTTATCAGATATTCTTCTATCATTCTTATCTATCCGTTCTTGCTTTTTCCTTTCAACAACTTTTTTACTCTCTTATTTAAACGTCCAAAGTCTGCCTTTTTTCTTTCAATCTCATCATTCATACCGCCAGAAGTACCAGCTCTGGTTCCTAGTAAATCTAGCCATGCCCTCTTCTTTGCTTCAACTTCTATCCGTACCTCATCATCCCACCACAACTTATTACTTTTCCTTTCATTCGTTCTCTTACTTACACCACATACTTCGGTGGCTGTATCCACCAAAACTTTCTTAACATTATTCCATATATTCTTCAAGTCTAAATCATTCATACAAAATTCATAATTGCAAAACAAATATAGCTTCAATATCAGTCGCATTACCTCATAGCAAAATTCCATAAGACATTTCGCTATGAAAGTAACTAACACTAATCTAGCTGTCTCAACATCTGTTCTCAACAGCTGTCTTACTAACATAAGTCCCTAATATAGAACTATACACTGTGCAACAGTACTATTAGCAGTCGGTCTCATATATATGTACTCCCATGGGTATGTGCTTCCCTCAACTCCCTCATATAAGAAATCATTACATAAACACCATCTAGTTAAGAACACTCCCATTAACTTAAAACTAAAAACTAAAATTTTGAACCATTTTCAATTATATTACTAATGTTATGTATCTTAAAATTGCCATATTATCGACTTTTACTTGTATTATTTAATACATTTTGAATATTTAAGCAGATTTTTAATAAATTTAAAAGTTTCTTAAAGACCAAATTAAGCCTTTCCTATAATTCCCATACTTATTATTCGAAATGAATATATTTGAACTTTATGCTTATGAATGCATTTTAATAGTTAATAATATTATATCTATGATATGTTTAATTGTCTTTATATTGAAATTAATTGTTATTTTACATAATACTTAATTTTATCTACAATATTAAAAACTATGATAATAAAAAAAAAACTAAAACTAGAAACTTTATTATCATATAGTCCTATTCCCCGCGGTATCGTGCCAAGAACTCTGGCTGCGTTTCCCCGCTGAATGGCTATACTTAGCCTTTGAGCGAGGAAAAAACCAGCCCTCTTATCACCAGTAGCAACGACCAGCCGCGGATGGAGTTCCTTTAGGAACTTCATCGCACGTGGACCCCACGGACCGATAGTCTCTACAGCAAATGGCACAAATATGTAGTCATCTCTCAGAGACTCATATTTGCGCCACTTACTTAGTTCAGCTGCCTCTGATGCCGCCCCGGCTTTAAACGAGGTACCCCTGAGATGAGAGGCCGCCAGAGTGTCTACGCAAGTAGCATCCCACACTAGGGCTTTACCTCTCTCCCAAGGGACCAATGTCATACCGTCGGGTCTCTTGCCATCGTCTCTAAATATTCCACAAGGCTCTAAAACCGAGGGAACATTTATAGAGGCAAGAGCCCTTCGGATGACATCGTTCAAAGAACTGTGCCGTGAAAACCTACCAGCGCTTTTCTTACATGAAAGTCCGTGGAGCCCAAACTTGTCGACGCTGCTACCACAGGGGCATTGATGGGGTTGACAAATTGCTGCTCCTAGTCGGATTCCTACGGCAATACGCAAGCTTTCCCTATCAAGTAATGTGCCGAGATTACTTGATGGTAAAGCGTGTAACCAGTGACTAGATTCCTTAGTCGAAACAGCTAGAAGGCGTGCCTTATCTTGGTCACTATGGAAATTATGAAACAAATCCTTCTGCACGCCCTGTACCAACGGAATATCCCACTGTTTTTGTTGGTTAACTTCCAGTGGAATATTTTCACCAGGACAGAGCGTTTGCCATGTCTGCCCTGCCTCCGTAGCAAAGCATAGGTCTACTTTATTATTTAAAATTATGTTACATAAGTCACTGACACTATGCATGGAAGCAAGGAAAGCAGGCAATGCAACGCTAGAAAGATTTCTCACACCAATGCCACCAAATTTTATAGGTAAAGTAGCTTGAGTCCAGGCTGTTGTATTTAAAGTTAAATTTAGAATTTTTTCTATAGCAATTTTAAGATTACTATCAATATCTTGTAAAATATCTGAACATTTCCAGACTGGACTCGAGCGGAGTAAGTATGTAAATCTAAGTACAAGAAGACAATATTTTAAAATAGTAAGAGCTATGTGGGGGTTTAATTTATACAATTTATCAACGTGGTTTAAAAACTGATCAAATTTTGTTTTTAAAACAGGTTTAATACTATCGAAAAACAACGGGGCACCTAGCAGGTATAGTGATTCCGTATTGACAATTTTTATTCCTGTACAAATATGATTAAAATTTTGAATTAAAGTGTCTCTATTAATATTCACAAATAAAATAAATACAGATTAATAATTCAATAACATGCTGCCTTTACTATGCTATACGAAACTTACCTTTCTTTGCTTGACTTCACTTCGTGACCTAGTCTCTAGAGAGTTACTGCAGTGTCAATAAAAGTTACTATACAAAGGAAATTCCAACACGAGTTATAAATTGGTTACGGGAATTTCTTAACTTTTACACAAAGGACATTTTGTGAATTACATTTAGAAAGTTTAATGAAAAGCATAGGTCATTGGGTACGGTTTAGTTTTTTTTTTTTTTTTTATTTTATATCATTAGAATAACAAACCGTACCGTAAATTGGCGGTGTAAGCATATCCACTACCCCATATCATCCCGTTAGTGTCGTAAGGCGACAGAGAAAATCAGGAGATGGACAGCATCGTCTTTCTAGAAACGACTAAAATGAATATAAACTCCGGTTGCCAACCTTCTTGCCAAGCGTGGCAACTATAGCAAATATCTTCCCTATGAGACAATCTATAAGGGAGGCATCTATGTATAGCAGTAGACTTTAGTCGGCTGTAACTGTTATAAGAGCCACAAATGGGGTACTTCATCAAATTTAGAGGTTAATATTGATTGCAGCCAAATACCAGAATTTAACTTATTTATGACAACGCTGTCCTTGGATGCAATACTGTCATTTAGTTGTAGTTACTGCTTACCATCAGATGCAATATTACTTCTTTTGTCTTTTATTTACAAATATTCTAATGCTACTCATTTATAAGATATTTAGTGTTAAGTCTCCTACTGTGATGTAGTGTTGTAACCCACACGACATAGTTATATATATGTAAAGAAAATGTATTTCTTTAATATTTTGTCTGTGTGTTTTATCTGTGGTTTTATCTATATTTGTGTAGTGTAGATAGAATCTGTGAAATAACATATTGACTGTATCGACTGTTGACAATGATAAGCTGCTTGTAGAAAATTATAATTTAAGTTTATTAAAAACAGAATTGTTACAAAGGGAATTGACATATTAAGGAATAAACTTCAAATGTCGTTTCTTTGTTTACAGGTTTGTTTTTAGTTATTATTGTAATAGTGTAGTTTCGTAATGGAACTTAAAATTAATGAAATATAAAACTTTGTTTACAGAGCAACACAACATAGTTTATTTTAGTCAACCCTAAAAACAATATACCTTACGTATTATAAAACGACATTTTTGGATATAAAATCCAAACAAAAAAAATGGAGAAGCTTTGTTTTGAATTTACACTATTACCTGGAAGCGATGGAAAGTCAAACATTTTTTCTATAACCTCAATAACCACGAGTGAAAATAAAATGTATGCAATACCAAAAGAGTTCCAATCAGCTAGTCATCATAGAGAAATAATGAAAACAGCTGCTTATAATAAAGTGAAAAATAGTTTACAAAAAAGATACCAGATTAGAAGAGTCTGGATAACTGTGACAGAAGAACTTAAAAGAACGTACATAGATGAGGATGGTAATTTACAATTTGGGGATCAATTTCTAGAAGAATTAAACCAAGAAAAACTTGTTGACATAACATGTCAAAAAGAAACAAGTACTTTGGAAAGATTATTTGAGAAATTAGTAGAAACCACAAAGGAAAATAGACAGCAGAGCTTAAAACACATTGCAGAAAAATTTGTGATTGAAAAATTTACAAGCGAGAATTCTAATGCAAACCAGTGGATTGATATCTTTGAAAAAGAATGCATACGCTTTGATGTGACTACAGATGAAAAGAAAATTGAAATGCTTAGATTGTTTATAGATGGTTCTTGCGTAGATTGGTACAGCTCAATGATTATAAAATTAACAATGAACTCTGAATGGCTGACATGGAAAAACAAATTTTGTGAAACATTTGCAAACAAAGAATGGAACCCAGTCACTTACGCATTATTATTTAAATATAAAGATGGTTCATTGTTGGATTATGCTATGAGAAAAGAAAAACTTTTATTGGGTATGAGGAGATCAATTGACACAGGTACCTTGGTGGATCTTATTGCAGCTGGCTTACCAGAATTCATACTTAATAAAATTGATAGGGAAACATTAAAAGATACAGTAGATTTGTTTAATGAAGTAAGCAGATATGAACACATGGTAAATAAAAAAAGTTTTCAAGGTAAGAAAAAATATGCAAATTCAAGAACTTATGATAAAAATGAAGATCATAATCCGTGTAAGATTTGTGAAAAATTAAATAAAGGTACCCGTTATTACTCTGAAGCTACATGTTGGTTTAAATCAAAACAAGATGATAAGGTAAAGAAAAATATAATTAAACACGTAAACAATTCGGTAATAGAAGCAGAGTTAAATGAAACTTATCCAAAAAACGAATAGAAACACCATTAATAAATGTCAAACTACTATTGAATGATAAATTAAAAATATATGGAGTTTACGATTCAGGTTCGAATGTTTCTCTGATAAATGCTAAGTTACTAAAACTAAAAGGAAAGGGAAACAGTTTGAATGAAGCAGATTTAGTAACAATTAATGGTGTTAAAAAAACAAGTGGTTTGACAACCTTGAAAATAAAAATATTTGAATTAGAATATAGTGTTGATGTATACATTATTGATGATGAAAATTTTAAATTTGATTTTTTAATTGGATTAGACTTGATAAAAAAGTTCAAATTAATCCAAAATGAAGATTTAAAAATAACTCAGAAACTGAGTCTGAATAATGAAAATGAAAATAAAGTAGAAGAAATTTCTACAAATAAACAAACAAATACTGAATTAAAAAGTACAAAAACTAACACAACGAAAGAATATAAAATAAATTTTAATGAACATGTAAGAGAAGAAGACTTTGAAATAAAAATAAATCATTTAAATCACTATCAAAAATTAGAAATAAATAAACTGATTTGCAAATATAAATCAGTATTTGCAAAAAACAAATACGATGTGGGTACTGTTAAAGGATATGAAGCGAGTATAGACTTATTAGTAGATAAATATTGTAGTAAGAGACCTTACAGATGCACTTTTGAAGATAAAAAAGAAATTGAAGAACAAATAGCAAAATTACTAGATAAGAATCTGATAGAGGAATCATGCAGTCCATTCGCTGCACCTGTTAATTTAGCATTTAAAAAAGAAGAAACCAAAAAATCCCGACTGTGTATAGACTTCAGAGATTTAAATAAAATAGTGGTACCTCAAGCTCAACCATTTCCATTAATTGAAGATCTAATGATAAAGACGAGGAACTGCAAATTTTTTTCAACTCTAGATATTAACTCTGCATTTTGGTCTATTCCTCTTCGAATCGAAGATAGGAAAAAGACAGGACTCGTAACACAGGAAGGACATTTCCAATGGACATGCCTACCTTTTGGACTAAAGACATCGCCGGCAATTTTTCAGAAGATATTAAGTAATATTTTGAGGAAGTATAAACTTACTGATTTTACGGTTAATTACATAGATGATATCCTTATATTTTCGAAATCTTTTACTGAACACATTAACCATCTTTCACGGTTGCTGGAAGCAATAAAAACAGAAGGTTTCAGGTTAAAATTTCAAAAATGCACATTTGCATCAGACTCAGTAAAATACTTGGGTCATGTAATACAAAATAATTCTATCAGACCAGTAAAGGACAATTTAATTTCAATAAAAAATTTTCCTGTTCCAAAAACGCAGAAAAATATAAGACAATTTCTAGGAAAAATTAATTTTTACCATGAGTATATACCGAGAAGTTCAATAATACTAGACCCATTGCATAATTTACTCAGAAAAAATCAAAAGTTCATTTGGTCTGATGATTGTCAAAAAGCATTTGAAATGATAAAAAGCCTGCTATGCTCCCAACCAGTTCTTGAAATTTTTGATCAAGATTTACCAATCAACATTTATACAGATGCTTCTTTGGAAGGTATAGGAGCCATTTTAAAACAGACACAACCTAATGGAAAAGAAAAACCAGTGGCTTACTTTTCAAAAAAGTTAAATGAAGCACAAAAGAAGAAAAAAGCAATATACTTAGAATGTTTAGCTATCAAAGAAGCAGTGAGATACTGGCAATACTGGTTGATAGGTAAATCATTTACAGTTTATTCAGACCACAAACCACTGGAAAACATGAATCTGAAATCTAGAACCGATGAAGAACTGGGTGATTTAATATATTATCTCTCACAGTATGAATTCAAAATAAAATATAATCCAGGAAAAGAAAATTTGGAAGCAGACTGTCTAAGCAGAAATCCAGTATTAGAATCGAATGAGAACACAGATGAACAATTAAAAATTATGAACTTAATTAAACTGGAAGATATTGTTACAGATCAAAATAAAAATGAAGAAATACAAAATAACAAAACCAAATTGATTGAAAAACAGAGTATATTCTACAAAAAGATAAGGAAAAAAGAAAAAATAATTCTATCAGAAGAGTTAAGTATAAAATTCTTAAAAAATATACATGAAAACCTATGCCATATTGGAATCGGACAAATGCAAAAGACTGTTAGTCCGCTATACACAGCCAAAAATTTGATAAAAAACATCAAAAAAATTTGTACAAGCTGTGAAATTTGTATTAAAAATAAATCAAGAGGACATGACCGATTTGGCTTGATGTCTCATCTAGGTCCAGCTACAAAACCTTTCGAAATAGTCTCTATAGATACAATTGGAGGTTTTGGAGGTTCAAGATCGACAAAAAAGTATCTACATCTGTTAGTAGACCATTTTACAAGATATGCATTTATTTTAACCTCAAAATCTCAGAGTGCAAATGATTTTATAAAACTAATTACAAACATAACAGACACGAAGGACATTGGTATAATTCTCACCGACCAATACCCGGGAATCAATTCAAAAGATTTTAAGAAATTCTTAAATGACAAACGGATACCTTTGGTCTTCACAGCAGTAAATGCACCATTCTCAAATGGCCACAATGAGAGATTGAATCAAACATTAGTGAACAAAATCAGATGTAAAATAAATGGAGAAGGAAAAAAAAGAGCCTGGACAACAATAGCTCAAGAATGTGTAAATAAATATAATGATACTATTCACTCAGTCACTGGCTTTACACCGAGTTATCTTTTGTATGGTAAGAATGTTACAATTTTACCAAATGAATTAAAACAAGAAATATCAAATAAGGACTGGATCAGAGACAGAAAATATGCACTTGAAAATACTATGAAATCACATAACTACAACAAAACACTATTCGACAAAAATCGAAAATACTATCAATTTAATGTAGGAGACATGGTGTATGTGGAAAATGGAAACAAAATAAACAGAAAAAAAATTAGATGAACTGAGAATTGGACCTTATGAGATAGTTGAAAAAATTTCAAAATCAATATACAGAATTGAAATTGGTCACAAAAAAACTGAATCAAATCTTTTCCACATCACAAAAATTATTCCAGTCCGTTCATTTGACGAAGAAGAAACAGAAGATGAGAGGGGTACGTGAACATTTTGTTGTAAATCTACTTTCCCGAGGGGGGGAGATGTAAAGAAAATGTATTTCTTTAATATTTTGTCTGTGTGTTTTATCTGTGGTTTTATCTATATTTGTGTAGTGTAGATAGAATCTGTGAAATAACATATTGACTGTATCGACTGTTGACAATGATAAGCTGCTTGTAGAAAATTATAATTTAAGTTTATTAAAAACAGAATTGTTACAAAGGGAATTGACATATTAAGGAATAAACTTTAAATGTCGTTTCTTTGTTTACAGTTTTGTTTTTAGTTATTATTATAATAGTGTAGTTTCGTAATGGAACTTAAAATTAATGAAATATAAAACTTTGTTTACAGAGCAACACAATATAGTTTATTTTAGTCAACCCTAAAAACAATATACCTTACGTATTATATATATTAGAGATAAGTTTGTAATAAACTGCAGGATAATTAAAGCCTTAATCTGAGCAACACGTCTCCTACTTCATTTAACACCTTCCAACATTACATAGCGACCCTACCAGGATTGACCGGGAAGACATGTGAAGCCCGCTGCCCAATACAATAACAAGGCTTTTCTTTGATCTTTTATCCTCCTTAAGATACGAGAATTCTTGTTATCTGCATCGTAGCGATTCTAATATATTACTTAACTTCCGTATTTCAAGTAAAATATTACTTTAAGAAAAATTATTCATCTATATGGTGATCAAAATATATTGATATGTTTTTGTACGTGATAAAGCTAGAGCACATGAGTAACGAAATCGTACCGTACCGAGGCAAAGCTTTATACAACCGCGCTATGATAAGTACACTACTACAAGCTTGAGGCGTATGTGTGCGTGAGCACTGGCAGCTCATCTCGTACAGAGAGAAACTGCATCAAACCGGCTCAGCCAGTGCTCAACCCCAGGGTTGTATAAAAGATAATAAGTATTAAATTTTGTTTTTCTAGAATAATTCGCATCAAATGAAATATAAAACAGTGTAAATATGATTAACGTAGATTTAAGTCTTATCAAGGTTGCCGCGAGAGATGCCGCTGACTCTTTTAATAATATTAATAATTTGTTTGATGTCTTTAACTCAATTACACTGCGATCTCTTAATAAATATAAAATAGATTTTCGATGCGATAGTTATCAAATTGAGCTTTTGGAAGAAATTCTAACATTTTTCAGAGACTTAAAATTAATAAGAAGTGATAGGCAGAAAGACGTTACAAATAGCATGAATTTCATTCACGCATTTCAAGCGCCTTTAAAATCTTTAATAAAATTTCATGAATAATTAAAATCAGAATCAAGATTGTCTCGTAAATTTCTTTAGAATAGTCAGACAGGCGGGTAGTAACTGCCAGGAACCAACATGTCTTCTAGTTAGTATTGTCTTCAATAAGATGTTTATAACCAATATCTTAGAGAAAACTCAAAATACTATTTGTCAATACAATTTCGATATGTTACTTATGAAACCAGACAATTTTCTATTTTAATACACCATCGCAGCAATCTGACAATGTAACTGTCCCTGTGTTAATAGTAGGAACAAATGATTATCTAATTGATTTACAAGAAAAAAATGATAAGGATATTTATTTATTTTAATCAAACACCACAAATGTGAGAAAATAAAATTGTACGTTGATAGGTCTAAACAAACTATAAAATAAGGGAAAAGTTTATTTTTTCAGCCATTACAAAGATTTTAATAAAGATTAGTGTATATCGAGAAACCCCCGCTTGTTTGTGCAGTATAAAGTTCACTGTAGGTGCCGTGCGCGTGAGATTCCGCCTAAGTCATTCAACGAGTGTGGTCATTCTACGAGTGCTAAGATAGTGTCGTGGTTCTGTTCGTAGTTGTTATTCTTCTAGTGCATGCAAGGAGGATTGGTGTTACTGAGAGGCTGCCCTGTGTTACATTGAGATAAGTAGTGTTGCTGTTGCTTTACATATTTTGGTGTTATCATGTAATTACGTACCTCACGTTACACTGGTGTGTGATTGTGGCGGAGACGTGTTACGGTGTGGTCGAACTGTAATTCCTCTATAATGAATGTATAGTGCGTTACGTTGTCTTATTACTGATAATGATTAAACTGCATAAGCAAGAGAGCAAGTTGAACATCCGCTCTCACACTTTTATTTTTTTTTAACAATTAACGCTATCCTGATGTATTTCTGAGATCAAAATTGGAATCCTCTGTTATAAATGATACGACATCAGAAGTGGGATAAAGTCCCTGTTACTGCCCACCAATAACCTTTGAATAGTGTGAGGGTTATTACGTTGGTGAAATACTATGATGAGCCTCGCGTTTTGTTTTTGTGTTCAATTTCTTAAATCAAGTTTGTTGTCGTATTTACGACCCTGACGAATCATTAAAGTGTAGAGTAAAAGTTTAGAGTGAAATATTTTGAAGCCAAAAGTTAAATCTTTTTGTTCGATTTATAATGAAATGTACCCGCAAGTACTTTCATTATTTCTAAACGTACCCAAAGGTATACTAAATGAGTTATAGTTTGCATTCAGTGGAAGTTTAACTTGCTTAATTAATGTTATAATTTGATACACGAGTTGTGATTTACATGGGCTAGTTTTAAAGTTCAAAATGTTTAAACGATGTACCGAAAAAAAGAACATGTTTACTTTAACGTGCTATGACTTAAAAACACTAAGTAGTATTTCTGTGTTCTAATGTGTTGATAAATGTTACAGTTTACTGCGAGTATTACGTAGTCGATAAAATTGGGATTTGATGTTGAGGGTTTAGTGGAACGCGTGGTGCTGTAGCGCTCGCTCTTGAGTCGAAGTAGGCTGTCGGCTTATGACGCCGCGGACACATTAACTGCCGCTGCTTTCGATCACTATTTGATACATGGGGAAAGTAAATTAATTCTTAACAATAATAGTCTCAAAAATATTTTGGATGAATAAGTGTTTAACTTTTTAGTTGGTTGCGAAAAGTGTGGGAAAACCAAAGCATAACTGACAAAATTAAAGCAGAGCAAATTTGTTCTGACATTGAAAAGTAAGTTTACATGAGGATCGGACCTCAGTATATGGTGCCCTGGAAAGATGAATAGTATCCCAAGAGTAGTGCTGCATTAAAAAAAAAACTTCGTTCCAAAAGTTCCTACTGAATCTTTTTTTAAAGTTTCTTTTATGTGTTACAGCGGCACGTGTAATGTGATTACATACGCGCGAGCGTGAGGTGAGTGTGTGCGTTACTAGTCGGACCGGACAGCCAGGTCCAGCTGTAGCATGGCCTAGCTTCGGCTGACGCGTATGCTCTACGCGTGACGGGCGCTTTCCCGGAGCGCGCGTTTGCTGTACGTGGCGATGCCTCGGAAGTCGTTTACTCTGTATGCACTGAAGTTGTACACTATGTGTGCACGGAAGTCGTGTACTCTGTGTGCGTGGAAGACGTATTCTCTGTGTGCGCAGAAGTAGTGTTTTCTGAACATGGATCAGGCTCTGTCCTAGCAGGCGCTGTCCTGGTTAATGTTTTAACATGGTTCACATGCTTAACGTGGGAAATTACAAGTTTATGTACGAGTATGTGTGAGATACTTCGTATGGAAATGTATGCATACTTGTGAAAGCGAAGTTTTTTATTATAATCTATGGTATGAGAGCGTATTTCTGTTTGAGGGCCTCGTATGCGTGATGGATGAGAAGATGGGCAACGGTGTATGTGGTCTTCACAATTAACAATTTGGTTTTTCACGCATATCACGATGACGACAACCTCGACGATGCCTGTGAAACCTAAGGTGCTCTTGCTGCTCCCGTTGACGCTGGGAGTGCGTGGTATGGTGCAGCGTCTCGCTGGCACTAGTGAGATGCCATGGCTCGCTATGCGAGTGCGGCACGCCCTGTCCTGTTGTTTTGACTACGTGAGCTTGCTTCATGGCAGCTACTGTGGCGTGTGCTGGTTTGTTTTAATAGCCATGTGCGCTTGCCTTATACCTGCCGCAGAGGCAATCAGTGAGCGACGTGTTGACGTTTGCTATGTGAGCTATCCTAGTGGTGTGCTGGTGAATACTTGTGAGTCGTACCCATTTTATTATAATTCTGGTGTCAAACGCTCTCTCATGAAAGATTGTGTTGCGGCAAGATTTACTGGCAAGAGTATAAGTAATACTGACTGACTTCTATCGTAATATCTGCTTGTCTAAATACGATGTCATTGTTATAACTGAAACGTGGCTTCTGGATGGTATTTCGAACTCGGAGTTATTTGATAGTCGTTATGTTGTGTGGCGCCGCGATCGTGATTATGCTGGGACGGGCCAATTGTACGGGGGCGGTGTACTCATTGCGACACGCAGAGAGTTGTCTGTTGAACCTCAACCGAACTTTAACTCCAGTGCTGAAGATCTTTGGCTCACGCTTACTGTCATAAAAAGCGATAGTAAAATGCCTACTTTTCTGCATATTTGTGTCATATATTTATGTAATTTACATGGAAGTTTTAGTTTCTCGGATCAGTTATTGAATTTTTTTACACAATTAAATGATACAGTCTTAAAATATCCCACGGATAAATATCTTATAGTGGGTGACTTTAATTTAAGTAACATAAAATGGATACCCACATCTAACTATTACAATTGTTGTTATCATTGCTATGAGCCAACGAACTATAGTACGCATAACGAACGGTTACTGGTAGATGAAATTAATGCGCTTTACTTTTGCCAATATAATGGTATACGCAATAAATATGGTAAAACACTCGACCTTGTGTTATCTAACTGTGATGTAGCCGTATCTGATTGTAGTGACGACTCTTTGGTACCAGTAGCTCCCTTTCACGGAGCGTTAGTGATTGAAGTACGTTTTTTGAGTTAAGCACACTTAAAACAACTCCGTTTATTAAGTTTTTTTATGATAAAGGTGATTATCAATCAATTAATGGAAAATATGCTGAAATCAATAGGCAAACCGAATTTTCTTTAAAATCTCTTAATGATTCCATTAAATATTTTTATGAAATATTTGAGAAATTAAGAGATAAGCACATGCCGTCAAAAATAATTAAACCGGACTCCTACCATAAGTGGTATTCCCCAGCATTAAAGAAAGCAATTAAAGAAAAACATAAGTACCTTCGTAAATCCAGAACCTACGGTAATAGATCCGATGAAGAATCTTATAAAATACTGCGCACTCGTGTAAAATATTTGGAAGATATGTGTCATAAAAACTACATATCAACCGTTGAAAGGTCAATAGAAAAAAATCCTAAATATTTCTGGTTATATGTTAAACGTAAATCAAAAACTCACTCTATTCCAAGTAGTCTCAATTTAGGTCGTGTAATTTATAACACAGGACAGTCTATTAGTGACGCGTTTGCAACTTATTTCAAGTCAAATTCCTTATACCCATCATATCGATCAACTCCAAATATTTCTAATGTAACATCAAAATCGACTGCAAATATTTCAAATATAGAAGTTATCGTTAAGCACATGTATCGGTTATTGAAAGCTCTTGATCCATCAAAATCCGCCGGACCTAATAATCTACCAGCCACTTTTCTTGTTAATTGTGCAGAGACGTTAACACTACCAATAAGTTTGTTATTTCGCAAATCGTTGCATGAATGCTCAGTTCCTGATATTTAGAAGCGTGCATATATCTCCCCTGTGCACAAGAAGGGAGGGACCGATGTCGCTAATTATAGGCCAATTTCTAAGTTTCTAAGGCCATTTCCAAAGTCTTTGAAAAGTCTTTGAGAAGTGAAAAGCAGGTATATCCGTTACTAAAACAAAGCATAAGCCAGTCTCAACATGGTTTCTTCAAGGGTAGATCTACCGTTTCCAACTTGGTACTCCTCAATTCTTTCTTGACTAAAGCCATGGATGATGGTCATCAAGTTGACGTTATTTATACAGATTATAGTAAGGCTTTCGACCGGATTGAACATTATTTGCTTTTAAAAAAGCTTCAGTATGTTGGTATCTGTGGAGACCTACTGCGGTAGTTCTCCTCTTATATCGACAATCGCTCGCAGGCTGTAGTTGTTAACAATTACATATCAGGTTGGGTGTCAATACCGAGTGGTGTGCCACAGGGGTCCTTGATGGGGCCGTTGCTATTTCTTATATTTATCAACGATATTGAAACCTGTTTTAAATCATCACACCTACTGTGTTTTGCTGATGATATGAAAATATTTTCCACAATCTCATCTCAGGATGATGCTGAATTACTGCAGCGAGATCTACTAAGATTGGAATAATACTGTAATATCAATAAGCTTGATCTAAACCCATCAAAATGTACCCTTATTACATATTCATGCAAGTGAAACTTAATTAATTTCGGCTATCACCTTAAAGGCCAGAAGTTACAAAAAGAATCTGTTGTACGTGATCTAGGGATTTTCCACGACTCTAAGTTATTATTCAACACCCATGTTGACAATATCATAACTAGGGCATCTAAGGCGTTAGGATTTGTCATGCGTACTGCAAAGGAGTTTAATAATATTAAAACAATTAAAATATTGTACTGTACTTACGTCCGCAGTACGCTTGAATATGTTTCACAGATTTGGAACCCGATGTATCATATATACATTTCACGGATTGAAAATATCCAACGTAAATTTATACGATATCTTTGCTATCGTACCAATAAAAACTACTGATCAGAAGACTACTTATCCTTATGCAAACACTATCATCTGCTACCTCTGATAACGCGTCGGGAGATTGCTGACATTGTATTTTTATTGAAAATCTGTTCTGGCAATGTTGACTGTTCTGATTTGCTATAAAAAATATCACTGAGAATGTCTATAGTGAACCTTAGAACGAATGCATTACTCTACTTACCAGCTTCATCAACTAATTATGGAATAATTTATGCAAAAAGCGTGATTTTGATTTGTTTAATACTAGCTATATATCGGCAAGGCGGGCATTAAGTCGAGAGTTTTTTAAGTTATAATTTAATTTATTTTAAGAAAAATTATATTGTTTGTTTAGTCCTGCTTTTTCTTTTCTTTTGTGGCTACTATTGTTAGTTTCACTTATTAAATTTATGCATGTTGTACATTTAAATTAGACTCCATTTTTGTTGCTCATATTAATGCTATGTCCTTTAAACATCGAAATTGTTAGTGTATTTCTATAAGTGAGAACCTGTTATTGGCTTTTTTCTAAATTTAACATGTTATTTACTTAAGATATGTAAGCTGTTGGTTTTGCATAACATAAAAATAAAAAAATAAATAAAATAAAAATATTGTAAATTTAATCGAAATCTGTTAAAGCTTAGTGTGAAAAGTACCAAATACACCCATGATCATGCGAGGAAGATCCCCGATCACCAAGTTCCTTGAGAGTTAGATGTCATAGTTGATGACAGTGGTAGCGAGACCAAATTTGATTAAGAACGGCTTGTATACTCATACTCAAAACTTTAGACCGCACCTCATGAGTAAGATGTGGCGATGGGTCTGTAAGGAATCGTTGGTGCAATTCTGGCCTGTGTTGGTGCACAGAGCCCCTCATGTGTTGTGGCATATGTGGCTGTAGATATGTGGACAATCGTTGGTGCGATTCTGGCATATGTGACGGCAGATTCGTAGAGAATCGTTGGTGCGATTCTGGTCTGTGTTGGTGCACAGATTTCAATGAAAGTTTCACGAGTTGAATATGCATTGCTTATGAATTATGTTAAAGAGTATCAAAATTGTTAAAATTAATGTATTGGAACTTTTTGATCGGACCTTCCACAATAAATCATGTTGTGCAGGAAGCACTGTGTACGAAGCCTTAATAACAAGGCATTGTTAATTATGACAGTTGACTATTGTACTTAGACTTAGGAGAAGTGAAGTACCATTTTGAATCGACCTTATTTCTATTGGCAGAATAGCCGAGCTAGATTAATCTCTGAGCATATTTTGTCTCCAGGCACTGCAACCGAGGACGGATGCTAGTCAGGAATGGTCGTGTCATGAATTGATGGCGCCATAGTGCAACAAGCAGCGCCATTTAACAATTAGTTTTTCTTACTAATAATATGTACCCACTCATGTCAGGATGGACGAGCGGACGAATTGGTGTTTGTTACAGGAATGTATAAAGATACAAGACCGAGGACGGTCGCACTTCAGGATGACCGTGTCGCGGAGCGTCTATAAATTATCACTTGGATCGAGGTGGACAGGAGGATATATCGAGACACCCCCGCTTGTTTGTGCAGTATAAAGTTCACTGTTGGTGCCGCGCGCGAGAGATTTCGCCTAAGACATTCAACGAGTGTGGTAATTCTACGAGTGCCAAGATAGTGTCGTGGTTCTGTTCGTTGTTGTAATTCTTTTAGTGCAGGCAAGGAGGATTAGTGTTGCTGAGAGGCTACCCTGTGTTACATTGAGATAAGTAGTGTTGCTGTTGCTTTACATATTTTGGTGTAATCATGTAATTACGTACCTCACGTTACACGTGTGTGTGATTGTGTTACGGTGTAGTCGAACTGTAATTTCACTATACTGAATGTATAGTGTGTTACGTTGTCTTATTACTGATAATGATTAAACTGCGTAAGCAAGAGTGCAAGTTGAACATCCGCTCTCACACTTTTATTCCTTTTAATAATTAACGCTATCCTGATGAACTTCTGAGATCAAAATTGGAATCCTCTGTTATAAATTTTCGACAAGTGTTTAATCGGGGTTTTTTAATAATATTTCCTGACAATTTTACCTCGTTTGTGTGAATTGTTTAAGCAAAAATATTTTAAAGTCGAAAGAAACATTGTAAGTGTTAA
The DNA here is from genome assembly GCA_963668995.1 of Parnassius mnemosyne. Lineage (NCBI taxonomy): Eukaryota > Metazoa > Arthropoda > Insecta > Lepidoptera > Papilionidae > Parnassius > Parnassius mnemosyne. The sequence goes on along the minus strand of CAVLGL010000126.1, from coordinate 11,664,799 downwards.
TAGTGAAATATTAAAACGTGTGCAAGATTTTATATTTGTTCTGAAATGCGAGTGCTTTCCGATAGATTATTTAAAAAAAAACTTTACATTAAATATAGAATTTACCATTTAATTTTAACAGCAACTAACTGTTGAAGAACAATAACTATAAAATTAAAACATAAGACTACGTAGTTTCTTAAAAAAACATTATATCTTAAGTATCAATTAAAATGCCGATAAATTTTATTTTATCCTCCTACAAACTCCACCAAAATTTTGACAGCTACTTAGAAGCTTTGCCTCTGTAAAGTTCCTTTAATTATGTGGCTAGAGTGCACTCGAATTATTACGACATAAATAAATAGTGGGTTTGAATGGGGAATAGCCACGCTAAGATAGAATACCAGCGCAAAATTTCATCATAATACTGATGTATTTCGTTCGTTTCGAGTACACCGAGAATCGGAAACACTTCAGGTATTCTTAGGAGTCCTTAGGAATGACAAAGCATCTGTATTTTGAACCTTAATAAATGATCAATGTAGAATGTAGGTATAGATGGGCCATATCATTTGTTCACCAGCGGTGGACTATGAGCTGCTTTATCACTCTTATTCTTTTAAAAATCATAAAATTACATGTACACTTTAATCTTATTCGCAACTTCTGACTAGTGATAAATGATAGAGCTCCGTCTGTAAGAGCCGCGTCACAAAGCTTCGGATAAACAAAGAGCAAACCGTTTATAGCCCGTCGAGCTCAAGTGTGATTAAAGCTCCGGATTTGTGCCTGCGTTTGACATGCAAACATTGTGGGTTTCAGCTTCACAAGCGGTAGAGTTTGCTAGTAATGCTTTAATGCTTTTCCTTTAATGAAGATCTATATAAAAATGAATTACTTTTCGGCATTTGCATCTAAATATAGGGTTGTAGCTTTTTGTGTTAGGGATTGTTAAAAATATTTAAAGTAGTTATGCTAATTCCCAGGTTAAGGACCTGGCAATTAGCATAACAACTTAACGACATATAACGTCCACAAGATACTTGGGAATTATAGTTGACGAGTGTTTAACTTGGCATTCGCATATTGAGATTGACTTTTAAAAATTTAAGATATGTGATGCCTCAGAAGACACTAAATAGCATCTATATTATGCTTACGAAATCAGTTCTTACATATTGTTTACCAGTCTGGGGAGGAGCCACTAAAACTAAATTCCTTGAGTTAGAAAGAGCCCAAAGGTCACTTATAAAAGTCATATACTATAAACCATACAGATACCTCACCGATGATCTATATAGAATCAGTGGCTTACTTTCAATTAGAAAACTATATTACTTAATTACGGTTCTATACTTACAAAAATCTATTCCATTTAACCAAGACAGTCAAGAGAGGAGACGAAAAGACATTGTGGCTTACTCCCTAAGGGTCCGAACCGCTTTTGCACGGCGTCAGTATGCAACCCAATCAGTCTACATTTATAATAAAATAAACGTAAAATTAAAGTTCCACCATGAGGTATCACACATATGCAAAAAGGTAATAACTGAGTGGTTAAAAACCTTAACATACGAAGAAACTGAAACAAATTTTAGATAGACTTAGTTAAGCAATTTTTTTTCTTTTTTCTTCTTTCTTATCTAGATCCCTTCCCCTCGGACTCTCGAAGAGACCAGACGTGTGTGGTTTAGTTAGTTAAATACAGTACTTATGTTTAAATTCAGACAAAATCAAATAAATAACTAGGAGTGCATAAAAGTGATGAAGTGTTCTCTAACTCTCAACACTAGTCTTCGATACAGACTTTAAATTCCCATGCAGCTGCAATTATGCATATAATGCAGCCAAAACCCTTATTATTGAAGTGTTATAATTTTTTTTTGCAAATTAATAAATAGTTCAAACGAGAAAGAAACGCTTAATCATTGCGTCATTGAATAAAACAAGGATAGCATAAATGAATATTGTGTGCATATGACGAGAGATCAAGTAATATTAGACGGGAAGACCTTTTGTATAAGAATCGTCGATCAACGACCAGTTGCTTGACTTCTAAGCAAATAGTAACGAAACATATTGGAGCTTGCAATAAATACGTAATTCCTGATTGTTTATATTGTCCTGGTACATTGTTTTAACGTCGCTATGATTTCTCGCTCGCCACCGCAGTCTACTTCGCAGCCGCTGAATATCGTTGCTACTAGCGCGACCGACACCTACGTCTCGACGGCGGCAATCAACTTTACATCGCAAACACTATGCCATTCAGACCCAAATATTTATTCCAATTCCGATGGCCAGCCGAACATAGATTATCGTACCAAAAGGAAGCGTGAGGATGAATTCGATACATTTAAAATTGATGTTAATAGAATGTTTAAGGAACTTATTCGAGAACAACAACAGTACTTCTTAAATTTAAATGAAAAAATGGAGGATATTAAGACACAAAATGAATCATTAAAACAAGCCGTGGATTTTAACTCTACATTGTATGACACCTTTCTAAAAAGAATAGAAAATCTAGAACAAGAAAAAAAAGACGATCGGAAGCAAATAAAACTTTTAGAAGAAAAAGTGGAAACATTAGAGAGGCAGCTCCGATCATCAAGTCTCGAAATCAGAAATGTACCCAAGAAAATGAATGAAACAAAGCAAGATTTTATTGAGACCATAGTAAAATTGGGTGAAACCATAAATGCTTCCATTTAACCTTCAGATATAAAGGATGTTTTTCGTGTCCATTCCAAAACAGACCGAAATACAATAATTGCTGAATTTACGACAGTTATAACTAAGGAAAAATTTTTACAGTCAAATAAAACGTTCTGCAAAAAAAGCAATGCCGCAAAATTTAACATTCACCTGCTACATATCGATGGACCAAAACTACCAATATATATTTCCGAAAATCTAACCCCCAGAGCCAAGCGTCTATTCTTCCTAGCCAGAGAGCTCGCAGCGCTTCAGCGGTATAAGTATTGCTGGACATCTTTCGGGAAAGTTTTCCTTCGCAAAGAAGATGGATCTTCAATAATACGTATCACCTCAGAAGTGGACCTTGTATCACTCAAAAAGGAAAAGTGACTAGTTGGCCCTATTTTGTTCTATTTTTCATGCTTCATTTCTCTGTTAATATATAATTTTAACATAGTTTATAATATCTCCTTAAGTTATAAAGTAAAATGTAACTATTCACACTCACATTCAACACACATCAGTCACATAACACTCCATCACTACTCATTCTTACCAATCATACAATCATATAACACTCCTAAAACACTTCATCGCTACTCATTCCTATTATACATAAAACTACATTACATAATAAACTCAACGTCATACACACGTAAAGCGACAAAATCAGTCAAATATTCATTGAATATTATTTATGTAAGGTTTTATTACCAATTCTATCCTATTTTATTACTAAATGAGCATTATTATTTTGGCACATTCCGCAATGAATGCTTTGTCTCTTTAAATGGTGTATACGCTTCATGGAGTAAGTCCTTAAATAATTACCGACCAATTCACCCCAAATGAAGATGTCTGAAACAGCATTGATACATATCATCCGGCTAGTTCGTGCATCTGCAGTGTTCATGAAATTAAAACTTGCCTTCCTCACAACAACCACTTAATACTTTTATCTCAAAATATTCGAAGTATTTTTCATAACATAAATCAAATAGAAGTACTATTAACAAGTCTGAACTTTAACGTAGATATAATAGTACTCACGGAGTGTTGGTTGAAAGGTAACTCGGATCCACCAGCTCTGAAGCATTATAAATGCTATCATACTTTAGAACATAATACTCAAAACGAAGGAGTTGTAATATACGTCAAAGACTCAATTACTGCTGATTTAACAGAACCACCGTTTCTTGATGCAAACGTTCTAATTATTAAATTGCCAAACCAGACTTGTATAATAGCTATCTATCACCCACCTTCTCATCGGAACATAGATAACTTTCTTCACTCTCTTAATAATACTATAGAGATTCTTAAGTAATAGAAAAATATATATCTAACTGGAGATATAAATATAAATATATTAGAAACGAATATGCACTCTAACGATTATCAAAACCTTCTAGCTTTTCATGGATTTCTCCCGGGTCACATGATCCCTACCCGCGAACAGAGCTATTTAGATCATATAATAATCGAGTCGGAACTAAAAACATCAACAGCTGTTATTCGTACAACCATAACGGATATCATTATACTACTATTTTTAGCGTTAATAAAATAGATAAAATATCAAAACCTTCAATATCACAGAAAATTATAGATTTTAATAGTATAGCTACAGATTTAGAAAATACAGATTTTAGCCCTATTTTGGAATGTGAAGATACTAATAAAGCTACGAAACTATTAGTTTCTAAAATTACGGATGTTGTGAATAAACACACAAAAATGAAATGTATATCAAATCGCAAACGAATTATCCAACCATGGGTCACACCGGGATTGTTACGGTGCATAAGAAATCGTGATAAACTTCATGCTGAATCTAAAAAGTTTCGTGAAAATGCAATAAATATTACCTATAAGCGATACAGAAATTTTTGCAATGAAATTTTAAAAAAGGTCGAAAACAATTATAACAGAGATAAATTTATAAAAGCAGGAAAGAATATTAAAAAAACGTGGGATGTAATTAGATCTGTTGCCAAGTTAAACTTAAAAGCACACTACAGTAATAGTGAGTTGCTTCATCTTGCTGAAAATCCTAATCTCTCAATAAATCAAGTAAATACATACTTTGCGAATGTAGGAAAAAACCTAGCAGAGAATATTCCTAGAGATATTCAGTCTATCCCGAACGAAATGGACAGTTCTATTGCTAACTCATTTGTGTAGACTGATACTGATTTTCCTGAAGTGTATAATACTATTACTGAACTTAAAAGTAGCCCAGCAACTGGAATAGATGATATACCTACTAAGGTGCTAAAAATGTCGAGCCATGTTCTTGTACCTCCAATTACACATATATGTAATAAAAGTTTTAGAGAGGGCGTATTTCCTGACTGTTTCAAGACGGCACTCGTTAAACCAATTTATAAATCTGGGGACAGAGGCAGTATCACTAATTATAGACCAATCTCTATTTTACCGTCATTGTCCAAAGTACTAGAGCGATTAATAAATAAAAGACTTACCCAATTTTTAAATAGATATAATATTATTTCCAATAATCAATACGGCTTTACCTGCGGAAAGTCAACCGAAAACGCTGTTAGTGACTTAACATCGCATATAGTTACGTTATTAGAACAAAAAAACAAATGTCTAGCAGTGTTCTTGGACTTGGCTAAAGCATTTGATACTGTCTCTGTCCCGTTGTTGTTAAATAAGTTGGAAAGAATAGGGATAAGGAGAACCGCTTTAAATTTATTTGGTAGTTATCTAAAAAATCGAACCCAACGTGTAAAAATTGACGATGTGATAAGTGACTCTCAATATATTTCTTATGGCGTTCCCCAGGGAAGTATACTTAGACCTAGGTTATTTTTGATCTATGTGAACGATTTGTGTAACCTGAAACTAGTTAAAGGAAAATTGTTCGCTTTTGCAGATGATACAGCCTTAGTATTCCATAGCTCATCTTGGGATCAACTAACACGTAACGTAGAAAATGAACTGGGACAAGTTATGAAATGGCTACAGCATAATTTATTGACTCTTAACTTAGAAAAAACTAAGTACATTACTTTAACCAAACTACAGCGTCTTCAACCATCTAATATTAAAATAGTTGCTCACACCTGTCAACATTCCACCCATCATGATTCCTGCTCAAATACGTGTACCACTATTGAACAGTTACAAAAAATAAAATACCTCGGTGTATACATTGATTCAATACTTTCCTGGAAATATCATGTTGAGACGCTCACCAAAAGGATACGAAAATTAATACGAGTATATGCTTTTAAACGTCTAAGAGCTGCTACTGACTTTAAATGGCCTAAAGTAACTTATCTCGCATTATGCCAATCAATAATTACATACTGCATAACGTCATGGGGAGGAACGTTTAGGAATAGTATTCTGCAAGTTGAAAGGGCACAAAGAGCAATATTGAAAGTAATTCTTTTTAAACCCTATAGTTATTCCACTTCTCTGATGTACGCAAATACGGGAGTCCTTTCAGTTCGACAATTGTATATCTTAAAGTCAATATTACACAGCCACGCTAAAACTACTTTAAAGATATAATATTCAGGATTCCTAAAGAGACATCACCGTTTGCAAAACGACAACATGTCTTTTTGGGACCTTTATTATACAATAAAATTAATCAGGCTGTGAATATTTACTCTTAACCACGCTACACTTGTAAAGAAACAGTTACGAAATTCCTACATTTAAAATCTTACTCTGAAACAGAAGATCTCCTAAAAACAATGTAATAAAGAATGGAATATAAATAAAATTTTCATATTATGAAAAAATATTTGAAAAGTTCTTAACGATAAGTATGAATTATTAATGTAGTGGTCTCGATTTCAAGTGCATGTAATTAAATAACACACACACACACACACACACACACACACACACACAGAGAGAGAGAGAGAGAGAGAGAGAGAGAGACACACGCACACGCACACGCACACGCACATGCACACACGCACACGCACACGCACACGCACACTCGCGCACGCACGCACGCACGTTCAACAGCACAAACACTGTTTAAAAACAAGATGCACTACAGTTTCACACAGGCGTACAACTACAGTTACACAAAGAGCTAAGAATTACTTTATAAGTCACTTAATGTTATTTTTTCTTCATTTGTTTGTGTTATTTTTACTTACCTTTTATATAATAGTCTCAATATTGTTAATAATTAAGGGAAAGAGCGAGATAGCCAAAACACGAGTATTATCAATTACTTACTGGGGTGTCTCATTTATAATTCATGTAACTGAGACAAATAAACATTTTCCATTTTAATTTTTTAATTTTTTTTATTGGCAGTTGGAATTCAATACTTTGAATGTGGATACGGAAACTGTGATAGAGGTGCCTACGTTAATCCTATGATCTCATCTAATCTTAAACTTAAGTCATGCAGCCTCAAATAATCAGAAGTTTTTGCATTCCTCAAATATTCATAAAGTTTTGGCTGTTACTGGCCGTCTATTTTTATTTATTTATTACTTTCGGAACTGCTTACAATTTTCATTACGTCATTATCAATGTATAATTTCTCACGATAAACAAATGGCTTAGTGTTAATCAACCAAGGAAACACAATAAAAATAGGAAAAAAAATATTACATGATAAATTAGTATTTTATAACATCAAACTCTGTTATTTCTTTAATAATCATCATAACGGCTTACGGCCTGTCTCTTATCTCAACACTACTTAGTATTAGCTTTCTTAATGGATTGCTCCACACTAAGAATCTTTGGCATAGTTGCCAAGTTTGGCAGGGTGGTTGACAACTACAGTTGTTTTCTATTATCTTCAGTTGTAATCAGAAAGATGTCCTGTTTCAGCCATCCCCTAATTCAGCTTCCCTCTGTTACCAATGCTATAGGGCAATGGATTTTATTACTACACGGTGAAAGTTATAAATAATTAAACAGAAGAAGTCTCAGACATAGCTCGAATTTTTACGTAGTTTCTATTTTAATATAAGTAAGCGTAATAAGCAAGCACATAGTCCAGGATAATGAATGCTGTGATTCATTGACATTTATCATATTATCATATTACATTTCATATTACACATATTATCATTTACATTTATCATATTACATTTATCATCGATTGATAATCTAAATGCATTTGCGTTGTCGTACTCGAGAACTAAGAGGGAATTTCATGTTTTCAGTTAAAAGGGTTTCCAGTTCTCTACACTTAGGTTCATTGTACTGCTATTTCACGGTGAGGAGATGGCACTTTCAGGTTTATTGTTTAAGTCATGAGTGCCTCATTGGTCTAGTGGTTATAATAAGTACGACTGCTTATAATGTGGTCCCGGCGTTGTCTACCAGTTAACCTTAAACTAAGCAGAGAACACTACTTTATAATTTATGTATATATATATATATATATATATATATATATATATATATATATACATATATATATATATATATATATATATATATATATATATATATATATACATATATATATATATATATATATATATATATATATATATTTATATACTAGCTGACCAGGCAGACGTTGTTCTGCCCTTTCCGAACGACCATTTGCTTTCCCAAAAAAAAAACTTAGCAATAAAATAATCGAGGGTCACTTATAGGAATAAAACTATCTCTCAAATTCGACCAAACTGCATACAGTGTGCAAAATGTCATTGAAATCAGTTCAGTAGTTTAGGAGTTCATCGCGGACAAACAACCATATCCTGCCCTCAAAGTAAACTTAGTGAAAACTTTATTTTCTATATAATAATACTTATAAATTTATTATATATTCAAAGCACAATGTTTTAAACTTATTCGCTATATTTGTTATGTTTGGTAATACTAGTAGCTTATTTGTTTTAGTATGTTTTTGTAATTCCCAAAGTTTGCATTGCTCAGCTTGTAGTTTTAAAATTTTTAATGAAGTTAACATTACACACACATTAGTCACAAGTTTTTAGTCATTTGATATAAACTGTCAAACATGTTACGACTAATAGAGAGATAAACTTTTTGTCATTAAATATATTATTCTTATTATGGCTTGACCATTTGTAACTTTTGGAGTTATTTAAATAGGTACTTGTTAACATATTTTAGTTTAGGTTTGATTAAATACTATTATTTTTGATAATTTTGAATTATTTGTGTTGTAGAACTTTTCTCCAGCGAAAGTTTTCACATAAATTAAGCCCTTTTCACAATTATATAATAATATATACAAATTTATGGATGGTAGAGAGAATTTACTAACTTTCTTTTCAAAATTTAACCTCACCTGCTCACAGTGCCTTAATTGATAACGAAACAATCATCTATATAAGCTAAACCCAAATTCGACGTTCTGATGACACTGAGCAGCATCACCACTGTTAAGGGTATCATTATCCAACAGCCCAGCTTGGTGTGTATTACCAGATACTACAAGAAATGCGCCACTTAGTACATTATTTAAAATTCCTTTATACTGCAATTTTTTAAAAGGGCTAATAAACGATGAAGTTCTCATCTAATAAATATTTTATAGCTTGGATTATTTTTCTTCCTTATTGATAACAAAGGATTTCTCCTGTTGTAGACAGGGTTTACCTTATTTGTCATGCTTAGCATGCACATTGACGATCGAGTACCTTTGACTTCTGGTAATTTTTATATATGGCAATTCCCATAGTCGCTTCTTACGATCTATGTATGTTCAGCAATGGACTTCTGATAGAAGGTGACAACTCTTACCTCACGCGTAGGAAGAAATGAACCGATGGATCCTCTTTCGTTAGTACCACACGGTGTTTTTTAGTAGTAGAATTAGTTATTAACTAGTTATTTAAAAATATTTTTCTTTTATTTTAGGCATCATGTGATTAAAAGACAATTAAATTTCCAGTGATTTCTCATTTACTTCATTAAAACAAATAAACGAATTTTAGTTTGAACAAGATTTTCTAATTTTATAAGTGTACCTATCTTAACAAATACATAATGGTGCCTTTCCACGCTTGCCAAGCCTCGGCAAACGTCTTCAAGCCTCAAGCGTCCACAAATCTCGTTTGGCGTTTGGAAGTTGTTTACATCCTTGTGAATGCGTCAGTGTGCTACGTATATCCAAGCATGGCGGACACCGAACTTGTATCGACTATTGCGTTTGGTTTAACATACTTTTATTTGAAATAAAAGCAAAGTAATATAAAAACAAGGAATTTTTGGCTTTTAATTCTTTTACTGGCTTTCCCGTTAACTCGACAAGACGACTCCAAGCATTTGCAACTTTCTTTTTAATTTTATGATTAACGTCTAGGTTCCAGATAGACAATTCGGTTTGGTAATATTTCAGAAACGATAAACTATCTTCGTTCGACCAGTCACTCATTTTAAACAAAGAACTAAATATGCGCTCGTCGCGAAATCACCATTTCTACTAAACGCGCACCAACGTGTGAATGCGTTGCAAGCGCTTGCTGCAAGCGCCCTTTGATCTGTGTCCAAAAACCGACACTAGCTCGGATCGGCGACAAGCGTCCACAAGCTCACGCAAGCCAAGCCAAACTCTTTACACACTTGTGCTTTTGGATGCTTGCCTAGATTTGGCAAGCGTGGACACCCGGCATTAAATTGAAGTGTTTGTTTGTAATGTCAAAATAAATGTTTTTTACTAAATGCATGTGAAATCACATATATTACTTATAACATAAACTCATTTTTTTAAATTTTTGTCTGTCTGTTTGTTTGTTACATGTAATCTCCGGAATGGCTGAACTGATTTTGAGGTGAATTTACTAACAGATAGCTGATGTTATAAGAAGTTACTAAGGATACTTATGTTTTAGAAATATAATTAGACTTCCATGCAAAAATTTTATCCCTAAATTACACGCGGGCGAACGCGTGGGAAACAGCTAGTTTATTGTAATCATTGAAGAAACAATTAACTAAGGACTAATTTTTATTCCGAAACATAACAAAATTCACTTGTGCATTAATCACATTATACATATTAACAAATTAATAATTTATTTATATTTACATAATTATAGTTACGTATTTAAAAAAAATGTGTTGTCGGAATTGTCCTTTTAAATTGAAGTGATAAAATATTTTGAATTATTGCAAACTTTTCTTTAGCTGCTCAAGTCAGAATAGTTGCCTTTATAATATCTCTCCCCAGTTCCTTTATACGAAGCCTGGTTCTTGTTATTTTCCTATTATAATTAGAACATATTTTTCAAGAATCATCGGGACTAAGAATGACTTAGACTTAACTTAGGCTTGACTCACTGGCACTGCGTAGATATATTGCATCTCTTTGCGTACTTTATCGCATATATCACGGGGAGTGCTCTGAGTAATTGTTTGGACTAATTACAGCCGCTCAAATTCACCATCGCACATCGCGAAAAATTCGCGATACCATCCATACCATCTGGATGATTGGCGGTTCACCAATATGCAATTTAGAAGAAGTTTTCTCCCTCGCACAACTTCCTTGTGGAATAGAGTACCACCAGCGATTTTTCCGGACCGATACGACTTACCTTCCTACGACCGACCTGCAAGAAAAAGCCTACTCATATTTAAAAGGCCGGCAACGCATCTGCAATCCCCCTGGTGTTGCAGATGTTCATGGGCGGTGGTAGTCATTTACCCATCAGGTGAGCCGCATACTCGTTTGGCCCTCTCCTATAAAAAAAACTGGTTTTACCTGACCATCTTAAAATTATATTTTTCTTTTTCCAAGGGTCTATTTTCAATATCCTCTTACACTACACACTATGTAAAACATGTTTATATAATTATCAACTATTATTTACTTAAAAAGTGTAGTACATTTCACATCATAATCAAAAAAATAAAAACTTAACTGGTTTTACCTGAAATGTTTTATAAAATATACACTAACTGTAATCAGACTATAACCAAGTCAATGTTCGATCCAATTTTATTAACATGCATTTCAACAATAAATAAATCAATTACGTCTCAACTAAAAGAGACATTTTTCAAAATTTAGATTACCCAATTAATACTCATTTATCTCGACCACGTTCTAAATTTGACTTAAAAAGGCATCCTGGGTTTTATTCTTAGACGACATGCTTGCTCCTCTTAATGTCGACACACTTGAAATCCTTCGTCAGAAGAATCCTTCGGTCAACCGTTCTCAAAGTTTATCGCTACCTATCAATACTCCTATGCAACCTTTACTAATTTCTGAAAAAGACACTTTAAATGCAATTATGTCATTTTCGAATGTTTCTGCTGGCGGTATTGAAAGAATTACGCCTCAACGTCCTAAATATCTTGTAAGCGCATCTACCGGTATTGCCGGTGGAGAACTTCTTAATGAAATTACAAAATTATGTAACTTAATGTTTTCTGATAATGTTAATCCAAATTTCATTGCAATCTTATATGGCGCAAGATAGTAGCACCTATGCCGTTTGTTGTTGGGAGCACTAAGCTCGAAGTTGTTGACGAGTATGTTTACCTGGGACAAATAGTCCGACTAGGTAAGTCCAACTTCGACCGAGAGGTCAATCGACGGATTCAACTCGGTTGGGCAGCGTTCGGGAAATTACGGCACATCTTTTCGTCAGGTATACCTCGAAACTTGAAAACGAGACTGTACAACCAGTGCGTGTTGCCAGTGATGACATACGGAACTGAGACGTGGTCCTTCACTGCTGGCCGGATGAGGAAGCTCAAGGTCGCTCAGCAAGCTATGGAGAGAGCTATGCTCGGAGTTTCTCTGCGTGATAAACTCAGAAATGAGGATATCCGCAGTAGAACCAGAGTGACCGACATAGCCCAACGGATTAATAAGCTGAAGTGGCAATGGGCCGGCCATATAGCTCGAAGAACCGACAACCGATGAGGAAGAAAGGTTCTCGAGTGGCAGCCTCGTACCGGCAGGCGAAGTGTTGGGCGTCCCCCCACTAGATGGAGTGACGACCTGGTAAGATATGAAGGAAGTCGATGGATGCAGGTGGCTCAGGACCGTGCTTTGTGGCATTATTTGGGGGAAGCCTATATTCAGCAGTGGACTTGTGAAGGGCTGTAATGATGATGATGGCGCAAGATTATGTGCCGAAAAAAGGATAACAATATACGTCCTATTTCTGTTGGTTCCTCATTTCGACGCTTAACTTTAAAATTAGGTTGCAGATACATAATCTCTAACCTTAAGACAAAAATTCAACCTACTCAACTAGACTTTGGCACTAGAGATGACTGTGAGGTGGCTGCACATTCAGTGCGTATATTTGGAACAAACTCTAATGCAAATGTTCTTGTTAAGGTTCACTTAAGCAGTGCTTTTATCTCTATCGATAGGGTAACTCTGCTGAAAGAAGTGGTCAACAATACCCTCGAAATTTATCATTACGTTCAGCAATGTTACAGTTAAAATACTAACTTGTTTTACGATAACCATGTTATCGCTTCTGCTGTCGGTGTTCAGCAGGGTGATCCACTAGGTCCAGCACTTATCAGTTTGGGAATCCAACACATTATTTAAAATTTGAAATTCAAGCTGAATGTCTGATACAGAACACAGACACTTTAATTCAAAATTCCAATTATATTTCTCCTGTCAGTACGGAATCAATATACCAGCTTGGTGCCCCTTTGTTTTTCAACAGTATTAAACTTGTTTTAAAAAGTTAATTTGATCAGTATTTAAACCACGTTGATAAATTGTATTTTTTTTTCTTTTATAGAAGAGGGGGCGAAAGAGCATGCGGCTCACCTGATGATAAGTGACTACCGCCGCCCATGAACAAGCGCAACACCAGGGGAATTAACTTAATTAACCCTCACATTGCTCTTACTATTTTAAAATGTTGTCTCCTTGTACCTAGATTTACATACTTACTCTGCTCGATTCCAGTCTGGAAATGTTCGGATATTTTAAAAGATATTGGTAATAAATTTAAAATAGCTATGGAAAAAATTTTACTTTCAATACAACAGCCTGGACTCAAGCTACTTTACTTTATCTATAAAATTTGGTGGTATTGGTGTGAGAAATCTTTTTAGCGTTGCATTGCCTGCTTTCCTTTTTTTTTTTCATTTAATACCCATAAAATGTACAATTATTAATACATGTTGAACACAGCGCAAACCACTGAGGTTTAATTGCTGTGCTTACGTTCGCTATGCTTTAAAAAAAAAGAAGAAACAAAGTTACTATACTTATTCATGTAACTATTCGATCTTTGCTGTCCAAAGAACTCACTAGAAAGATCTTTAGTTTGTTTTTTAAATTTTTTTCATTAATAGAATTCCTAAACTCAGGATCCAATTTATTTATGATTCTAGGAATCAAGTATACAGCAGTGCGTCTGCCGTAAGTGTTCCGCGCGGCTGTCGTAACTAACTTGCCGCGAGTGATCGCCCGAGTACCCTTATTATGTTCCACTTTTATTTTAATAGAATTATTAAAAAAATCTTCCTTCAGAAATTGGAGTATGAACTGGTCGTGTACGGGTAGTACATTGCAATATTTAAATAATTTTATTTCATTTGCTGAAAATTGTTTTTTAACGTTAGGTGAGACCACTTGTTTTAATATTCTTATTTGTAGATTATATATCCTATCCAGATATGACTTGAAAGTTCGCCCATAACTGGATAGGCCATAGTTGACTATAGAGTTAGCAAACGCGTTATATAAAGCTAATCGTGTCCTAAAAGTCATTTGTTTTTTTATGATTCTTAAGTTTGCGAGGAACGCTCGTAATTTGTCACATACTCGCTCAACTTGGGGGGCCCAGTTAAATGCACTATCAATTACTAATCCAAGGTACACGTGAGAATCTACTATTTTAATTGGTGGACACCTACAGTGAATGTAATTCGAATTATGAAGGCAACTGTGATCATGAGCTATAAGATTGTACGATGTACTTTTCTCTCTAATATAAGGAGATCTTATGTGTAGCATCTTAGTTTTAGCTGCATTCAACACTAGGCCTGAGTCATGACACCATTTATTTAAGTTGTTGAAGTCGTATTGTAAATTATTTAATGCTACTTGTGGATCTTTTGCAGCAGATATGTTACACGTGTCATCTGCGAATTGATAAGATGTACAGTATTTAAGTACATTAGTCATATCGTTAACATAAGCCAGAAAGTGCAGTGGACCGATCACCGACCCCTAGGCCGTACCTGTCGAGACCGATACGGGCTTACTTAGGCATTCATCTATTTTTACTCTATAAGTTCTGTCTTTCAGATATTCTTGGCACCAGTTTAGTATTACACCTCGGATTCCGGTATTTTCTAGCTTAGTTGTTAGTTTTTTATGATCAAGCGTATCAAAAGCGCGCGAGAAATCAATAAATACTACTAAGACGTGAACTTTTTCGTTTAAATAACTATTGATCTCATCCGTAAATGTTCGCAGCAACGTTGTAGTGCTATTACCGGCTTGGAACCCATATTGGTTACTAAGTGTATTATTTAGCTTATAAAAGTTATGCATCTGTTCACAAATATATTTCTCCACTATTTTGTCAATAGCGGGTAACAAAGTTATGGGCCGGTAATTTGCTACAACTCCTTTAGAACCCATTTTAAAGATAGGTCGCACACAACCAGTCTTTAATCCTTCCGGGTATCTACTAACTAAAAAGCTTGCGTTTATAAGGTTAGCGATGGCAGTGCATAATTTGTCACCTATCTTTTTGATATCTAATACATTAATCCCGTCTAAACCTGGAGCTTTCCTTGCATTAAGGTTCTTAATTAAATGAAAAATGTTTTTAGGGGTGGCTTTTTTGAAGCGCATACTAACTTGGGCAGGCTTTGTATATGAACTACATTTTAATAAATTTCTATGGCAACTAGGGATTATTTTCTTAACGGCATCTTTAAACTCACTCGCAAACTTATCAGCAATAGCCTGTGGAGACAATTTTTGTGCTGAAAAACCAGATAATATCAATCCGTCTATTGACGGACTACTTCTACCATATAATGCATTAATAATTTGCCAAATTTTCCCAGTATTTCTATAATTTTCATTAATTAATTTCCTCAAATAAGTATTTCTATAATACTCAATAACTTTATTTAATTTATTACGTATTTTTTTATAATTTCTAGACAAAATATTGTTATTAGGATCTGTTCTCCATTGGCGAAAAGCTATATCTCTTTTACGACTTAAATTATTTATATTTTATTTATCCAAGGCATATTTGATTTAGTAAATTTGATTTTATTATTGTATATAATGGCTTTATTATATGCTAATGTGAATTTTTCTTTTATATAACTGTAAATTTCATGTGGACATTTCATCGTACCTGTACATGACCAGTCTACATCTTTCAATTCATTATAAACAATATCGGAATCATAGTATGCGCGACGAGTGCAGGCGACCGGTTCGGGGCAACAATCACTAATATTATGCATGTGTGCGGATCGCATCGAGTGACTATTACATAATGCAATCATTGTGACTCTGTGGTCGGCTAGTACAGTGTCGAGTGCGGCCGTGCACGGCTCGGTTTGGTGGTATTTAACAAATATGTGATCTATACACGACATATTAATTTGGTCTAATTTTCGCTCAATTCGGGTATAATCTGTAATACCACAGCTGTAGCCGTGCTCGGATAGCATATCTATGTAACCATCTCGGCTGCTATTTACAGTTTTTAAGTCGATATTCATATCCCCAAGTATGATTGCATTCCCCGATAAAAAATAAGTTTTTAGCATTTCGTTTAGCTCAGTGATAAAATAACTTTTACTACTAGAAGGTGGTCTATAAACTAAGCACACGTCAACAGAGAGGTTCGAAGCCGTTTTAATTGTTCCAGTAATGCTTTCAAAAGTAAATGTTTTAATGTTATGAATGGTAAATTTTAGGTATTTTTTAACAAATAAAACAACTCCACCTCCCCTTTTATTCGTTCTCAGCTGTGTATGCATTACATAACCAGGAATATAAAACAAATTACAGATACTGTCGAAAATGCCAGCCTCTGAAATTGCAATCATATCTATTGGGTGGGTACTTGTGTTGATAATGTGCAATAGCTTAGAGAAGTTTTTTATCAGTGATCTAATATTGACATGCATACATAGTAGATGAATGTTGGTAGATATTTGTTTTACAAAATAGTTTATATTTAAACAATTATGATATTCGTTAGGCTTAGGTAAATCTAAGTTCATATTACAATGAGAAAAAAAATTCGTTTTGTATACTAATATAAGAAGAAAAAAACAACTTAACTATGTTAATTATTCTAAGAGTTTCGATATATCTTGGTTTGAACGGATAATAAGCACTTTACTGTCGTCTGTTTTACGGCAGTAGATCAATCCATTTTTGCACCATACATATTTATGCGAAGTCTTGAGACTATTCCTGGCGTTGTAATATAGGGTCTTCATGTGGGGAGATAGTGCTTCTCGAATAAAGATTCTTATTCCAGCTTGTACACTCGGTACGTTTTTACCAAATACGCTTAGGGTAAGTTGAGCTTTTTTACCCGCTTCTATCCACTGGTTCCGGGCGTTTTAGATCTCAATTCCACTATAATGTTGCCTGGATTTTCCCTGCGGGTCGGAAGTCGTCGTGCACAAACTATTGAGCCAGTGTCGAGATCGAGCTTCTTCGCAATCTCTTGAGTTATAGTGACCTCATTTGCTTTAACGTTAGAAGTAATACCTGATATTTCTAGAGAACATGAAACCGTCCGCTGCTCCATTTCTCGTATTTCTTGTTCAATGGCTGCAATTTGGAGTTCAAAATGTTTGTTTTTATTATGAGAATCATTACTTTTGGTTTCCAACTTCTTTATTCTTGCATCTTGATTCTTTATTGATTCTTCAATTGCTTCCACTTGATGTCCTAGAAACTCCAATGAGCTCTTGACTCCATCCAATTCTTTTTTGAGAATTCTATGCATTTGGGTACTAATATCATTGATCAACTTATTGTAATTATCTGACGACCTATTATTCAAGCTAGGAGGTAATTCTTCTTCGTCAGTATCGTCATCCATAGTTATCATATAAGAGGATCTCCTTGACGTGTTGTTGATACATTCTTCACAACTCCACTCGAGTCCAGTGGCGTTGCGAAGGGTAATCAGCTGTTTGTTACTGAGCTTCGAGCACACTGGTGTAGCATGAACTGACTTTTCACATCTACTGCACACTAGACCTGGAGTTTTTTTGGTGATGTTTTTAGCACAAGATGTACACTTTTGCACCATTTTTTAATTTTTAGTGAGTGCGGGTATTATATTATACACGTATAAGTAACAGTAAGTATAGGTAACGTCAAACTAGTCCGCACAAGTAAACGCAATGATGTGCGAATGCGAACTGAACCTTGCTTCCGTGCATAGTGTCAGTGACTTATGTAACATAATTTTAAATAATAAAGTAAAACTCAGCATTGCGGAGGCAGGGCAGACATGGCAAACGCTCTGTCCCGGCGAAAATGTTCCACTGGAAGTGGGATACTTCCAACTGGAACCAACAAAAACAGTGGGATATTCCATTGGTATAGAACGTGCAGAAAGTTTTGTTTCATAATTTCCATAGTGACCTAGCTGTTTCGACTAAGGAATCTAGTCACTTGTTACACGCTTTACCATCAAGTAATCTCGGCACATTACTTGATGGGAATAGCTTGCGCATCGGTGTGGGAATCCAACTAGGAGCGGCGATTTGTCAACCCCATCCGTGCCCCTGTGGTAGCAGCGTCAAAAAGTTTGTTTTCACGGACTTTCATGTAAGAAAAGTGCTGGTAGATTTTCACGGCACGATTCTTTGAACGATGTCAACCAAAGAGCTCTATCTATAAATGTTCACTCGGTTTTAAAGCCTTGTTGAATATTTAGAGACGATTGCACGATACCCGACATATGACCCGAGTATGACATTGGTTCCTTGGGAGAGAAGTAAAACTAGTATGGTATGCTACTTGTGAAGACACTTTGGCGGCCTCTCATCTCAGGAGTATCTCGTTTAGAGTTGGAATGGCATCAGAGGCAGCTGAACTGAGTAAGTGGCGCAAATATGACTCTCTGAGAGGTGACTTCATATTTTTGTCATTTGCCTGTAGAGGCTATCGGTCCATACAATTAAGTGCGATGAAGTTCCTAAAGGAACTCTGTCCGTGGCTGGTCGTTGCTTCTAGTGATAAGAGAGCTGGTGCTTTTCTCGCTCAAAGGCTAATTATAGCCAATCAGCGGGGAAACGCAGCTAGCGTTCTTGGCACAATACCATGGGGAGTGGGATTGTATGATAATTAAGTTTCTAGTTTTTTTTGCGCCCAGAAGCAATGAAAAGAGCTACCCTCCGGGAAGCGGGGGGTGGTGAATGCTCTAACCATACCACGACAGCCGGCTGCGTTGTTATGTGGGACTCACTGCGAAACCTAAGTGCCTATCCACTAAACACCACCTGTGAGACTGGCATTGGCCTGTATGATCTTTCTGCCGAATCGGAAGCGACCCTTTTTGGGAAAAGGGGGCGCAGTCGTTGTTACTAGTTTTAGTGTTTTTTTTGTAATTATAGTTTTTAATATTGTATATTATTAAAAAAAATCAAAATTAAATGTAACAATATATTTAAAACTTCAAAATCTGAATCTGAGTTTACATCAATCTAACTTTCTATCCATGCATGTGAGATACATGCATGATTAAAGAATGATTTCTTTATGATAAATCTTTACAAGATCTCTCTTTTTACAACAGTAATAGAAAACATAGAAAAATATAATTTTCGCAATCCATTTGATAAATAATAGATTTTGGTTTTCTCGAGGAACTTTTGATGGACCATTTTCTTCAAACTCGTAACCTCTAATATCATCATTATTATCATTATCATTAAAGCCCTAAGAAAGCCACAAATCACGATTCTGAGCCGACTACATCCATCGGCTTTCTGTATCTCATACCTGATTGTAAAGCTATCATCTAGTAGGGGACCAACCTACACTTTGATTTCCGGTATGGGGTTTCCACTCGAAACCCTTTTTTCCCCATTGGTTGTCGGTGGCTGATATGTGGTTGTAGCTATGTGGCCGCCCAATTGCCACTCTAGCTTAACCGACGAGCTACCTCGGATACCTTGATTATAATACTGCGGATATCCTCATAACGATGTTTACCACCCAGAAAAACTCCGAGAATAGCCTTTATCATAGCAGGCTGATCCATCTTAAGCTTCCTCATGGGACCAGTAATGAAAGACCACGTCTAAGATATATGTATGTTGTGTCTTATATCACTGGCATCACGCACTGGTTGTACTCTCTCCACGATTCCCAGTTTTGAGGTTTACGTTATCTTCCGAACGCTGCCCATCTGAGTTGAATCTGTCGATTGACCTCTCGGGCGAAGTTTGACTTACCTAGTCATGCAATTTGTCATAGGTTAACATTCTTGACATCAACTTTAAGCGTAGCGCTCTCAACTATAGCTTAAGTGTGATGAGGATATTACAAATAGCCTTTGATTATCGAAAATACTGGCAGTACAGAAATGGGCCGATGATTTTCTACTTGCCGATGAGTCTCTACTTCCGCTTTGTAAATAGGGTGAATCATTGAACGTTTGAATTCGTGAGGAAATACTACAGTATTTAGAGATAGATTACAAATAGATGTGAGTATAGGTGTTACAATATTTTTGTATATGTTTTGTACATGTTTTCATACTAAGAAATAAAATAACTACAACCAATTAAGGATTAAAACTGTTTTACGCAAATATTTTCTTACCTTAGCATGCTGATACACGGTATTATGTATCACGAAATATTTCCGTAAATAATGGTCATATCAAATAGTTGGTTTTACCAGAAAATTTAGAAAAAAATCTGAGTCAACGTATTTATTTAACCCATTTTCAGAAAAAATGCAGATAACTGATTTTACCAGTAAACACTCTATATTAGAGTTAAACTTATGTAATGAACAGTGGTCATAAAATTGGCTTAGTTACATACAACGATTTTTAGACAGCAAAATTTTACTCGAGTATGGGGCAAGAGTAAAATTTCATTCCTTTATATAATACGTTATTGTCGAAAATTATAACTGTATCAAAGCAATCTTACACCCAATGTTATAAAAAAGCCATATTATATAAAAATACTTCTTTTCTTAATTATTATTTATTAAAAAAATATAAAATAATATCTACTTTGATTTTAATCGACTTAGTTGTTTAATCTTTTTGGCTCAATTGATCTGTAAAATGTTACAATGTGGGCTGTTACCTACAGACTTAAAATGTATGGGAAAATTACTTTATAATAACAATTTCAATTCTTTTACTTATATACATCTTTCGTCAAAACCCTTAGGATTGGAATAAAACGTTTTATCAGAAGCTTTGTTCTATTGTAATAATCAATTATGTGTTGTTTTTTAAGTTATAATAGCACATTTCAGTGGTAATATATTTGTGATTTTATTTAATTTCATAAATTAACACCTTAAGTAGTTCTTCTTATTACTTAATAAAGTCCTTCCGTCCTACATTACAGGCACTTGAGGTCGTCTGAATCAATAATGTTAAAACTTACTATTTTCCATTTAGTGAAATTTGCGTAAATGCAACTATTTCATCTGGAAAATGTTGCAAAACTTCAAGTATCGAATGCAGTAAATACTCTGTTTTAACACACTAATTTATGCTTTGCCCAAAATTGATAAGAAATGACGACAGAAGACTTTGTACAATTTGTACAAAGACGAAAATTTTCTCGCCTGAAAGTCACATAGATGTAGGTTACTTTAACCCAGACAATTCACCAAAAATCTTCAATCGAAACTTCAAACTATTTTTGCTACTTTGGCTTTCTAAAAACTGGGTAGTATTTCAAGAATAGTATTCGTTTTAAATTAAATTTAAATTATTTTGATTATGTTAGTCGAGCTGTGAGTATATCAGAATAAAAATTCCTCCGGACAACTTAAAATATCCACCAGTGCGGAGCCCTGATTATTGTATCTTTATATTTAAAATCGAATATTATCTTATGTTTTTATCACTTTTGACGCATAAAACAAGTCAGTCTTCCACTTACAGCATAATATAAAAAGTGTACTGCTCGAAATAGAACTTCCCATAAATCCCTTTAAAAAAATACCCATAATCCATTTATGGGAATTCAATAAGTTCAATAATAAAAAAAAACTAAGTCATAGTTGACGCGATGGCAGGAGGGTTGCAGGTGTAACCGCAGTTTTAATAGTCACCTTTTTCTTACATTTGTTTCACGTATATATCAGTTCAAATTAAGCAATAGGTTTTAACTCACTTCTCGATGATCTAGAGACTTGAAATTTAGAACATAGAAACGGATGACAATAAAAAATAAAACGAAATTAAAAACTTCTAATTATGAATATACATTTTTTAGAATTCCACTTGTTTAATTATTTTAAATAACTAATAACAAAATTTTAAAAGGAAAATATACATAAGTATTTTTATATGTCTCCTATATTTGGTTTCGAAAAATAATAATATTATGTTAAAAAATAAAAAGTATTTTTATTTATTTTACATTTTATTTATTTTACATTCCTTGGGGGAGGCCTGTGTTCAGCAGTGGACTTATGAAAGGCTGTAATGATGATGATGATGATGAAATAAAAAAGTACAACTCATATTAATGTCACTGCTGTAGTAGCAAAAATAGTTTGAAGTTTCGATTGAAGATTTTTTGTGAATTGTGTGGGTTAAAGTAATCTACATCTATGTGGCTTACAGTCGAGAAAATTTTCGTCTTTGTACAAATTGTACAAAGTCTTCTGTCGTCATTTCTTATCAATTTTGGACAAAGCATAAATTAGTGTGTTAAAACAGAGTATTTACTGCATTCGATACTTGAAGTTTTGCAACATTTTCCAGATGAAATAGTTGCATTTACGCAAATTTCACTAAATGGAAAATAGTAAGTTTTAACATTATTGATTCAGACGACCTCAAGTGCCTGTAATGTAGGAAGGAAGGACTGGAAAGGATACGGTATTAACATCAATGGCGAGTACATCACTCACCTTCAATTTGCCGACGATATAGTCCTTATGGCAGAATCACTGGAGGATTTAAGCACCATGGTCAATGACCTCAATAGTCTCTCCCAACGGATAGGTCTTAATATGAACATGGACAAAACAAAGATCATGTTTAATGTCCATGTCATACCTATGACGGTAGTTGTTGGGAGCACTAAGCTCGAAGTTGTTGACAAGTATGTTTACCAGGGACAAATAGTCTGACTAGGTAAGTCCAACTTCGACCGAGAGGTCAATCGAAGGATTCAACTCGGCTGGGCAGCGTTCGGGAAATTACGGCACATCTTCTCGTCAGGTATACCTCAAAACTTGAAAACGAGACTGTACACCCAGTGCGTGTTGCCAGTGATGACATACGGAACTGAGATGTGGTCCTTCACTGCTGGCCGGATGAGGAAGCTCAAGGTCGCTCAGAGAGCTATGGAGAGGGCTATGCTCGGGGTTTCTCTGCGTGATAAACTTAGAAATGAGGATATCCGCAGTAGAACCAGAGTAACCGAAATAGCTCAACGGATTAGTAAGCTGAAGTGGCAGCGGGCCAGCCATATAGCTCGAAGAACCGACAACCGATGGGGAAGAAAGGTTCTTGAATGGCAGTCTTGTACCAGTAGGCGAAGTGTAGGGTGACCTCCCACGAGATGGAGTGACGACCTGGTAAGACATGTAGGAAGTCGAGGGATGCAGGTGGCTCCGGACCGTGCTTTGTGGCATTCCTTGGGGGAAGCCTATGTTCAGCAGTGGACTTGTTTAGGGTCCTTTTACTTCTATATGAAACAATCATTATCGTCATAATCATGGCTTTTTCTGCACTTAGTTTGTTCAATAAGTTATAAACATTCATATTTAATAATAATATAAATAATGAAAATAATTTGCATTTACTTTAAATTAACGTTTTAACTTAATTATTATATTTGTAATAAAGTTAAACTTGCATTTTATTCAGACAAATTATTAAACAAAGACACAACATTACAAGAAATATAATCTGTAATTATTAAAAAATATATTTGAACCACTCTTAATAAAAAGAGGTTTAAGAGAAATTATATTTTATCTTTAAAAGCGACGATTATAATTTATATAATAGGACAAACTAAGAGTATTCCCACATACGACAGATACAAACAGTCAATAATAACTCAACAATTCTTTCAAAACTTTCACTCTCATATACCTTATGTTGAAAATCGTAAATTTAATGAAATTGTTATGTAGGTTTCCTTTGATATTTTTAGCAACTTTCAAATATTACTGCATTTTGACAATCGAATTTCATTTTGAATTGCTTAATACAGTTTAGCATTAATTATAAAATTACCTACAGTGTT
This sequence comes from Parnassius mnemosyne, assembly GCA_963668995.1. Taxonomy (NCBI): domain Eukaryota; kingdom Metazoa; phylum Arthropoda; class Insecta; order Lepidoptera; family Papilionidae; genus Parnassius; species Parnassius mnemosyne. Next base: position 11,640,709 of record CAVLGL010000126.1, on the reverse strand, counting down.
TTCTAATACAACAACTAACTTAAAGTCTACCTGATGGCAGATAAATGCTGTAGACCATATTGATCTAATAGTCCTATGCGTAACTGCTGATCATGAGGTCTACTGGTTTGAATCCCGAGTTAGACCAAAATTAGTCAATGGGTTTTTGTGGCAAGAAACTCTCAGTAGAACTCTTGTGCCTCGTAAAGCACACGTAAAGTTGTTGGTTCTGCGCCTTATCTCTCTCCGGTCTATGACGTCCAACTATTAGAGTGAAGGAATAAAGAGTGGACCTGAGCGTGCACATACACTTGTGCTCTATAATCCTGCTCTACACAGATGGCTGGTCTCCGTCGAGGCAAGACAAAATTCGATCAGGATGACATTAATTTATACATTAGACTTTGAACGGGTGCAACTAACTTAACAATAAAAATCACATTTCTTTTTTTACCCTTGAGAACCTGCAAGAAAAATAAAATTTGCGATGTATTTTTTATTTGTTTAGCGTTCTATTTATAATAAACGCTTATAAATATTATTATTTTGTTTAAAAAAAAACAGCATGCTTAGTGAGCTGCGCCGCGTAGTGAGAAGAGAACAATAACCTATATCATACCGTGTGTGTCATAAGTGGCAACAAACGGATACTAAAACAGGAGATGGGCAGGAGCATATTCCTAAAAATAATTCGAAATAATTAAAAATCTGCGTGATCTTTACCCCGTTGAGCCGCGATCCATTTGTGCTTTAACCATAATATAGAAACAGCATGGCTCTGAGAAGTAAAAAAATTATGTATAGAGCTGTTATAGTAATTATCTGTTATGCATTTCATCTAAATACTCAGGCGTGACAACGAATCTGTAGCCTTTTTTAAGTTGGTGGTAGGTAGGTACCCATGGAGTACAGTAGCCAGTGTATGGAGTGCACTTACCAACAGATAGACTGTAAGTTCGTTTGCCATGTTTTTAAAGGTACTGCTGTGGAGTTCTTAATTTTTTTCTATTATAATTTTATTGCTGGTGACATATTCATTAATAAAACTATATTTCCTTGTAGCTTTTTCCACAACGTTTTGAAATTAGCAGTCAGTTTAATGTACTAGATAATACCGGGTATTTGTGAAACGCTCCCAAAAACAAAGACAGACGACAGGACTAATTATACCTTTGATGATGAGTGAGATATAAAATCGATCCTGATAAAAAAAATCTTTTCACAACGTTTTATTCGATTTATTTATGCTTCATCATGTTAACACAGTTAAATAAAACGATAATTTCATAAAAAGAAATCCTAAAAATACTTAAACATAAAACCAGCAGTGGAATTACTGAATTTCTATCAGCTGACTAACGGTACGCGTGGACTCCAAACTCTTATAGCCCCGTCACCTAAAAACAACGCTCGCCTTCAACCTTGGTACAGCGATTTATCAATCAAATTGGTGGTACGAAGGGGGCGCGATGGGGGAGCGATTGCCAGTATTACTTTGCGCGCATGCTATTGGGTTATGCTTCCCGCCCTTTGTTGGCTTCCAAAATACACTCACACATACAGCTTACTTTGCACAACTCGCGTTGATGGTTTTAAAAAGGAAGGAAAGAAACTTTATTTATATCTACTGTTTTATAACTGAACTAGTGAACGAAAAGGTAAATAAAAGGTGAATGGGGAAAATTGTGCAGTAAAGTTAAAAGTATTGAGAATGAATACCGAAAAAATTACCATGTGGTCGACCTGATGACGGGAACATTTATCATTCGCATTGATGTTGATAATTCTGATGACGGAAGCTCAAGCGAAGATGAACGTGATGATGAAGTAGCATCCAGTAACACCAACACACCATCGACATCTGGCTTCCATGTTCCATGTTCTAACGGTATAAAGAACGGTGTGTCACCTTTAGCTTAAGTTTTCTTGTTACAAACTACTTTATTATTTTACGATAGAAATAAAAAATAATGCTCAAGTAAACATTATCCATTTTTAATTCCAACCTCTTCCAAACGTTTAAGTAGCTATTAAAGTAACAATTATGATTCTACAATAAAACAATTTGTTACAAATATATCAATATACAACAATAGCCTAATACCATGTAGTAATTTAGAATGCAACTGTACCCATGCGCAGACACACTCCCTACACTGTCGAAATGTATTGGTGCGAAACAATGCCTAGCCTACTCACTCTACCCTACCCTTTCAAACACGCACTACCGCAGCCCGGCGGACTCATGTTGCTTCGCGCTGTGAAATTTACACATGTCAGCTTTGCCAACATATGGGGAATCCCCAAAATTGCGGGGAATTTAAATTCGGCTGGGGATTGGTATTAGGCGGGAAAAATACGGGGATTTTGAAAATCTATAGCCAGGGCCAAGTCAGAACCTCTTATCAAGAAATCTAAATAACTATCTTAACATTATGTTATGTTACTTATGAAGATAAGAGAATGGCATCTAAAGTGGTAAAATGTACAAACTGTAATATTTTTATAAGTGAAGTGCTTGCCTTTATACAAAACAAGGCAGATGTGATCGACGAGTAAAGCATTGTCCGAATTTGTAGCAGTGCTTTTACAGTTGAAGATATCACAATTGCAAAAAGTTTGTTATTCAATTCATTGCTCTCGGGTAAAAGAAAAAATATAAGACGTAGAGATGGAAGATTAACTCGGCGTACAGATGGGAAGTCCCAAAGGGAATTAGAGGACATCATAAGTGTATTCAAAGAAACAGACCCAGATATTGCACCGACTTTTGTTGCTCGTTACCTACAAAAACTTCCGCTGATCACCTTCGATCATGTGGATGTAACTCGCTTGCTGAAGGATATAGTTTTGTTGCAACAGGAGGTAAGGCTCATCATGGATAATTATGTAACCAAAACGGACCTAGAAGAACTAAGGAAAGATAAATATTTCTTAAAAGCATCCACATCACTAGCTCATCATTAAAATTTAGGTAGAATGTGCAGCGCCTACTTGTTAGATGTGGGTACTCCGTTTCGAGATAGTGGGCCGATGGGCTTGTCACACGAGTTATCAACAGCTGAGGTACCGTTACAAACAACGGATATACAGACGGAGATGGAAAATATACCTATCGCACACGTAACTAGTGTTCGTGATAGTGTCGATGCACTCACACCTGCGTCAGATATGCATAGGGTGGACCTCTTTACAGCTGGAGGCGTGACTGTTTGTAATGATACAGATGGGAGGCAACCGCCCGGCACAGGAAGCGCTAGTGCAACTACTATTCCAATTCACAACTCACTGAGTAAAAGCAAAACAATTGTAGTGAATAAGCCTACTAACAATAGTTCAGTAACAAAAAACACATCTTTAGACGTTAATTTTGAGACTCCGCTAACTATGGCCGAAATTTTGAGAAAAGGGGAAGCCTGGAAAAATGAAGAACCACCAGAGGGCTGGATAAAAGTTCAAAAGCGCAGATTGCGTAACCGTTTTATAGGGAAGACTGGAAAAGCAGAAGTAAAACCGGAGGAGAAATTTAAATCAGCGGACTTGAATTTCCACTATTTATATCTAACGTACATAGAGAGACGCTAGACAAAGATATTGTCGATTATATTAGAAATAGAACCAATGAGTTAGTCACACTAGAAAAAGTGACAATGAAAAAAGACAAAGGATACAATGCCTACAAACTTTACGTGACCAAACAAAAACTTGCAGTATTTTGAAATGATAACCTTTGGCCGGACGGTATCTCGTTTAGAAGATTTGTGCATTTTAAGTACAGACAGCAAGAGGCCTCAGATAATGTGTTAAAAAAATAGCTAATGCATAGTACAGCAAAATTTACTAGCTTCAACTGTAAATCTGTTAAACGCTCTGTAAAATGCGTAAGACACCTGTGTGAAACTTCCGACGTGCTAGCGCTACAGGAGACATGGCTTATACCTGATGACATAACGTTTTTAGGTGAGATACATCAAGACTTCAGCTACACTGGTAAGTCAGCAGTTGATACATCGGCCGGTATACTCACGGGTAGACCCTATGGTGGCGTGGCGCTCTTGTGGAGAAATAACGCGTTTGATTGTGTCAGTGTGATCGAGTAGTAGTGTGCGTCTCACGGCAATTAAAGTGTTCCATAGTGACCGAACTTACATATTATTTTCCGTTTATATCTCAACGGATTCAGTAGACAATTTAATAGAATTTACATCGTGTATGAGCGAGATAAGTGCTATTATTGAAAATGAAAATGTCGACTCTGTATTTGCGTTAGGTGACTTTAATTCACATCCCGGTACATTATTTCATAATGAACTGATAAATTTTTGCACGGATCAGCAGTTGATTTGTGTTGATTTTGAGGTCCTCCCAGCGGACAGCTATACCTACACTAGGGACGCACACGGTTGTCGGCGCTGGTTGGATCATTGCGTTGTAACTGAGGCCGCAAGGCGCTCAGTCATAGATTGCAGAGTACTGTATGATACTTACTGGTCGGATCATGTTCCATTACTGGTCGAGTGCAATATAAACTTATTGAGAGAAAAGAATGTAATAAGCTATTTCTGTAATAATAAAATAATTTGGGGTGACAGAAATAATAACCAAATAGAAACTTATAAAAAATTGTGTCACTCTAAATTAAAGGACGTAAATTTTCCACAAGAGTTTAAAAGTTGTTGTAATGATATATGTATAAATGATAATCACAAATTAATTTTAGATACTATATACAGTAATATTGTTACTATTCTTCGAGAATCAGCGCAAAACAGTTATAATAACAAAAGGAATAGGAAATATGTTGCGGGGTTGAATAAATACGTTAGAAGTGCCCACGGAGGCTCAACTTGCCTTTAAAACTTGGTTCTTATACGGTAAGCAATCTGCATATTATTATTATAAAATGTGTGAAACTTTTACCGGAGACCCTTTTTACTGGAAAAGAGGCATTCTATCTTAGTCCTCACGGGTGACAACGCATCTGCATTTTGATTCGCAAACGAGGATAAATGTAGATATCTATGGGCCACAGCAACCGCTTACCATCAGGTGGACTGTGTGCTCGTTTGTCACCCTATCCTATAAAATATAAAAATATATAACTAGACGAGATTTTAAGTCAAAGTTAAAATGGTGTCAAAATAACGTAGAGCAACTAAAAATGGACAAGATCGCATCAAGTCACTCGCTAAAGAAATTTAAAGAATTTTGGAAACTTACGAATAAGCTGAGTCCCAACTCAAGCCTTCCCGCTAATATTCAGGGTCAAAGCCAGCCTGGAGACATAGCCAATCTATTTAAGGATCATTTTAAAGTAGAGTCACCACGGGGTCCGTCTTCGCGAGTAATCGATAGTGAACGTCTTAGACGATCGTGTATAAGGATATCTCCCAAAGAAGTCTCTGAAGTAATAAATACTGTGACTAGAGGAAAATCAACAGGATATGATGGGCTTAGTATTGAACATCTGGTACATGCTGGTGCCCACCTGCCAAGAGTGTTGGCTATGTTTCTAAGTTTATGTATAGCACATCAGTATCTTCCGACTGATCTCATGAAGACCATTGTGGTACCTATTCTTAAGAACAGAACGGGAGATACATCGGACTTAAATAATTATAGGCCAATCTCACTAGCCACTATATTAGCTAAAGTGCTGGACAGTCTCCTTGACAGACATTTGCGAAAGCATATTCATCCGCATGATGCACAATTTGGGTTCAAACCTGAACTATCCACAGAGAGCGCAATTTTATGTCTTAAGTAGACTGTAAGGTACTACACAGATAGAAAAACACCGGTGTATGCCTGTTTTTTAGATCTATCAAAAGCTTTCGATCTAGTCTCTTATGATATCTTATGGCGAAACTTACAGAAGGAGACTAATTTGCCCAAGAAGATTATTTCCGTGTTTAAATATTGGTAAAGTAACCAAATAAACTATGTTCGATAGGGTAGTAGCTTTTCTGAGAGGTATGGGCTGGAGTGTGGGGTCAGACAAGGAGGGTTGAGTTCGCCTACGCTTTTCAACCTATACATAAACCAGTTGATTGTGGAGCTCAGCAGCACTAAAGTCGGTTGTTCTATAGACGGAATTTGTATAAATAATATAAGCTATGTAGATGACATGGTGCAGCTGAGTCCCACGATAGGTGTAGTCAGAAGGCTGCTAGGGATCTGTGAATCATATGCAAAGACCCATGGGCTCAAATGTAATGTAACAAAGAACGAGCTTATGGTTTTTATCTCAGGCACTAAAAGGCAGCTCACCATGCCTACTGTTAAACTCTGTGATAGTCCTTTAAAGAGAGTCGTTAAATTTAATTACCTAGACCACTGGGTAACAGAGGACTTAAACGATGACTTAGATATAGAAAGGGAACGGAGGGTGTTGGCTGTTCGCTGTAATATGACATATGGCATACACGATGTAACTGGCCCGCAGGTTTGCACGATGTACTGAAGAAGTAAAAGTAACGCTTTTTAAAGCGTATTGTCAGTGCTTTTACACATGCAACTTGTGGGTTAGATATACATAGCGGGCATACAATGCCCTGCGTGTCCAATATAATAATGGATTCAGGGTGCTGTTGGGATTTCCGCGTTATTGTAGTGCCTCTGCCATGTTCGCTGAGGCACACACGGATGACTTTCATGCCGTTATTCGTAAAAGGTCTGCTTCGTTACTGAGTCGTCTGTGTAACTCTACCAACAGCATCCTAATCACACTTGCTGATAGGTGCGACTCAGCCATTACGAGGCATTGGTTAAGTCTACATGTAAAACTAAATAAGTAAGATATATGTAATGTACGCGGGATGGTTAATTTGTGAAGTTAAGAATATAAAGAAAAAGAAGTCGTATACTAACACTAGTCTTATTTTTTTTATTATTGTTATACTAACATCTCTATGGACTGAGTCTGAATAAAATAATATTATTATTTGGGGCATCTATATAGTTTACTCATCTGGTTGGGCTGTATAAATATATAATTGTAAATGAAAATGATAAACATACATAAATATCAACAAAATGAAATAAATGCATAAAAATACATAAATAAATAAACACCCAACCAGATGGAAGCCCTCGGCAGGGGAGACCAAACGGCCAAGGGTTAGGGGGAAAGGGAAAGAAACCGGCGGACGATGCGGGCGGTATCGAGGAGCACCGCCTTCTGCATTTGAGCTTGGAGCGGTCCGTCACGGAGTCCCAGTCGCCTCAGATGACCCGAGAGGCTAACTGGGATTAACACGTTCACAGAAACGACCACAGGAATAATTTCGGCCGGCAGACCACCCCACATGTCGGTCACCTCGTGAGCCAGGTCCAGATATTTTGTCAGCTTATCTGTTTCGGCTTTCACGAGGTTCTCGTCATAAGGAATGGTAATGTCGACCCAAAATATCCTTGACTGTGCCCGGTCCTGTCTGTGATGATGGCCCGGTCCCAGTAGAGCCTGGCGCGGTCATTTTCGAGCACGGCTTCCGGCAAGTACTTCTAATATGGCAGTTTCCGATCCACGAGACCATATTTCAGAGCGATCTCCTGGTGTAGAATCCTGGCTACTAGGTTGTGTCTGTGCAAATACTCAGAGTTAGAAAGCGCCGAACAACCGGAGATGATATGCTTAAGTGACTCACCGGGATGGCGACAAGCTCGACAGACGTCGACGGTGCCATCCTTTAGGATGTGTCTCCGATAATTGTTGGTCTTAATAACCTGATCCTGTATTGCACAGACAAAACCCTCAGTTTCCCCAAAGAGGTCACTGAAACGTAGCCAGTGGAGGGAGGCGGCTGTGTCTATGAATACGGTCTCCCGGTCGGAAATGCTCTGTACTGCCGGGTCTTGCCATTGCTCGTTGGCTAAGGATAGACGGGTTAGCCCTCTTTCACAAGAAATAACGTCCTTATAGTATGGATCATCCACTCTTGTCAGAAAGTAATCACGGAGGCTGCACACTTCGCGATTATGCATGATAAGCGCGCTTAAAAAGCCGCGCCCACCATACTTCCGCATCAAGTACAGCCTCATTACTGACGATCTCGGATGATGCATCTTGTGGGACATCATTATAGTGCGGACTTTTCTGTCCAGAGCGTTCAGTTCGGTCTGAGTCCACCTAAGTATGCCAAAGGTATACATGAGAACAGGCATGATCCAATCGGTATATGCGTGCGTCTTGTTCACACCGGACAAAAGGCTATTAAGCACTTTGGTCAAGCGTGCATAAAACTCATCGCAAACTGACCGTTTCATGCCCGACTTTTCTACACCGATAGTCTGTGACATACCCAGGTATCGGTATGTTTCAGCCTCGGAAAGGTTCCTTATGCTGATGGGCATAGATAAGTCTATGCCCTCAGAGTTAGCAACCCTTCCCCTTTCGACATGGAGGACGGCACACTTATTCGTCCCCAGCCCCATTCTACAACAGTTGAGTAAATTAAAAAAATATAGTAGACCTGTAACCCTACGTAAGTTGAATAGGTTACCGACATATAAGATTCCAACTTACAAAAATATTTATGGTAAGCGCACATGGGAATACCTGCTCCCCTCTTTACTCGACGAACTTCCTCTCACTATCTTAAATAAAGTAAAATATTATAAAGTAAAAATAGCTGAAAGAACACTAAAAGAGTTTCTAATTAAATAACTAGATGGTCGGTATGGTATGTGTATTCGTATTATTATAAGTTAGTATAATATATTAATAGTATCTAAAATGATTACATAATTACTGTAAATTTCCTGATCTAATGTGTTTATACCTGATTTATTTCAAATTTACATATTAATAATATACTTAGTGATTAGCTGATTAGTTAATAAAGATATTAGATCTACCATTATTATCAATAATAGTTTTAATATAGATTATAGTTTATAATTAATAGACCACAGCAACTAAACCGTGTGTGGTTTCTGCTGTAGGGCTAAAAAAATTCATTTTGTTTTGTTTTATATATTTTTAATAAATGAGTATAAAAAAAATAGAATTGCTAAAATCGCAATTCCCTAAGATGAGAGCGACTGGAGGCGAATAATTTGAGATCATCCATATAGAAAAGGTGGGTCACTTTTGTACCTCCTCTCCGAATGCAGTTCAAAGTATTTTAGAGACTTACATTAAAAATTATATAAATTATCTTTAAGTCTTGCTATCAAGCCGTTTCCGTCACCGTTACAACCTTTTTTTTATAACTGGCTTTATGGCTCTGGGTTCTAGCCCTTCTGGGCCTGAAGTTACAATGTATAATTATCGTCCATAGTGTACTGCTTCACAATATATTGATGGGTCACATTGTGCAGCTCTTAGGAGATTTTGACGGCAACTTGAGCCAGCAGACAGCTGATAGTTGACGATCTCGAAGCACCTAAGCAAACAGACACATTTTCTTGATAATCACATCACAATCAGAGCACCTGTTTCACCATTTCCACTAATAATTTACATGCGCAGACATTTAATACACAAAATCACACTACTTTTACATATCAAAATCCACTTCAGTCCTTTATTTAAATGATAATACAGGAGCAGCAAACCGCCGCCGGTCAAGTTCCCGTCAAACCATAAACCGTAACTCCGTTGCAACCTATCAAAAGTATTATTATAGATTGTCTAATAAGGGGGATATTTTCCATAGTACTTCGCTTGGTAGCGGGTTGGCAACCACAGGTGGCGCTTTTTTATTTTTATTAGGAAGACGCTGCTGCCCATCTCCTGCTTTAAAAAAATTCCTTAATTAAAAAAAGTCTTATAGCAAATATTTATCGAGTTTTCCCTTTAAGTAGTCATAGACACTGTTGGGTACTTTGTTTCCCTCTGTCAACTTTTACGGTACTCACGGGATAGTATGGGTTTGCGGATATTTTTACACCGCTACTGAACTAGCAATGACCAATAAATATTGGGTTTGATAGTATAATACAAATATTGTTCTTTATATTCAGGTATAATTTCTAAAATATATAAATTCAAATAATGTGTCCTTGTCTATTTCTTGGCATAGCTTACACTCTGGTTGAACTACATATTTTTATGAACGAGGATTTTACGGAATGCTAGTGCTAGCGAGTTAATTTATAGCTAATCAGTATATCTTTATTATACAAGCAGATGTACAGTGGAAATTCCAATAACTATAAAACTTTTATTTTTATTGCAATAAGAGAATAAGCCATAATCTATCCCTAACAACACACTACACAGTGGAAAACCATTCGTACGACAATCGTTGAACAGAATTGTCTTCGAAAGGGTTTGTCGCCTGAATCAACGACAAAATTGTGCCGAATCAGAAATCCAGATCTCCCGAAAGCAACGTACCAATTTACACTAAATCCAGAGAACGATTGCTGAAATCTACAGTAAATTTAGCACATACCAAATATGACATAGTATACTGATGGTCTTTACTTTTATAAAGCTGCTGTAGACAGTTTGCTATTTAAATTGCTATCTAATTGAAATGGGATATAAAACACAAAATGTTTAAACCTTTTTGCTTCTTAAAAGAGCCGGTGACGAACCTGTGATATTCTTGGCGTTGATATTATTCATAGGCGGCGGTCATCACTTACTATTAGTCGCGTGGCAAAATCTTCCTGATAACAACTTAATAATATTTTAGAAACTGTGGTAACAACCCACAAGCGTGGCAACCGTGTGGAGATGCCGTTTTCTGTATGATGTAAAACCATTAGAGAGGCATTTTTCTAAATCACATTTCACGATATTCATGTATGGAGACGTGATGATGGAGATGGGATGATGGATTCTCTTACACCACCACCCGCGATATGAGTGGTAGGCCAGTAAAAAAGGACTAATTAATGTCCTTTGATAGCACTAGTTACATTATGTACGCATTTGTTTATTTATTTTTACATTAATTAAAACGGTTGAACCAATTACATTAAATAAAAACAACGTGTACATTTCTCTAGCTCACAAAACTACAGGCATTCCTACAATATTACCATCCATTCACCGCAAATAGGTCGCACTCAGGATTATTATTATTATTTATTTTTTATTTTCAAAATCTGTACTGTAAAATATTACCGAGAGTTAATAAAAAGGCTTATATCAAAAGTTATTCAATAATCATCATTTCAAATCGCGCAAATGGAAATAATTTTTCTGCCTCCTGCTCGAATAAGTGAAGTCTCCCAATTTTATGAATTACACTTTTACGTGCTCAATGTTTAAGGTAATGTTCCACTTAACCGAATATTATGATGAACTAGGTACTCTAGCACCCTTAGAGAAAATGTCTATTTCATGCATATCAATGAAGTAGATTTGTAATTTTATATATAAAACGAAGTTTTATGTGACTGTTGTATGTAAATGTTATAAAGTTAAGCCTAATGTTGCTTAAGTTTTGTAATCATTAGCAATAGGTTTCATAATATATCATAACTGGCCTGCATTTATTTAATTTACTATTGTTTTAGCTAATTCTTCTAAGTAGCAGAAATAAATTTGTTGGTGGAAAAGCTTCAATTAGAAATATATGGTCCAAGTTAAGACATCTTGTCTTAGTTGAACCAAAGATCTCTCTGCGAGAATTTTAAATCTAAGGGCCTAATTACAATCAGCATCCAAGTGAAAATTCCTTCGCAGCTTCCTCTGTATTGATTTTAAGACGTACTCTTTGAGTGAACCTGCAATTCAAAACGTTATAAGACCAGTATCACAATCCTATGCGTATTTCGAAGTTAAAGAAAAATTATAAATATTTTTTCAGTTTGAGTTTATTTAAGCTTTTACGAACGTTAAAATCTACAACCGTTTCGAAAAGTGGGAGAAATGGCAGAAACTATGGGGTCATAGTTCTTTTCCTTTTTTTAGGTAAAGTGGTCAATCTATTTGAAATAATATAAAGATAGAATAAAAACATTTTATTTTAGTAATAAAATTGATTTTACAATGCATACCAGTATAGTCAGTGATAAGCGCTGAAAAAATTTATTTCTATACCTCCTTATCCTTGAAGTCATATTCAGTTTCATATTAGACCTTTATGAAATCACCAAACCAAGACAGATCTCGGTCTTGGTTTGGGCGCTCCTGTAAAACTGCATTACGCAGTAAGCAGGAGCGTCATCAGGCTTGGGTTGAGGCTTCGGCGGCTCGGGATGTAAACACCAGCATGCGTAAAAAGAAGTTTAACTTCGCTTCCACGTCCTTCAAAAGTATCATTGTCAAGGCAAAGTCAGAGCACTTCGGCAGAATTGGCGAGAAACTAGTTCGCCTTCCTTCGGGAACTTGTGCATCCTGGTCTCTCTCCAAGGCTGTCCAAGGGAATTTCTGTCAGCCATCACTAACATCTCTGCGCAGGGAAAACGACTCATGTTTCACGCCGCAAAAGGGAAAGCCGACCTACTAGGCTCCTTTTTTGCGTCCAACTCGACTCTTGATGACGGGGTAACACACCGCCGACCATCCCGCGGTGTAAGTGCTCCATGCTGGATGTGCGGTTCTCACAGCGCTCGGTTTGCAAAGCACTCCTCACCCTGGACATCCATAAATCGAGTGGGCCTGACGGAATCTCCCCAATTGTGCTGAGGACGTGTGCTCCGGAGTTGGCACCGGTTCTAATGCGTCTTTTTCGGTATTACTATTTCCTAGGCGTAGTCACGAAATCATGGAATATAGATTTGTCCACCCGATCCCTAAAGAAGGTTATCTCTCAAACCCGTCCATCTAAAGGCCTATCGCCATCACCCCTTTATTCTCGAAAGTAAAGGAATCCATTATAAACTGCCAGCTCATGCGGTGCCTTGAGGATCATCAGCTGATTAAACCGACATTACGGTTTTCGTCGGGGTCAATGAGCTAGTGATCTTCTGGTCTACCAGACTCATAGATGGGCGGAGGTAGTAGAGTCCAAGGGCAAGGTTTTGGCCGTTACCCTGGACATTGCAACGTCCTTCGATCAGGTTTGGCACAAAGTGCTTCTTTCGAAGCTCCCTTCCTATGGACTTCCCTAGAAATTGTGCAATTGGATCACCGGCTTCCTTACAGATCGGAGCATAAAGGGCGTTGTAGACGGTGCATGCTCCGACTACAAATCTATTAACGCTAGTGTTCCACAAGGCTGCTTGCTATCACCAACGCTGTTTCTTCTGCATATCGATGATATGTTGCAAACCGGAAACATTCATTGGTATGCGGATGACAGCACTGGTGATGCTCTATACACCGGCCGTGCCAATATTTCTCAGAAAACGTCGCCGAGTACCGGGACAAACTTGTGTCTGAAGTCGAGTCTTTACTGAAAAAAGTCTTGGATTGGGGACGACTAAATCTAGTTCAGTTAAATCCCCAGAAGACACAAATTTACGCATTTACAGCTTAAAAGAACCCCTTTGTACCGTATCTCCTCAGTTTCAAAGCACTCTTTTTTGCCACAGCCAGTATCGGAATCCTCGGCATCGACATATCGTATGACGTTCAGTTTCGTGGCCACTTGGAAGAGAAGGCTTCTAAAAAGCTTGGCGTGCTCAGCAGAGCGGGACAGTATTTCATGTCGGCATAACGCCTCACAAGTCGCAGGTTCAGCATCACATGGAATACTGTTCCCATCTTTGGACTGAGGCTCCCCAGTGCCAACTCCTTCCACTTGACTGTATCCAGCGCAGAGCGACTTGAATGTCGAAAACCGAGTCCTTCCCAATCGGCTCGATTTATTGACGCTGCAAAGAGATGTTGCATCCGTTTGTATTTTCTTTCGCATTTACCATGGGGAGTGTTCTGAGAAATTGTTCGGATTTATCCCAGCCGCCAAATTTCACGAAAGCATATCGCAGCAGAACTTCCGATACCACCCACACCATCTGGATGATTGGCGGTCCGCCAATGTGCGATTTAGAAGATGTTTCCTTCCTCGCACAACTTCTTTGTGGAATCGACTACCACCAGCGATTTTTCCGGACCGATGCAACTTAGTGACCTTCATTAAAAGAGCTTAGTCCTTTTTAAAATGCCGGCAACGCATCTGCAATTCCCATGGTGTTGCAGTTAATCATTGGCAGCGGTAGTCACTTTTCATCAGGTGAGCCACATGCTCGTTTGCCCCTGTCCTATAAAAAAATGATAATTGATAATTTTATGGCTCAAGGTCAGTGGCACATCTTTCCTACAGGTTTTTAAGCTATAGAAAATACAATTCCTGTTCCAGCCATCATACAACTGCAGCGTGGCTCTTCACGTAGCTTGGCAAGCGTAGTAATAGATGTCTCAAATATTTCTCGGCGCTTACCGTCGTCGTTCCAGCTATTTTACATTTGATATAAATTAGATTATTAAACCGCTTAAGTAAAGCGAACCAGAGTGCGGGAGCTTCACAAGCGTCTCACGACGCATGCATAAAAGCGCAGGGCTCACCTATAGGAGCAGACAGAGAAAATAACGGGACACTTGGTAAAACCGAGGCAGGCTGTCTGCCTTTTCTTGCTTCAGTGTTATGTACACCGAACGGCCGGAAGGTGATTATATTATGTTAATCGGTAGAAAATGACTACATAAATATATAACATAAGTATAAAAAATTCCCAGTTAACTTTTATTACTTTGCCAGCGAATCTAAAACACAAAGAAATTGTTTTTTTTATAATGCTACTTATACCATATTAGCTATTCGTTTAAGGGGTAGGTAAGTCGGTAATTATCTTTATTAAAGTTGTGGGTTTCAAATAATGTAAACATGTTATTTTGTAGATTATACCGTGGCATAGTATTTATTAATATACAAATTGTACGCGTTTCTATATAAGTCTGAGCGTTGCGTTGTGTTTTTATAGTAACTTAGTTCTTTTTTGTGTCTCTTGGAAGAATTAATATTTACTAGAGCAGTAAAGAACTCCGTCCACGAAGACAGGGCAAAAAAAAGGTTAAGAATATTATATCGTCCCTATTCCACGTGTATCAGGTTCACATCAGTGAATTCCTTATTAATTAATCCCTGTCCTTGGAAAATGTTTACAATATTTATATAAATAAGCGGCCAAGTGCGAGTCGGACTAGCCCATGAAGGGTTCCGTAGCAGCAAGTAATATAATTTACGATTTACGACGTTTAAAAAAACTACTTACTATCTAGTAAGTAGTTTTAGTAGTCTCGTTCAAACAAATTTTCGGTGGAAGTATACATGGTAATGTACATCAAATACTTTTTTTAGTTTTATCATTCTCTTATTTAAGAAGTAACAGGGGGAGGGGGGGACACACATTTTAGTAATTTTGAAGTGTCTCTCGCGCAAACTATTCAGTTTAGAAAAAAATTATATGAGAAACCTCAATATCATTTTTGAAGACCTATTCATAGAAACCCCACATGTATGGATTTAATGGAAAAAAAGTTTTTGAGTTTCAGTTCTTAGTATGGGGAACCCCCAAAATTTAAGTTTTGTTTCTATTTTTATGTGAAAATCTTAATTCGGTTCACAGAATACATCTACTTATTAAGTTTCAATAGCATAGTTCTTATAGTTTCGGAAAAAAGTGTCTGTGATATACGGACGGACAGACAGAGAGACAGACATACAGACAACAAGGGTTCCGTTTTTGCCATTTCGCTACGGAACCCTAAAAACCAGATGCAAGGGATTCGCTCTCCGACATTTAAAAAAATGCAGGAGACACGCCGTGTGCGATAAGCGCCAACCAACGAACGTGCTCCCCACAAGGTGACGTTAAGTGACGAACAGACTGTAGTCCAAAGCAAAGTAACATGTCAATGCATGTTAACGTCAAACAGAACAGGATCAAATCCAGCCACAGTGCATATACGTCACACGGATTAGGCAATAATAGGCACACTAGCTATAAAAAGCCCTCCGTAAGCGCCACCATATGCCAGACCGCTGTTCCTGTAGACGTGATGTAAATGTAAGGCATCACTACTAATTCCATGATCAGCACGGCTAACTACCCGCAGATCGTGTCATGAGTTTACCGCTCACCTCAAAGTAATGGGGTCCCAAGTTGCGCGACTTTAGGCCGCAGACTTGAAAGCTTCCTCAGATTATCCCTCCAGCTACCACACGCTTGAAGTCATCACATATGCTCCATCAACTAATACAATGGTAGATGACTATATCTACCATTACAACAATAGGCAGTTATAAGATAATAGAATTAATTCCTCATCAGAAAGGGTTTGTGTCACTGACGTTGAGTAAGTATACGCATTTTTTGATCATGTTTGTCTCACCCACCGAATCCTGACCACGACTATCGTTGGGCTTATACCATCCCAAAGTCCCACATACAATCCCAGTAGACATCACCTACCGCATATCTCCATCAACCCGAACTGCAAGATGCGTCGAATCAGGCCCAGCACACCCGCAGATTCATCACAAGACCCAATACTGCATGTATCAGTAAGCATTAAAGCAAATATCATACGGATGGCACCCCCTCATAACACACCTACATGATCCTTATCGAGTTTGGTAACAAAATCGGTACAGTTGTTAACTAAAAACGTATATGTAACGTATCGTAGTAGCACGCTACTAAGACGTCAGTAGCCAAAATTCCATGTATCATAGCGCTATTGCACTAAGACAAGAAGTTGTGTATGCTTGCTGCACCTAAAAGTACTATCAAACACACACACCCTAATCCGAAAGATAGCCGACGTATCATAACGCTATGCGCTAAGATAAGCCCATAAACGGTAGGGGTGTGCATTGTCCACGGGTACTACCGGCACTAAAATGATGGCACTAAAATGATATGTCTAGGGGCGCATCGGTTAGCGAGTCCAAGTTTACCTCGGTCTCGGACGCTGTGAAGAAATCTACACGCTACTATAATAATTATTTTCAAGTCCCATTTCTTTCAATATAATGGTTTTACATATATATGACCTTACACATATTTGCTTTATTTCATAGACCTTACTATCATAAGTCCCTGATATAGGACTCTAGGTACATTGTGCAACAGTACCTACTATTAACAGTCTGTGACCCGACTACCTCATAAATAATATGTACACCCATGGGTATGTGTCTCCGGCAACTTCCTTATATAAGCAATCATTACATGAATACCCTCATTAACTTTCATTTTTCAATTATATTACTAATGTAAATGCCTTAAGCGTATAGCGCGTAGGTATGTTCTACTAGCGACTAAAAATCAAAATTCCAACGTTTTGTCGCATGTCTAACATATAAATGACACAAAGAGCACATTGTCAGAAATATTTTTTTTATAGAAATAGGGTGACAAACGAGCACACACTCCACCTGATGGTAAGTGGTTGCTGTGGCCCATAGACATCTACATCTATCCTCGTTTACGAATGAAGATGCAGATGCGTTGTCAGCCTTGAGGACTAAGATGGAATGCCTCTTTTCCAGTAAAAAGGGTCGCCGGTTCTCTACACTCACCATACGAAACACAGCAGTATTAAGCTGCTATTTTACGCAGGTATTTTGTGAGAGCGTGGTCCTTCCCCGGTCGAGCCGACACATCCGTGCTACAACTATATTATAAATATAGCTGCAGCATGGCTCTACCACGTACAAAAAGATAAATGATTGTTGAACTTATTTTTTTTTATCGATCAATTACTATTTTTACTTAAAAAAAAAAACGGTTTTACTGGCATAAGCTGAAGATTTATTAAGTCCGCATGGTGGCGTAAACACGATAACTTATATATATAAAATATCAATTGTTCAACTCAATCCATTTTTTAAACTCTTCTTCTGTCATGTGGGAAGCCATAGAATGTAAATGGCAATTTAATATTGTTTTGTATCATTAAATTAATTTTTTTTTCGGCTGAGAAATAGCGAAATTTTCGGTGTTTTGAGAAATACACTTTGCCTCACTTCCGGCCACAGAGTACTTTTTTACTCCGGGTTTAGCCGCCGTCGTGAGTAGTCGTTTGTTTACAGCGGTTCGTGCTGAAAAATTTCGATCGCTTTAGAAATACAAAATATTCCAAAAATCAAATTTGATACATACTTGACCAAGGTAATGTAAATGTAAAATTTGTAATTATAAAAATAATTATAAAATTATTATTTTTATAATTACAAATTTTACTACAAATTTTGTTTCGCTAAAAGTACGCAGGATTTAAATATACTTATACATCTTGGACTTTATGGAGACCTGAAAATGTAATTCGATATCTGCTACGTTGGTGCAATATGTTTTGAGATGCTCGAAGTATAAAATGGATCGCACCCGTGTTATATGTTTCTAAAAAGCTAATTTATTTAAAAATAAAAATAAATAAGACAATTGCTCAATATTAAAAAAAACAAAGTTCTATTAATTTTCCTGCAACGCTTCCCGCGCTTTTTATTTAAAACGATAGATCTTAACCGTGAACATTTGCACGCTATAATATATTATGATTTATGCGCCGACACCCGCGCGCGCCTCCGCCTCGAGTCCATCGAGTAGGGGTGGCGGGAGCTTCCCCGAGTCCCTCGCCCCTGGACCCAATCATGGGGGCCGGAAAAGGGCGTTGTCCGCCCTTCTCCTGCGCCCGGTGCGTCTTCTGCGGCCAGGGAAGGGAGTCGAGATCTCCCTTTCCCGTTCCGCAATTTCCTCCTGCGACATCACGTCCTCGCAGAAGGACACCACCGCATCCCACGACTCTGCGCTACCGACCATCTTCCGCACTAAGGCCGGCAGCGGCAGATCGCCTCCTACTTTATTTGTGAGGACACGGCGCTGCTCCTCCCAAGCTACACACTCGGCGAGCGTGTGTTGCGGCGTGACCTCCCCGCAATGGACGCAGTGGTGGCACCGAGCGTCCGGCTCCCTGTCTATGCGGCACAGGTACTTGCCGAAGCAGCCATGCCCCGACAGCACTTGCGTCACCCTAAACGACAGGGAGCCGTGCGAAGGCACGGCGATCCGGCCAGTACTCGACGACTGGCTCGGGAGAAGTCCCGAGCCAGTCGTCAAGTACAGGCCGGATCGCCTCGACGGTAGCGACGGTAGGGCGCAGAAGCCTTTGCCGTCATTCCGCCACCAAGACCTGACGGAGCTCCTCTCGGCGCAGCGCGATCTGCTACTGCACCGGCCTCGAGCCCCGTGCCCGCTCTTCCTCGCGCCATCGATATAATGACGCGAGTTCTTTCGCCTCTAGGTCCCAGGGCGGGGATCCGGCCAGGACTCAAGCTGCCTCGTAGGAAATCGTGCGATACCCGCGGACGACTCTGACGGCCATCGCCCTCTGCGGTTTGCGCAGAATGGGGGAGAGTGCTGGCCGTCATGTCCATCGCCCACACAGGGGCCCCATACAGGGCCATGGACCGCACGATTCCCACGTACAACCGCCTACAGGCAGCGCCCGGGCCCCCCAAGTTGGGAAGAAACGTTGAAAGCGCGCCTGCTCCACCCATCATCTTGGGCGCCAGCCGCCGGAAGTGGGGTCCAATTTCCCATCGGCTGTCGAGCACCAATCCCAGATACTTCATGGTGGACTAGACAGCTATGCGGGCCCCGCTGACCACGATGTGTGAACCCGGCGGCGGTGCGCGTCGAGGGCCATGGAACTTGTTTAGAGCCACCTCCAGGTCCAGGCGCCAGATGCGGTTCACCACTTGTGACACCGCAGCCGTCGCAACTAACGCTGCTTCCCTGTGCGAACTCCCCCGGGCAGTGACGAACGTGTCGTCCTCTTAACACGTCAAGTCGGTGCCCGACGGGAGTTCACCTCTCAGCACCTAGTCGTAGCCGATGTTCCACGGGAGCGGTCCCAAGACCGATCCCTGCGGAACACCGCACGACATGACGCGCCGACCAGCGCCGTCACGTCCCCAATAGGTAACGCATCTCTCCTCAAGGTAAGCCCCTAATGTGCGGCGGAGGTAGGGAGGCACGCGATGGTAATTCAGCGCCTCCCAAATACAACTCCAGGATAGGGTGTTGAAGGCGTTGGAGATGTCTAAGGACACCGCCAGCACCACCCCACCCCGGGATACTGTCTCCTCCGCCAGGGCCCTCACGCGCGTAATAGCGTCTATGGTGGGGCGCCCGCGACGAAAACCAAACTGGTTGTCATCCAGGTCCGGCCCCTCTCTGCACAAGTGGCTGACGAGGCGATCTGCGATGATACGCTCAAAAAGTTTGCCCGCCTCGTCGAGCAGCACTATGGGCCGGTACGCGGAGGGTGAGTCCGCGGGGCACCCTTCCTTCCTGAGCAGGACCAGCTTCCCCTCCTTCCAGACACTGGGAAACTGACCCTGCTCGAGACATGCCGTGAAGAGCCCTCTTAGCTGGGGCTCTAGCTCCTTCAGAGCCAGGACGAGAGCCCGACCAGGAACTCCGTCGGGTCCGGGCGCTTTGTTCTTAGCCCGGAGTCGCGACACGGCCACTCTCGTCTCTGCTTGCGTTACCTCGGGGACATCGGTGCTCTCTTCTTCTGGAGAGTCTGTGGCTGAGGGCGAAGCCATCGCCGGGGGAACGTGTCCCACTCGCTCAGGGAAGAGAGCCGATACCACTGCCTCTAGCAACTGGGTTTGCATAGTTTGTGTTAGTGGAGGCGCCCAGGGACGCAACTTGCCCCGTACCCAACGGTAGGGGCGCCCCCACGGATCCCGATCTAGGGACCCTAGCAGCTCCTCCCTGGCACGCGACTTTGAGTCGCCGATGGCCAGCCACAGAGTCTCCTTAGACGCGCGGTACACCTCATACAGCGCGTCCTCCTCGGCGGAATCCAGTCGACGCCGCCTCCGGTATCGGGTGTACCGGCGACGACCCGCAACGCACGCTATGCGCAATTGCACGATCTCGGCGGTTCACCAGTACACCTGGTACCTTGCGGACCGTTGGCGGACACGGGGCATGGACGCGTCGCAGATCTGCGTCATCGCCCCGCCTGGCGCAACCGCTTCGACGTCGACGGGGCCGTCCGTCGTCGACTCCCAGATCCAGGACTGGACTAAGGCAGCTTCCTCGAGTAGTTCCCTGTCGATGCGCTTAAGCGCCCAACGCGGGCCGTCATTAATCGGGGTTGTTGGATGGCGGCCGCTCGCAGTCTGGGCAGAGACGTCGAACCGGATATACCGATGGTCCGACAGCGTCTCCACTTTTGCGGCGACACGCCAGTCGCGGACTCGGCTAGCGACAGAGGGGCTAGCGAGCGAGAACGTCCACTGCCCGTTCCGCTGCCGCACGCACGTGTATTCCGAACCCCGATTCAGGACGACCAGACCAGTCGTCACCGTCCACTCTTCTAGCACCTCGCCCGGAGGGGCAGTGACCGGAGATCCCCACGCCGATGACTTGGCGTTGAGATCCCCGAGCACCAGAACGGGACGAGGGTGATAGCGGCCTACGACGGCGCCCAACTCGACAAGGAAACCCTCAAAGTCGGCGAGACTCTTGTTGGGGGAGAAATACGCCCCTACAATAACGATGCCGCCCGAGACCGCAGCAACCCAGCCGCGGCCCCGAGACGGGTTGATCAGAGTCTCGCCAATAATGGCCACTAAACCGTCAGCACATCCCAACCAGTTGTCACGGGCGGGAATGAAGTAGGAGATCCTGAGCTCTGGCACAGTGGTTGATGTTGCCCTGGAGAAAATGGAGAGAATAGAATTGTGCCATTATTGACATTCCATCCCCTCGGCAACGGTACTGGACTGGGAGTCGACCGCGGAGCTGCTAGACTGCGGGGGCAGCGAGGTTAAGCCGGCAGGCTTAGTGCTCCTCTTCTTTTCCTTTTTCTTTTTGGCCTTGCTGGCAGGCACCCCACAGGCCCCTCCACCTACTCTGTGCTCTTCAGGCCTTCCCGCAGCAGAACAAAGGCTGCTGTTGAACGCCGCGGTGCATAGGGCCGCCTTGTGGCCAGGCTGGCAGCAGCGATAACAGAGGTCACTACGGTCAACCTCGGCGGTGCACTTCGCCCGGACGTGCCCTTTTTCCAGGCACCGGAAGTACTGCAAAGCCCGGGGCTGTAGAAGCTTGGTTCTTGCCGCCACTCAGCCTACCAGCAATCTGCCGCTATCAGCGATCTTCTTCGCCGACGCTACAGGGCACCGAAACCAGACCGTGCCGAGGCCGGAGGCGTCGGTGCGTATATCGCCAGCCCGCACCTTGTCCGGCGGACACTCTCCGCTTCTGGCAACGGCCGCCACCACCTCCTCAGAGGTTACGGAATCGTCCAGGCCAGCACGCCGCGTCTCTGCAGTTTTCATTGGTCTGGAGACCCGGACGTCCTCAGGGTTGAGGACTTCCCTCATTTTGGTGGCCAGTGCGTCCGCCTTTTCGGCACTGCCGCTCACAGTACCGGCCACGTGGCAGCCTGCCTGAGGGTGACAGACTGAAGGGCAAGATTTGATAATTTGATCTTGGCCTTGGCCTCAGCGATGACCGACTGGTACGTTACGCCACGCTCCACAGCTCCGGGCTGCAACGTAAGCATTGGGCATTGGACCGCGGAACGTGCACAGCCGGTCTCTTCCGACCGCCTTTGGCAGTCCGCCGCGCAGGTTGAGGAGCCGTCTTTGCGGTTCCACCCGGGACGCATGCAGCTGCTGCGGCCTTATTGGCGGCTTTGCGGGCCTTTTTGCGGCCCACGACTTTTGCCCAGGTCTCACCCTTCGACCCGACAGTCGTGGGCTGCTCGCTCGAAGGAGCTCCCTCCGCGGGCTTTTTGTTACCCTCCACGGGCTTCCCCTTTTGAGGCGCAAGTCTCGGCGGCTCCTCAGTTCTCCGTGTGTCCACCGCCAAAGGCGGACGGAGGATTTCCGCCGGGAGACGCCGTGAAATCGCCTCCAGCCGAGCATTAACCATGCTCCCGCACTGGAGCATGCAGGTCCGGACAATGCGCTCGACCTCTTCGTCGGTACGAGGGCTTGTCGGTCGCGGTGCGGGAGTCGGGGCCACTACAGGTGCGGCATCGGTGGACGTGCGTCGCTGCTGCTCTTCGCTCAGCGCAGCGACTTGCCGTCGGAGGTCCTGCAAATCATTTATGAGGCGGCTGTTTTCCTCCTGTAACTTTGCGACCTCGTCAGAGGCCGTCCTGTTGAGGAGGATGCCAACCGCCTCCCTAATATTCGCGGCAGCCTCCTTTAAGCCACGGGTGAACGTGCCCTTCAGGCTGCCAGACTTGGTGGCAACCTTCAGGACTAAGTCCACCCCATCCAGAGCCAGCTGGCTCAAGGCCACCGCAGATGGCTCTCCCCCTTCCGCCGCAAGAGCAGCTCGTCGCTCACGAGCGCGTCGGGCCATTTCCGATACTTCTTCGGCCGCGACGGCTTTACGCTGCTCCCTCTTGGCGGCGTTGAGCTCCGCCTTTGAGCTCCCTAGCGAGGCACAGCTTTTACCACTATCGCCAGGGTCCTCCGTAGTGAACCCAATGTCGCTCTCTGCTTCACTAGCCGCCGAGGTATTGGAGCACACGAACCGTCCGTGCTTATCCCTCCGCGGCTGCGAAGCACTCGCCCCTCTCGATGCCTGCCGACCCCTCCCCGAAGTCGGCAACTTGGGAGCCGGCAGGCGTTCCTCTTCTGAAGACCGGCACACTGGACGTTTCCTAGCGGAAGACGTCCCACGGGACCGATTTCCACCGCTTTCCAGTATCTGATCCTGCCTCCTTTTCAACTTCTACGTTTTTAATGTATTTATATTTTTCCATGTTTTATCCCACGAGTGTGGAGGAAATAGCAGTCCATCCGAGCAGCGCCTCCTGTGCCCGGATAAGCCTATGCGTAACCCGTCAAGGGTGTCGGCCGGTACCCCGACGCGGGCAGCTCTAACGACTGAACATTTACCCATCAGCCATGCAGCTCCTCACGGCGTGCCACGCTTAAGCTTCGGGTGATTTTTTAAAGAGGTTATCATCCTCGCGACTCCAGGCGGTTAAGCCAAGAGCCCTCGGCCCCTTAGGCGCCGCGAGACGTGATCCACTACACGCCAGAGGGATTCCGAGGTTCGAATGGTGGCAGAGTCGATATGGGTTATTCCCATGCCTGCCCAGAGACCGGGCGAGGGAACACTGAGCCCATTCATTTTCCTTTTTTTACAAGGTGTGGTCCCTGAAAATCCCGCGATTACGGGTTGCCCGGCGTCGGAAAAAGCCGAGTGCACCTGGCACCTCACCGCGCATGTCACATTCTCTGTTCCTCTCAACGGAGAGGATACAGGAAGCAACTAGAAGGCCCTCCATTATCCAAACAAGCCCTCAGTCAGCCAGTTTTGGTCCGCGACGGTTTCCCGCTACCACCCATATCTGAGTAGGGTTCCCCTATCCGCCACCTGGGAACGCGCCCGATGGAAGCTCTGGCAACTCCACACGGGATTCATACCATCCTACATCAACATCTTGGAGTGAGGAAGCTTTGTTGATGGATCCCTCGTTTACTCTCCGAAAGCGATAAGCAGACTCGTGTGGATTGGTGCCATGATATGCGTCTACGTTTTGAAAACGGGGCATCTAGGCGTGTTTCAGACATGGATGTATCAATATCATTCGGAAAATAAAAGGCAATCATCGGTATGGGTCTACTCAGAAGGACAGCTACTGAAAAAACTGTAAAGAACTCGCAACGTCGGCAAGACAATGGTGGATTTTTTTTTCGCGGAGCCGACATTTGTCGACGTCAATGCTGAAATATTGTAGGTCAGTCAACTTTGAATGGTATACTACAGTTGCATTACCCAAAGCTTTTCAAGCTGTGCGAGAGAAAAAACCTAATTCCGGGCCTCGGGGAATCATGCTGCATCACGATAACGCCTCTTCAGGGAGGTATCCCTTAGAACAAAAGCATTTATTGAGGAAACTGATGTTGAATCTCTAAGTCACCCAGCCTACAGCCCTGACTTAGCTCCTTGTGATTGTTCCCAAGAGTCAAAGAAAAATAAAAGATCAAGACTTGCAAAAGTGTTTTCAGAGTTGGTTTAGACGAATGGTACTTTGTATAGAGCATGATGGAGAATATTTTGAAAAGATGTAAAATTAATATTAATAGTATCTAGAATACTTTTTGTATATCTCAGAATTAATTAAGTGACCTACGTACTAAAACTCCTCGACTAGGTGTGCCGAAATTGTGTTCGTTATGTTAGTTACGATGAGACATTACCCTGACTTGAAGTTGTACTTCGGTGAATGCTACTGGAACTTCTCGATTAGTAGTAATAGTAATAGGTGTACTGAATTTGGGCTCGTTTTATTAGTAATGATGAGACCTTACCTCCGAACAGTGGCGGATTATCCTTAAGGCAAACTAGGAACGTGCCTAGAGGCGCAAGGTTTAAAAGGCACTCGAGAAGTTTTTAAATGAAAAAAAATACCGTTGTATTTGATTACTCCTAAGTCGCTCTTACTCCATCGACCGTGATGTGTATCTTCGTTTATACTGTAAGTTGTATTTGAACTAAAGAGTAGTAATTGTATTTGCGCAATTTGAATTTAACTTGATTTGATCGCACTAGTATTTGTTATTTGTTAATTTGATTTGTGTCTTTTCTTTTGTGCTAACTTGTATTTGGTTGATACGTAGTAATTCGTATTTGTGTAATTTCTATTCAACGCGATTTGATAGGAACTGCATTTATTAACTGTTAATTTTTGTTGTATTTTTTGTTTGTTATCTTTGTAATCTGTGCTCAAGCCGCGTCGTAATTTGTATTTAATAGTGATGACATCGCCCAAGCTACTGATCCGTTGTCTGCGGACTGAGTTGCGCTGGGCCACAAGCGCCCATGCTTTGATAGGTCGACCGGATAGGGTCCATAACTTGATGAATCGGTTCGAGCAGGTGGATGCTCGAAGGGCCGCAGTGGAGGAGGCTTACGCTGAGCTCGAGGATTCGGATGTGGAGAAGGGAGTCCTGGACTCCTGCTTCGCGGACTATGAGCAGTTCTTGTGGCTCACGGACGAGTTGATCGAGGCTGAAGGCAGGTATGCCGAGGAGGCGCGTGAAGCTCGGATGAGTGACCTGTCCGAGTCCTCTCTGAAGCAGCTTCAGCCGGAGCTGTTGGGACGACTCCCAACTCTGGACCTGCCAAAGTTCTCCGGGGTCCATTCCGAATGGCTGACCTTCGTTGGTCTTTACGACAGCCTAGTGGACGCCCGGAGTGACCTGACCCCGAGCCAAAAGATGGCGTACCTCCTGGCCTCACTGGAGGGGGAGGCCCTGAGCGTCGTCGGCCACTTGAGATTGTCGGACGACGCCTACCAGACTGCTCGGGACCTCCTAGCCAGAAGATACGCCAACGTCCGGCGAATTGCGGACGAACATGTTAAGCAGCTTCTAAGCCTTCCGCTGCTTAGTGACCGGGCCAGACTGCGTCTGGACCTGTTGGATCCAGTCTTGGTGGCTTGTAATGCGTTGAGGCGGCTGGGTTTACCAGTGGGCGAATGGGCTTTTTTGTTGCTCCGCATCGTGCTGTCCGGTCTACCTCTCGACCTTCGAATCCATTTTGAGGAGAGGTACGGCGGGGACGAGGCCTCCTATATTCCGCCCTTCTATGACCTGCTGCGGTTTTTAGAGGAGCAGTGCCGGCAGATCGAGAACGCGGCGGGCACCGTTGACGACTTACGAGACATGCCCAGTGAGAGGCTGAACCCGCCAGGCAAGTCGTCGTCAACCCCACCCTGCTCCTATTGTCGAGCATCTGATCAACGGGTAACGTCGTGCCCGAAATTATTAGGTAAGCCGGTTTCGGCGAGGCGAACTATCGCCAAGGAGCGCCGCTGGTGTTGCTCATGTTTGGGAGGACACCTCCAGCGAGACTGTCCGCATCGGCGGCCCTGTCTGCATTGCCAGGGCAATTATCATGCTGTTTTGTGCCTGAGTACGAACGGCGTCTCCTCTCGGGGCTCTGCCAGGCCCTCGACCCCCACGGGCAGGGGCGCTCATCCACGCCCTCTGCCGGGCGACTCTCGGCGCCCGCTGGCCAGCCTTCAGGTCCCTAAGTTTGAAAGGGGTCCCTCCCCCGACCAGTCGGGGGGTAATTCCCCTAGGGGCGGGGGTGTCATCACCCCCCCTAAGCGTGCTGAGAGGAACTTCACGGCCACTCATCGGTCCGCTGGACCCTTCTCACTCCCGTTAGCTGAGTGGCCGCGACTGGTGTACCACTGTTCCCCATTTGATGGAGGCGGCCCTGGCTAGCTGCCGCCTTAGCTCCCACCACGGCCACCTCCACTGAGCCTTAAGCCGTCAACAGTCCACTTGTCAAAATGTTCTGTTGCCGACGGCCTCAGTGAAGGCGTACAACCCGAGTGGCGACTGTTAGCGATCTCGGGTTCACGCCATGTGGCCTCCCCTTGGTGGTGGGAAGATTAGGGCCCCTCTGGAGCGTTGAATCACGCTGTCAAGGGGTATTAGATTTGGTTTGGTCGAGCACTTAGTCAAAAATACTTGAATTAAAATTAGAAATTGCTTTGGGCTTTCCGCCAAAATTTTCCTATTTGAAGCGGTTTAAATTAAAAGAATTGAATTTAATCTACTCTTTTAAATGCTACTGCATGTGTTTTGTAAATATATTTAATCACTGTATTCGATTGTTGCGTCTGTTTGCCGAAAGGAAAATTTGAATTCATCTGAAATGGACTGGCGCACTATTTGAAAAATTATGTTTATGTTTATGATAGTGTTTAATCATTTTGCTTTGCGAAGAAGTAGGGCTGTCCCTTACGTTATTGTTTTGTTTAATTTGCAAGTTGAACTATGCGCATCGGTGATTAATTTGGTTGAATTAATTCTGTAGTTGAACATTGATGCTTTTGAAAAAAAATAGTTGAGATATGAGCATAGGACTACTTGCCTAACAGGCTAGCTAGTTTTGGAGATTATCAGATTGAAATCAGCTGCCGCACTATTTTAGTAAATGATAATATGGTGGGTGGCCTGGCTAGGCCTACTTGTTGAAAATTCATACTAGGGACTATCTGTGCGTTTCGTTCGGCTCTTCACAGACGACGTTCATGTGGAATTTGTGGGTGCTCTCTGCACTGAAGCTTAGGAGGCCGCTCGGGGCCGCTTCGTGTCGCGTCGCTGTTTGCAGAGCTGATCCGGTCAGATTGCGGAACTAATCATAGGGGCATAGATAGGTGTTTGAAAGAGGTCGTCGGACTTCTGTCCAGTACAGGACTTGTTAAAGTGCTGCGATGCCCAGGAGGGGCATCCAGTGGAGGCTGACCCTCCGGCTTGCCACAATAGGGCTATTTTTTGAGGCGCTGGTTAGGGTTGCAAGATCTGATGGGGTGCCTAAGGTGGCCTAGTTTGGTTGTGGATTCGGTCTTGCAACTTGCCTTCGCGACCTTGTCCCGCTGACCGGTTTGCTCGCGGACCTAAATCCTTATGTCCGGGACGGGGGTTTGTTCGCGCAAAACTCTGTTGTCGGAATCGACACCAGATGTCACTCGGCTCGGCGCGAATCCGGTCTGAAGTTCTTCCGAGCGTGGCAGTGGCGCGCGGGTCGCAAGCGCGTCAGTCGTCTTTAATCGGTGCTGACGTGAGCACGCGGTCCATTCTGTTAGGGAACTCGGAATAATTCGGCGCGGCCAGTAAATATACGGTCTATCATTGTGACGCGCATTCCTGCTGGAGAGCTTCCCAGGGACTCATTGTGTTCGACTCAGAATCTGCATAAGTGCATTAGGCAATATTAGATAGACGTGAGCACGCGGTCCATTCTGTTAGGGAACTCGGAATAATTCGGCGCGGCCAGTAAATATACGGTCTATCATTGTGACGCGCATTCCTGCTGGAGAGCTTCCCAGGGATTCATTGTGTTCGACTCAGAATCTGCATAAGTGCACTAGGCAATATTAGATAGTGCGGCCTATAATATTCTAGAACTAACTCTTGCGACGCGAAACGGTAGTGACCTTTAATAAACTGTAAACTCCGTGTGCGTTTTGTGTGTTAACCTGATAACCAGCGATAGTTAGTGGCTTCTGTAAGTTAGTAAATCGTACGATAGAGTTAATTGACTGTCAACGTGACGAAAGAAGAAAGTGACTGTGGATAACCTCGAAAGGCCCCCTCAAGTTGGAGCGGTGTCGACGCTCGGGCTGCTGCCGACGGCTAAGGTCTAGGTTCAATCACCATCAGTCACACCCAGACACACACCACATCACCATTCTTTCCCTTGCACTACACAACCACATGCGACCTGACCGACTCCGGAGGGACCAGTCGCCTTGGATAGGTAAGTAAGCTTCATCCAAATTCCTTCCGGTCGACTGGCCGTAGTATAACGCCCCCCCCATATATTTTAATGTAATTAGGAATTTCCACGTGGCCACATTGGGGCCCGATCTACGTCTGATTATTATACTTATTTAGATTCCTTAGACAGACGTAGATCGGGCCCCAATGTGGCCACGTGGAAATTGCGCATAGGTCAACTTGCAAATTAAACAAAACAATAACGTAAGGGACAGCCCTACTTCTTCGCAAAGCAAAATGATTAAACACTATCATAAACATAAACATAATTTTTCAAATAGTGCGCCAGTCCATTTCAGATGAATTCAAATTTTCCTTTCGGCAAACAGACGCAACAATCGAATACAGTGATTAAATATATTTACAAAACACATGCAGTAGCATTTAAAAGAGTAGATTAAATTCAATTCTTTTAATTTAAACCGCTTCAAATAGGAAAATTTTGGCGGAAAGCCCAAAGCAATTTCTAATTTTAATTCAAGTATTTTTGACTAAGTGCTCGACCAAACCAAATCTAATACCCCTTGACAGCGTGATTCAACGCTCCAGAGGGGCCCTAATCTTCCCACCACCAAGGGGAGGCCACATGGCGTGAACCCGAGATCGCTAACAGTCGCCACTCGGGTTGTACGCCTTCACTGAGGCCGTCGGCAACAGAACATTTTGACAAGTGGACTGTTGACGGCTTAAGGCTCAGTGGAGGTGGCCGTGGTGGGAGCTAAGGCGGCAGCTAGCCAGGGCCGCCTCCATCAAATGGGGAACAGTGGTACACCAGTCGCGGCCACTCAGCTAACGGGAGTGAGAAGGGTCCAGCGGACCGATGAGTGGCCGTGAAGTTCCTCTCAGCACGCTTAGGGGGGGTGATGACACCCCCGCCCCTAGGGGAATTACCCCCCGACTGGTCGGGGGAGGGACCCC
Source organism: Parnassius mnemosyne (assembly GCA_963668995.1). NCBI lineage: Eukaryota > Metazoa > Arthropoda > Insecta > Lepidoptera > Papilionidae > Parnassius > Parnassius mnemosyne. Next base: position 11,610,617 of record CAVLGL010000126.1, on the reverse strand, counting down.
TTTCAAACTTAGGGACCTGAAGGCTGGCCAGCGGGCGCCGAGAGTCGCCCGGCAGAGGGCGTGGATGAGCGCCCCTGCCCGTGGGGGTCGAGGGCCTGGCAGAGCCCCGAGAGGAGACGCCGTTCGTACTCAGGCACAAAACAGCATGATAATTGCCCTGGCAATGCAGACAGGGCCGCCGATGCGGACAGTCTCGCTGGAGGTGTCCTCCCAAACATGAGCAACACCAGCGGCGCTCCTTGGCGATAGTTCGCCTCGCCGAAACCGGCTTACCTAATAATTTCGGGCACGACGTTACCCGTTGATCAGATGCTCGACAATAGGAGCAGGGTGGGGTTGACGACGACTTGCCTGGCGGGTTCAGCCTCTCACTGGGCATGTCTCGTAAGTCGTCAACGGTGCCCGCCGCGTTCTCGATCTGCCGGCACTGCTCCTCTAAAAACCGCAGCAGGTCATAGAAGGGCGGAATATAGGAGGCCTCGTCCCCGCCGTACCTCTCCTCAAAATGGATTCGAAGGTCGAGAGGTAGACCGGACAGCACGATGCGGAGCAACAAAAAAGCCCATTCGCCCACTGGTAAACCCAGCCGCCTCAACGCATTACAAGCCACCAAGACTGGATCCAACAGGTCCAGACGCAGTCTGGCCCGGTCACTAAGCAGCGGAAGGCTTAGAAGCTGCTTAACATGTTCGTCCGCAATTCGCCGGACGTTGGCGTATCTTCTGGCTAGGAGGTCCCGAGCAGTCTGGTAGGCGTCGTCCGACAATCTCAAGTGGCCGACGACGCTCAGGGCCTCCCCCTCCAGTGAGGCCAGGAGGTACGCCATCTTTTGGCTCGGGGTCAGGTCACTCCGGGCGTCCACTAGGCTGTCGTAAAGACCAACGAAGGTCAGCCATTCGGAATGGACCCCGGAGAACTTTGGCAGGTCCAGAGTTGGGAGTCGTCCCAACAGCTCCGGCTGAAGCTGCTTCAGAGAGGACTCGGACAGGTCACTCATCCGAGCTTCACGCGCCTCCTCGGCATACCTGCCTTCAGCCTCGATCAACTCGTCCGTGAGCCACAAGAACTGCTCATAGTCCGCGAAGCAGGAGTCCAGGACTCCCTTCTCCACATCCGAATCCTCGAGCTCAGCGTAAGCCTCCTCCACTGCGGCCCTTCGAGCATCCACCTGCTCGAACCGATTCATCAAGTTATGGACCCTATCCGGTCGACCTATCAAAGCATGGGCGCTTGTGGCCCAGCGCAACTCAGTCCGCAGACAACGGATCAGTAGCTTGGGCGATGTCATCACTATTAAATACAAATTACGACGCGGCTTGAGCACAGATTACAAAGATAACAAACAAAAAATACAACAAAAATTAACAGTTAATAAATGCAGTTCCTATCAAATCGCGTTGAATAGAAATTACACAAATACGAATTACTACGTATCAACCAAATACAAGTTAGCACAAAAGAAAAGACACAAATCAAATTAACAAATAACAAATACTAGTGCGATCAAATCAAGTTAAATTCAAATTGCGCAAATACAATTACTACTCTTTAGTTCAAATACAACTTACAGTATAAACGAAGATACACATCACGGTCGATCAACAAAAAATGCCTAGCTCGGAAATCGACCCTTCGATAAGTAATCCACTACAACTATCCGACAACGATAATTAACCGATTACGTAAAAATAACCATCTACCTACATGACGTATATCTCTAGAAAAACTCCCGCTTGCGCAACCTAGGGCGCGGCTTTTCAAATCTACCCACTAACCAAAAAAAGGCAAGCAACAAAGAACAAAGGGAAATAATTCTATTATTACGTACAAAAAATATTTTTACGTATTACGGACGGGCGTGATTGTAGGTACGAATTAAACCAATCACACCAACGCTCCCTGCCACCAGAATTGTTTAATGTTTATCAAACACTATGGTCGGGATCGACCTGGGAATCGAACCCGGAACCACGCTCTGCTACCAGTTTGAGTGTGGAGGAAATAGCAGTCCATCCGAGCAGCGCCTCCTGTGCCCGGATAAGCCTATGCGTAACCCGTCAAGGGTGTCGGCCGGTACCCCGACGCGGGCAGCTCTAACGACTGAACATTTACCCATCAGCCATGCAGCTCCTCACGGCGTGCCACGCTTAAGCTTCGGGTGATTTTTTAAAGAGGTTATCATCCTCGCGACTCCAGGCGGTTAAGCCAAGAGCCCTCGGCCCCTTAGGCGCCGCGAGACGTGATCCACTACACGCCAGAGGGATTCCGAGGTTCGAATGGTGGCAGAGTCGATATGGGTTATTCCCATGCCTGCCCAGAGACCGGGCGAGGGAACACTGAGCCCATTCATTTTCCTTTTTTTACAAGGTGTGGTCCCTGAAAATCCCGCGATTACGGGTTGCCCGGCGTCGGAAAAAGCCGAGTGCACCTGGCACCTCACCGCGCATGTCACATTCTCTGTTCCTCTCAACGGAGAGGATACAGGAAGCAACTAGAAGGCCCTCCATTATCCAAACAAGCCCTCAGTCAGCCAGTTTTGGTCCGCGACGGTTTCCCGCTACCACCCATATCTGAGTAGGGTTCCCCTATCCGCCACCTGGGAACGCGCCCGATGGAAGCTCTGGCAACTCCACACGGGATTCATACCATCCTACATCAACATCTTGGAGTGAGGAAGCTTTGTTGATGGATCCCTCGTTTACTCTCCGAAAGCGATAAGCAGACTCGTGTGGATTGGTGCCATGATATGCGTCTACGTTTTGAAAACGGGGCATCTAGGCGTGTTTCAGACATGGATGTATCAATATCATTCGGAAAATAAAAGGCAATCATCGGTATGGGTCTACTCAGAAGGACAGCTACTGAAAAAACTGTAAAGAACTCGCAACGTCGGCAAGACAATGGTGGATTTTTTTTTCGCGGAGCCGACATTTGTCGACGTCAATGCTGAAATATTGTAGGTCAGTCAACTTTGAATGGTATACTACAGTTGCATTACCCAAAGCTTTTCAAGCTGTGCGAGAGAAAAAACCTAATTCCGGGCCTCGGGGAATCATGCTGCATCACGATAACGCCTCTTCAGGGAGGTATCCCTTAGAACAAAAGCATTTATTGAGGAAACTGATGTTGAATCTCTAAGTCACCCAGCCTACAGCCCTGACTTAGCTCCTTGTGATTGTTCCCAAGAGTCAAAGAAAAATAAAAGATCAAGACTTGCAAAAGTGTTTTCAGAGTTGGTTTAGACGAATGGTACTTTGTATAGAGCATGATGGAGAATATTTTGAAAAGATGTAAAATTAATATTAATAGTATCTAGAATACTTTTTGTATATCTCAGAATTAATTAAGTGACCTACGTACTAAAACTCCTCGACTAGGTGTGCCGAAATTGTGTTCGTTATGTTAGTTACGATGAGACATTACCCTGACTTGAAGTTGTACTTCGGTGAATGCTACTGGAACTTCTCGATTAGTAGTAATAGTAATAGGTGTACTGAATTTGGGCTCGTTTTATTAGTAATGATGAGACCTTACCTCCGAACAGTGGCGGATTATCCTTAAGGCAAACTAGGAACGTGCCTAGAGGCGCAAGGTTTAAAAGGCACTCGAGAAGTTTTTAAATGAAAAAAAATACCGTTGTATTTGATTACAATTGCCCTGGCAATGCAGACAGGGCCGCCGATGCGGACAGTCTCGCTGGAGGTGTCCTCCCAAACATGAGCAACACCAGCGGCGCTCCTTGGCGATAGTTCGCCTCGCCGAAACCGGCTTACCTAATAATTTCGGGCACGACGTTACCCGTTGATCAGATGCTCGACAATAGGAGCAGGGTGGGGTTGATGACGACTTGCCTGGCGGGTTCAGCCTCTCACTGGGCATGTCTCGTAAGTCGTCAACGGTGCCCGCCGCGTTCTCGATCTGCCGGCACTGCTCCTCTAAAAACCGCAGCAGGTCATAGAAGGGCGGAATATAGGAGGCCTCGTCCCCGCCGTACCTCTCCTCAAAATGGATTCGAAGGTCGAGAGGTAGACCGGACAGCACGATGCGGAGCAACAAAAAAGCCCATTCGCCCACTGGTAAACCCAGCCGCCTCAACGCATTACAAGCCACCAAGACTGGATCCAACAGGTCCAGACGCAGTCTGGCCCGGTCACTAAGCAGCGGAAGGCTTAGAAGCTGCTTAACATGTTCGTCCGCAATTCGCCGGACGTTGGCGTATCTTCTGGCTAGGAGGTCCCGAGCAGTCTGGTAGGCGTCGTCCGACAATCTCAAGTGGCCGACGACGCTCAGGGCCTCCCCCTCCAGTGAGGCCAGGAGGTACGCCATCTTTTGGCTCGGGGTCAGGTCACTCCGGGCGTCCACTAGGCTGTCGTAAAGACCAACGAAGGTCAGCCATTCGGAATGGACCCCGGAGAACTTTGGCAGGTCCAGAGTTGGGAGTCGTCCCAACAGCTCCGGCTGAAGCTGCTTCAGAGAGGACTCGGACAGGTCACTCATCCGAGCTTCACGCGCCTCCTCGGCATACCTGCCTTCAGCCTCGATCAACTCGTCCGTGAGCCACAAGAACTGCTCATAGTCCGCGAAGCAGGAGTCCAGGACTCCCTTCTCCACATCCGAATCCTCGAGCTCAGCGTAAGCCTCCTCCACTGCGGCCCTTCGAGCATCCACCTGCTCGAACCGATTCATCAAGTTATGGACCCTATCCGGTCGACCTATCAAAGCATGGGCGCTTGTGGCCCAGCGCAACTCAGTCCGCAGACAACGGATCAGTAGCTTGGGCGATGTCATCACTATTAAATACAAATTACGACGCGGCTTGAGCACAGATTACAAAGATAACAAACAAAAAATACAACAAAAATTAACAGTTAATAAATGCAGTTCCTATCAAATCGCGTTGAATAGAAATTACACAAATACGAATTACTACGTATCAACCAAATACAAGTTAGCACAAAAGAAAAGACACAAATCAAATTAACAAATAACAAATACTAGTGCGATCAAATCAAGTTAAATTCAAATTGCGCAAATACAATTACTACTCTTTAGTTCAAATACAACTTACAGTATAAACGAAGATACACATCACGGTCGATCAACAAAAAATGCCTAGCTCGGAAATCGACCCTTCGATAAGTAATCCACTACAACTATCCGACAACGATAATTAACCGATTACGTAAAAATAACCATCTACCTACATGACGTATATCTCTAGAAAAACTCCCGCTTGCGCAACCTAGGGCGCGGCTTTTCAAATCTACCCACTAACCAAAAAAAGGCAAGCAACAAAGAACAAAGGGAAATAATTCTATTATTACGTACAAAAAATATTTTTACGTATTACGGACGGGCGTGATTGTAGGTACAAATTAAACCAATCACACCAACGCTCCCTGCCACCAGAATTGTTTAATGTTTATCAAACACTATGGTCGGGATCGACCTGGGAATCGAACCCGGAACCACGCTCTGCTACCAGTTTGTTACGGCCTACGGCTGCTCCCTTAAAGGATCCAATCTTCAGGGGCCCATGAGCTGAAGATTTCCCGAACAGACGTAGATCGGGCCCCAATGTGGCCACGTGGAAATTCCTAATTACATTAAAATATATGGGGGGGGGGGCGTTATACTACGGCCAGTCGACCGGAAGGAATTTGGATGAAGCTTACTTACCTATCCAAGGCGACTGGTCCCTCCGGAGTCGGTCAGGTCGCATGTGGTTGTGTAGTGCAAGGGAAAGAATGGTGATGTGGTGTGTATCTGGGTGTGACTGATGGTGATTGAACCTAGACCTTAGCCGTCGGCAGCAGCCCGAGCGTCGACACCGCTCCAACTTGAGGGGGCCTTTCGAGGTTATCCACAGTCACTTTCTTCTTTCGTCACGTTGACAGTCAATTAACTCTATCGTACGATTTACTAACTTACAGAAGCCACTAACTATCGCTGGTTATCAGGTTAACACACAAAACGCACACGGAGTTTACAGTTTATTAAAGGTCACTACCGTTTCGCGTCGCAAGAGTTAGTTCTAGAATATTATAGGCCGCACTATCTAATATTGCCTAATGCACTTATGCAGATTCTGAGTCGAACACAATGAGTCCCTGGGAAGCTCTCCAGCAGGAATGCGCGTCACAATGATAGACCGTATATTTACTGGCCGCGCCGAATTATTCCGAGTTCCCTAACAGAATGGACCGCGTGCTCATGTCAGCACCGATTAAAGACGACTGACGCGCTTGCGACCCGCGCGCCACTGCCACGCTCGGAAGAACTTCAGACCGGAATCGCGCCGAGCCGAGTGACATCTGGTGTCGATTCCGACAACAGAGTTTTGCGCGAACAGGTTTTTTTTAAAGACAATATTAATATTTTACTATACTATAATACTTAATATTCTAAAGGAATATATTTGAACTTTATGCTTATTAATGCATTTTAATAGTACAAAATATTATATCTATGACAGTTTAAATGACTTTGTATTGATTTTAATTCTTATCTATTAATATTAATAATAATACGTTGTCACACCTTCACAAGTCAACTCCTGAACATAGGCCTCCCATAAGTAATGCCATACAGCACGGATCTGTGCCACTTGCATCCATCGACTTCCTGCATGCCTTACCAGGTCGTCACTCCATATAGTGGGGGGTCGCCCTTCACTTCGCCTAGTGGTACGAGGCTACCACTCGAGAACATTTTTTCCCAATCGGTTGTTGGTTTTTCGAGCTATATGGCCGGCCCATTACAACTTTAACTTTCTAATGCGTTGAGCTATGTCCGTCACACACATGTGGTTCCACTACGAATGTTCTCTCACAAAAACCAGCGTAAACTGGCATCTAAATGCTGGGTGATGATCTAAAGGCTATGGTGAGTGAAGAGAACCGGAGACCCTTTTCACTGGAAACGAGGCATTCCATCTTATTTCTTAGAGGTAACAACGCATCTGCATTGTGACTTTATTAAATTTTATTTAACTTAATATTAATAAATAAAATAAATACTAATCAATAATTCAATATCATGCTACCTTCACTTTACTATACGAAACTTACCTTTCTTTGCTTGAACTCACTTCGTGACCTAGCATCTGGAGAGTTAATGCAGTGTCAATAAAAGTTACTATACAAAAGAAATTCCAACGCGAGTTATAAATTTGGCGCGAGGTGACAGATGGAAACGAATCAGAAGATGGGCAGCAGCCTCTTCCTAATAACGAATATAAATAAAAATAAACTTCGGATTGAAAACCACTTGCCAAGCGTGGCAACTTTGGCAAATATCTTCCCTATGAGGCAATCTATGAGGGAAGCCTGTAGCGGTTATTAGAGTGACAAGTGAGTACTTTTTAGAAGTTAATATTGATTGCATCCAAATACCAGCCATTAACTTCTTTGTGACAACGCTGTCCATGGAAGCAATAGTGTCACTGAGGTGTGGTTACTGCTTACCATCAGATGCAATATTACTTATTTTGCCTTTTATGCTCAAATACTCAAATGCTGCTCAATTTTAAGATACTGTTACTCCTGATACTTCTACTGTGATGTGTTGTTGTAGTCCACACGATACAGTTATATATTAGAGTTAAGTTTGTAAAAAAGAGCAGGATAATTAAAGTCCTAAACTGAGCAACGCGTCTCCACCTTTTACCTTCCAACGTTACATGACGACTCTGCCAGGATTGACTAGGAAGACATTTGAAGCCCGCTTACCAACATAGAAGCAAAGCTATTCTTTGATCTATTATCCTTCTTAAGAAACGATAATGCTTCTTTTCTGAATCTTAATGGTTTTTATATATCACTTAACATCCGTAATTTAATTAAACCATTACTACTTACGTTCAGCTAAATTATTCATTTTTACTGTGGTGGTCATAATATCCTGACATTTTTTTTCTACGTGGGACAGCTAGAGTGCAGCAGAATTATTACGGCATAAATAAATATTGGGCTTGACTGGGGAACAGCCACGCTAAAATAGAACGCAAGCGTAAAATTGCATCATAATACAGATGTGTTTCGTATAGAGAGTGACGAGAACCGGAAATACCTCAGGAATATTTAGGAGTCCTCAGGAGTGACATCACATCTGCATTTTGAACCTTAATAAATGGTAGAGGTAATGAATAACTAACCCTTACTTCTATTAAAAGACATATAATTACACGTACACTTTATTCTCATCCGCAACTTCTAACTAGTGATAAATGATAGAGAGCTCCGCCTGTAGTAGCAGCTTCACAAAGCTTCGGATAAACAAAGAGCAAACCGTTTATAGCCCGTCGAGCTCAAGTGTGATTAAAGCTTCGGATTTGTGCCACGTTTGACATGCAAACACTGTAGGTTTCAGCATCACAAGCTGTAGAGTTTTCAAGTAATGTTTAAATGTTTTCCGTTTAATGAATTTATGCATTTAAATGAATTACTTTTAGGTATTTTCATAAAAATATAGGGTTGTAGCTTTTTGTGTTGGAGATTATTTAAATAGTTAAAGTAGTTATGCTATTGGCTATTAGAATTCAATACTTTGAATGTGGATACGGCAGCTACGTTAATCCTATGATCTCATCTAATCTTAAACTCATATCATCTGCTGATAGCCTCAAATATTCAGAAGTTTTTGCATTCCTCAAATATTCAGGTATTTTCTGCTGTGACTGGCCGTCCATTTTTATTTATTTATTACTGTCGGAATTGCTTACATTTTTTATTATATCAATATCAATGTATAAATTCTCACGATAAAGAAAGAAATGGCTTAATGTTAACCAACCAAGGAAACATTATTGTTTCATACTTTAAAAACAGGAAAAAATAGTATATGATTAATTAGTCTTTTATAACATCAGCCTCTGTTAATTCTTCAATCATCATCATCATCGTTACGTCATATCTCTTATTTACACTCGCTTACAATGCTTAGTATTAGCTTTCTTAATAAATTGCTCTGCATTAGGAATGTTTGGCATAGTTGCTAAGTTTGGCAAGGGAGTTGACTATATCAATTGTTTTTTTATTATTTTCAGTTGTATTAAGATAGATGTCCTGTTTCAGCCATTCCCTCTTTCGGCTTCCCTCTGTCACTGATATGATACAGGGCAGTGGATTTTCTTACTACACTGCGAAAATTATAAATAATTAAACAAAAGAAATCTCAGCAACAGCTCAAATTTTTACGGAGTTTCTATTTTATGATAAGTTATGATAATAAGCGAGCACACAGCCTAGGATAATGAATGTTGTGGTTTATTGACATTTATCATATTACATTTATCTTCGTTTAATAAGTTAAATGAATTTGCGTTGACATCCCCGAGGACGATGTCTTAAATGGAATTTCTCATTTTCAGTTAAAAGTGTTTTCAGTTTTCTCATTAGTCTAGTGGTCATAATAAGTACTACTGCTGATCATGTGGTGTCAGTGTGGAGCACAATGTTTTAAACTTATTTGCTATATTTGTATGTTTGGTAATACTATTAGATTACTTGTTTAAATATGTCTCTGTGATTTAATTTCCAAATTTCGAATTGTTCAGCTTGTAATTTTTGAATTTTAAATGAAGTTAACATACGAATAGTCAAAGTTTTCGGTTATTTGCTTTAAAATGTTTAACATAATAGGGCTAATAGAAAGATAAACTTTGTATCATTAAATATATTACTCTTTTCTTGACAATTTGTAACTTTTGGAGTGATTTGTTAACATATTTTTTTTTATAGGATAAGGGTGACAAACGAGCACACAGTCCACCTGATGGTAAGTGGTTGCTGCGGCCCATAGACATCTACATCTATCCTCTGTTACAAATCAATATGTAGATGAGTTGTCACCCGTGAGGACTAAGATGGAATGCCTCATTTCCAGTAAAAATGTTTGATTAAATACAATTATTGTTGATTATTTTGAATTATTTGTATTTTGTGTGTGAACTTTTCTCTAGCCAATGTTTTCATATACATGAAGCCCTTTGACAATTATATAATAATTTATACAAATTTATGGATCTATGAGAAAATTCCCTACCTTTTTCCAAATGTCAACCTGACCTACTCGCAGTGCCATAATTGATAACGAAAAAATCATGTATATAAGCTAAACCCAAATTCCACGGTCTTATGGCAGGGAGCAGCATCACAAGTGTTAAGAATATCCTCATCGAAAAACCCAGCTTGTTGTGTATTGGAAGACATTACAAGAAATACGTCTTTTGGTTCATTAAGTAAAATGCTTTTATCCTGTAATGTTTTCAAAAGGCTGATGAACAAAATGTGGATGAAGTTCTCATGTAATATACATTATATACCTTAACTTATTTTAGGTTCTTTTTCTTATTTATTCATCTATATAAGTTCGTCGCTGCTTCCCCTGTCGTAGGTAGGATTTACCGTAATTGTTTGTTAAAATGGCTGAGAAACAAAATGTGGATGAAGTTCTCATGTAATAAATACTTTATAGCCTAGATTTTTTGGATTCTTTTTCTTCTTTATTGATTACAAAGGAATTCCCCTGCCGTAGATATGCTTTACCTTATTTGTCATGCTTAGCTGTTACATTGATGATCGAGTACCTTTCACTTAAGGCAATTTTTTTATATGGCGATTCTCATAGTCGCTTCTTACGACCTATGTTTTTTCAGCAATGGAATTCTGTTAGATTGTGACAACACTTTCGTCACCCATAGGAGGGTATTGATCGGCTGCTTCTCTTTCGCTGCTACCACATGGTGTATTCATTGTTCCAAAAAATAGCTTAGCAAACAAAATGACAACATTTTTGAACATTTTTTTATAGGACAAGGGTGACAAACGAGCACACAGTCCACCTGATGGTAAGTGGTTGCTGCGGCCCATAGAAATCTATCCTCTAAAACAAAATGCAGATGCGTTGTCACCCTTAAGGACTAAGATGAAATGCCTCATTTCCAGTAAAAAGGCATCTGGCCACCTGCACTCACCAAGCGAAACGCAAAGGTAAACCTCTACTTCACGCTGGTATTCTGTGAGGTAGTGGTACCACCCTTTAGGAAACCGGCTTGTTTGGAAGGCTGGAAGTCATCAAGTCTGCGTGCGAGATGATTCGTAATGACTCTCGAAAACAGCACGTAGACGCGGCTCAGAAGGGAAATCGGCCTGTAGTTCTACAAGAGAGCATTGTCACCTTTCTTGAAGAATAAGACCACCGCACTTCTGCTCCACGCCTCCGGTGTAATGCCACCACGAAGGACGGAATTAAAGAGCCTCTGAAGGACTTCCAGTACCGGGTTTCCACCCACTTTCAGAAGCTCCGCTGTAATTCCATCCTTGCCTGGGGCCTTGCCGTTTTTAAGATGCTGGCAGGCCATTCTAATCTCGCTCAGACTGACGTCCGGGATATCTTCGGAATAGTGTCGGTTAAGACTCGCTCTTGGATCGTTTCCTACTCACACTTGCGTGTGGCTCCTACGATGACGTGTACAGCTATCTATAGAACCTCTCAATCTCACTCAAAATCTCAGGTGCCCCGGAAACAATGCTGCCACACTCGGTCTTCAGCTTTGACAGTTGGCTCTTTCTGGCAAACAGATCTCTGGCAAAGAATCTGGAGCCTTGATTCCGCTCGATCGCTTCTTCAATACAAGCTGTATTGAAGTTGCGTAAGTCCCGCCGCATACATTTGGAGATATTTCTGTTCAGTTGCCTGTAAGCTGTCAAATCTGTTGAAGAATGTATCTTCATCTCCCGTCTAACAGCCATGAGATTAAGAGTGTGATCGGAGAGGTTTTTTGTTCATCTGTGGCGGGTCTTGTAGAACTTAGCTCCGACAGCATGGATAGTTTCCACGAGCTTGTCATTCATATCGACCACTTCATTGCAGTCTTCTAGGCACTGAAAACGGTTTTGTAACTCGAGCTGAAAGGTTTAGGGACTTTGTCACAGAGCACGAGGGGGACAGGGTGTTGACTTCATTAAACGAGACCTCTCCAACTTAACGTTTAGGTTCAGTGTGCCTCTAACCATTCGGTGATCGCTACCAGTTTTCACCCTCGCGATTACGGAGACATCACTGAACAGTTGTCGTCTGGTCGTCATAATGAAGTCAATCTCAATTTTTGTCGAACCGTCGGGGCTCGATCAGGTCCACTTCCTGTGGGGCCGCTTCTGGAAGAAAGAGTTCATCATAAAGAGTCCCTCTTTCTCCATGAATTCGGCCAGCTGCTGGCCTCTTGGGTTCCAAATACTTTGCCCTATTCCAAACTTCCCTACTTTCAGCTCACCGTTCTATCTTGTGCCTAGTTTTGCATTGAAGTCTCCCATTAACACCGTATATTGGGTTGTGGAGGAATGCATGATTCTAAAGATATCCTTATACATTTCCTCCACCTCCTCCTCGGGTTGTGCCGAAGTTGGTGCGTAAACCTGTATGACCTTCAGCGAATACCTTTTGGTGATTCTGAGTATAAGGTACGCAACCCTCGTCGACACACTCCCGATCTATACAACGTTGTTAACGAGAGACTTGTGGACGATAAATCCGACACCTCCTTGGTACAAATGGTCGCACTCCCGGTGATAGAGTAAGTTGCCGGATTTGAGGATTACCGTGTCCTCCCCCTCTTTTCGGACTTTGGATAATCCTATAATATGCCAGCGTAACTTATCTATCTCTTCTTCCAGCTCCACGATCTTCTCGTCTGTCCTCAGGGTGCGTGCGCTGTACGTTGCCAGGTCGAGTCATCTAAGGTGGCAACCGAACCTCCATCGGAGATTCTTAGCACCCCTCGCCCCGCCATTACCATGGTCGCCACTGTAGCCAGGAATAGTGGGGCCGCTGGGGACTGGGGGCCGTCTCCTTATTACTCTCTTCATAGGGGGGTATTTGCCATAGGTGCCACGCTTGGCGAGCGGGTTGGCAACTGCAGTTTTTTTTTAAATTGTAATTTTGGCTATTATCAGGAAGATGCTGCTGCCCATCTCCTGCCTGTTTCCCTTTGTCGCCTTTTACGACTCCCACGGAAAGATATGGGGTAGATGATATTCTTGACCGCCACTACACGGCACAATTTTATAAGTATACCTATATCGGATAATCCTTTAATATGCCAGCGCAACTTGTCTATCTCTTCTTCCAGCTCCACGATCTTTTCGTCAGTCCTCAGGGTGCGTGCGTTGTACGTTGCCAGGTCGAGTCTTCTAAGGTGGCAACCGAACCTCCACCGGAGATTCTCAGCACACCCTGACCCGCCATTACCATGGTCGCCACCGTAGCCAGGAATAGCGGGGCCGCCGGGGATTGGAGGCCGTCTCCTTGTTACTCTCTTCATAGGGGGGTATTTGCCATAGTTGCCACGCTTGGCGAGCGGGTTGGCACGCGCAGTTTTTTTTTGTAATTTTGGCTATTATCAGGAAGATGCTGCTGCCCATCTCCTGCCTGTTTCCTTTTGTCGCCTTTTACGACAACCACGGTAAGATATGGGGTAGTGTATATTCTTGACCGCCACTACACGGCACAATTTTATAAGTATACCTATCTAAATACTTATAGTATCTATATAATTATAGTAACCTATTTTAACTTGAAAGGATAAAATATTTCAAATTATTGCAATGCGGGGAATCTGAACTGCCGCTCAAGTCAGAATAGTTGCCTTTATAATATATTATCTTACCTTTTTATTAATATATAATATATTTTATATGAAGCATGTTTCTTGTTATTTTTCTATTATAATTAGAATATATTTTTCACGAGTGATCGGGACTAAAAATTCTATATTTTAAATACTTTTTATAATAAATAAATAAGAATATTATCCCTGCTGGTTCTTTTGGCGAGGAAATTTTATTTTGAACCAATAGTAGAAATAGAATAGAAAAGAATAGAACAAAATAGAATATAATAGAACAGAATAGAACATAATGTAACAGGAAAGAACAGAGTAGAATAGAACAGAACAGAACGGAACAGAACAGACTAGAATAGAATAGAATATAATTTAATAATAGGGCGCTCACAAGTCTAACTCCACGTCCGCGCATGACCATCTATGCCATATGAGGGACGGACATTGGACATTTAATTAACCTAACCAATGACCAACGGAGCTTATAGGGCCTCTACCCGAGGGTGAACGTCGGGGCACGTCTGGAGCTGACGCTGGAAGTGACAGCGTACGGGCCGTCAGCGGCTCTCTGCTGAGCAGGCGGGCGAAAGTCTGGTAAGCCGAAAATATTACAGCCAATCAACGGGAAGGGACGGTGGTGGGTGATGTTTTGCAGAGTAGGGATTTACCTATAAGCTCTGCAGGCTAATCTATAACGACCACCAATAATGCAGAAAGTGATGATAGAAGAAAAAAACGGTTAACAGAAGAGCTTCAGGAATTAATGTTTTGTTACTTCAAAGCAAGATCAAAAGAACCAAGATAAATAGGCAGACTACAGAAACTTTTCGCAGAGAGGAGAACCCGAATAACCCTAAAATTCATAATTTTAAGGGAAACACTTTATCAAATCAAGCACGAAGGATCATTAAGCAACATGTACTGTCACAAGAACTACTAAACCGAATACAAAAAGATGCAAAAGGTATCACACCTGTAGATAACTCAAATTCAAACGAAATCGGAGTAAAAATATACCACATACACTCACACACATTATAGAACAAGTTCTACAACATGCACAAGACACAATAAAACAAGCGGAAACAATAGAATACATGACAAATAATATAGAGGTAAATGATGATCGAGATTCATTAATCTTGCACTTTCTTCAAATATTAGCGGAAACTAATGAAACGAGAGTTGAAAATCAAATATTTCTACCTAAAGCTAAAATCAATAAATGTTTCTTAGAAAATCTGGACATATGAAATAAGTTTTTACCTTACCTTTTAATTACTAATAATAGTCTGCGCGAAATAAATAATATTATATACGCCATGGCTAAAATTCTAATATTTAACAACAATCAAAAACCTTAAAGCACTAACAATATCATAAAACCAAAATGTGATCCACCATGGAAAAAAAGAATACAAGGTAAAATAGATAAGTTTAGGAAGGAATTAGGACAGTTAACAGAATTTTTTTATAGGATAGGGTGACAAACGAGCACACAGTCCACCTGATGGTAAGTGGTTACTATGACCCATAAACATCTACATCTATCCTTAATAAAGACTCAAGATGCAGATGCGTTGTCACCCGTGATGACTAAGATGGAATGCCTCTTTGCCAGTAAAAAGGGTCTCCGGTTCTCTACTCTCACCATACGAAACACAGCAGCGTAAAGCTGCTATTTTACGCTGGTTTTCTTTTTTCAATTTTTTTTTTGGTTTGGCTGGTTTTCTTTGGTTCAAATTGCTTACTTTTACACATTAACGGCTATAACTCAGTAAGTATATGACATTAAGTGCATTGTATGCTACTGTTTTAGAATCCTCGTGATGTAAGCAAACTTTTTAAATAATTGGCCACACATATCCCATACGTTTTACTTTCACCACAGGTGCTCAAACTTAGCAGTTAAATAAAGTAAAAAATTAAAACTTAAGTTTAGTGCCGTCTTGTAAAAAACTACCCATAGTAGGTGAAAACTTTTAAGGGTAATTTGGAAACATCATTATTAGGGAACACATTAAAAGAAAAAAAAAAGAAGTTAGTCGTCTGTGGAATACACAAGCCATTGTAATTTCCATAGTAATAGGAGCAACGGGAGTAGTAGCTAAAAGTATCCAGAAATACATAAATAAATTGGATAGCCATATTAATGTTAGCATCCTTCAAAAACAAGCAGCTAGCTTCAAAAGAAAGCAGCACATCGTATATACAACATTCACTAAACATCCAAGATAAGCACCTACAAACCATGCAACAATCATCAGATACAACGGACACACAACAATCATCAAACGCACCGGACTCATCTAACACAAATCATACTCCGAATACACAAAAGACACTAAATTCTAGCCAAAAAAGAGGACGAGGGAGGAAAAGAATGAGAACTGTCGAACAATACACAGAAAATATATCTTGAGTGACACTTTGAACTTACATAATATTTTTATTTAAATAACATTATAATATTGCAAAAAGTATCATAGAAAACTACAATATTCTATACATTTAAAACACATAAATTGGGATATATAAATGTCTTTTTTTCTGTGGGTTGTAAGACGGGGTATTTATTAAAACCGACGTTACTCGTGAATGGATCATTTCATAATATAATAGAGTAGAATTGAGTATAACAGAGTAGAACAGAATAGAACAAGAAAGAACAGAATATAACATAAAAGAAGATAATAGAACATAATAGGACGTATAAGAACATAACAGAACAATATAGAAGTGAATTGAAAAGAATAGAACAGAATATCCGTTAGTCTCGCATTAACTAAAAATGGCCCGACCGATTTTAATGATTTTTTTTGTGTCTTTGAATCGGTCCTTAGATGGTTTAGATTCATATTTGGACCCGGCAGTTGGTGCTGTTGTTGATATCCAGAAATCACCCGTGCGAAGCAGGGGCGGATCGCTAGTAGGTAATATTTATTATTAAAAAGTTTGGTTTCGATCCCAAAATATAAATTTAAAAGAAAAATTCTATCCCCTGAGATGAAAAATAGGGGGATAAGGTTCTATTGTAACTATTTAGATGACATTCTGGTTATATATTTGTATATTTTTTTTTTCAATAAAAAGTTAAACTTCAAAGGGCTTAAAAGAATAAAATAATTCCTAATAATTGCTTCAATATTCGGTGCTAGACTGTATAGAACAATTGCAGCCTCTGATTAAATATTTTACACGGTATGATATTATATCCCTAGTTTACTTGTTCCTACTCATTTAGTCGTTATCATTTTATGATACGAGATCTCAATGGATTTTATACAATAACAAAGGTAAAATGCTGTCCCTAAAATGGTCAGTTGAAATTGCTTAAACAGTCAGACATTTAGATAGTGATGAAATTGAATATTATTCATGACATAAATATTAGTATATAAGATATTTAAATAATTAAGTAAAGGATCGATGTTGTATGTAAAAACATGACGATAGGATTATTTGTAAGCAAGTTACACTAGAGACAACTTATTCAAAAAAAAAATACTTTACATGTTAAAAGGAGAAAATCGAGTATCTAACCAACTGTGATATGTCCGCGCTCGACTTTCTATGTAATTTGGGAAATCGGATTCGCAGCCTGTCCATTCGAAGCCCTCACCCGGAGTTTATTTTTTTATGAAAAGGCCAGATTTTAGGGCGACACTCTTATACAGTATTAAAACGATTTTATTCCGTTTTTTAAGTTTATTAAGAACTATAAAATTATTTTTTATAAGTGAAGGGAAAACTTTGTTGCCCTTTTTAAGCATATTGCGCACACGAAGGAATGTGAGATTTGCTTTGTTAAAAGTTATGGAGAAGAGGTGCAGAAAGCTAAATTTTTCAAGTAAAATGTGTAACAAGTTCATTAAATTAAATGGAATGAAACATACATTGTTTACGCTTATACTACCAATATCAAATACATAATTATCGATTAAACACATTATATCGTATGGTCGACATTTATACTGGCAATGCCTCATCGTAAGTACAATTATATGTATGTTATTACCAACCTCCTTGGTTATTACTCTAAGTCCAGTGTCAATCACCGAATAGTCAATAGTCAAGCAGTCACACCACTGCGTACTTGTATATATATAGATGTCAGTGAGTCACACAGAGTAGAGATTATCACCAAAGATTTTTTTTTAAATTGGTTATGAATAATTTCTGACCGGTCTAATGAATAAGAGGTAAATTTTATGAGATTTCAAATGTTCCTTTAAAAAAAAGATTATTAAAAAAAAAATTAAATAATAGAGAAAAACACATATTTTTAGAAGTTCAATAATTTTTTTTATAGAATCGGGTGACAAACGAGCACACAGTTCACCTGATGGTAAGTGGTTACTGTGACCCATAGACATCTACATCTATCCTCAATAAAGACTCAAAATGCAAATGCGTTGTCACCCGTGAGGACTAAGATGGAATGCCTCTTGTCCAGTAAAAAGGGTCTCCGGTTCTCTACACTCACCATACGAAACACAGCAGTGTTAAGCTGCTATTTTACGCTGGTATTCTGTGAGAGCGTGGTCTTTCCCCGGTCGAGCTGACCCATTCGTGCTACAACTATATTACTAATATAGCTGCAGCATGGCTCTACCACGTATAAAAAACATAATTATAGTAAAAGTAAAATTCATAACCCTTTTAATTTAAAATTATTCCAATTTAAAATTTTGGGTGTGTAAGAGGTATCTAACATTGATTTTCTATCTTAAATTACTATAACGGTTTCATACATTGCAACCTACTGATTGTTAGACGAGATTTTAACGACCATTTGATGGTGAAATATTCATCCACAAATACTAAAATACAGAATTTTTATGGGAGCGGTATCTACTCTGCGATCATCAACACTTTCGAAATACTACGTGATATCTGGCTCATTTTTGGAATGGCCTCAAATTGTTTATTGCTTTGTGATAGTATTTAATTCAATTAAAATCCACCCTGTGTATTTGAGAGTAAAAACACGTACAAGTCATTAAATTATAGTTGTTTCGCCCATAAATAATGTATCCTGTATCGAGAGTGTGTTTTAATAATACACATGCTCACACACACAAATATTTGTAGGTCCTACAAAAATTTGCAGCCATTGCGCTGCCGAATTGTATGTAACATTTAGTTGAATAAAATTCTTTATTAATACTTTCTTTACTTATTTATTGCAAGAAGAAAAATTTCTTAGAGAATTGGAAAGGTCGGCAGAACTCTATAATCATGGTCGAATGACCGGATCAGGAAAAGGATTTACGGTTTGTTTGGTTGCAATCATTGTATAGGAATTTCCTTTCTTCCTTCCCGAAATAAAGATGTCCTAAACTATCGCACTACTCGCACTACTAAACTATCGGTTCTGTCAAGGGTCTAGTCAGCGCGGAAACAAACACTTCGCCTTAACAACGCTATTTCTCAAAAATAATAGCTAGATTTAGTTATCTGAGGTAACACAAAATAGACCTAAAATTCATTCATTCATTCTTCTTACCTGAAACCCTCAATACTAGGTCATATTTTTTTGTTGCCAAACAGTGTTCGTTATTGGAAGACTGATACGCAGAAGAGTGGCATTATAATTATTATCTGTGGTTTGATATCCACTACCTCATATCATTCCGTGGATGTCGTAAGAGGCGATAGAGGGAAGTGAAACAATGAAAAAAACAGATAATGAGCAGTAGCATCTTACTAATAGCATTCAAAATAATAAAATAATAACAGCAACCCGCCTGCCAAGCGTTGTTACTATGGCCATTAACCCCCGTATGGAAAATATGTTAAGCAATGGACATTTGATAGGCTATAATAAACAAATTGAACAATAAAGCTCACCTACGTTTGATGTAATCTGCTGACAAGTGATAAGGCTCCGGGAACTGGTTGAACTTAAGCTAAAAAGCTATACAATATTTTTTTAGCGCCCAGAAGCAATTGAAAAGGGCTACCCTCCGGAAAGCGAGGAAGGGAGGTGAGGTTGTGAATGCTCTAAGCATACCACGACAACCGGCTGTCGTGGTTATATGGGACTCACTGCGACTAACCTAACCTAAGTGCCTACCCACTAAACACCACCTGTGAGACTGGCATTGGCTTTTGAGGCCTTTCTGCCGAATCGGAAGCGACCCTTTTCAGGGAAAAGGGGCGAAGGCGGTGAAGAGTCGCTGAGGGGGAGCCTAACCAAGGCAATTTAAAAAGAGTCAGCCTGAGCCGCCAAGAGTCAGTTAAGGTCGGCCGAAAGCTTGTTTGGCGGGTCCGAGAGAGAGTTTCGCGGCCTACAGACTCGAAAGCGAGAGGAGAGTAGGGCTGCATAAGTAGCTGCCTTACGAATGAAATGATAAGAATGAGACTCTGAGGCTTTGAAGAAGTTCTTAGAGAGAGCTTTTAAAAATTGTTGGATTTTAGGGAGCTGTAAGTCTTGATGGAGGTCGGCATTACGAACGTACCATGGTGCGTACGTAGCTCGACGACAGAAGAGGTTTTGAACTATTTGGAGTTCGTTAATGATTTTGGAATTAACGTAGGCAAATATGGAGCCCACATAAGTCATAACTAGTCGTATACAGACCTTATAAAGGGTTCACTTGTAACGGAGGGACATTTTACTGTGTCGGCCCATCATACTGTTGAGCCTACTCAGATAGAATCGTGCGTGACGGGTTACTCTTTTGACATGGGGCCCGAAGGTGAGCCACGTAGGCCAAATATTTAGGCATCACCCTTGACACGAGTCAAGGGTGATGCCTAAATATGTGGCAGATGTATGCCATGGGACAGGGGTCCCTAGCATTCGTATTGGTGTATATTTGTTGGAAGTGAACGGCGGAGCTCTCCTCCGGGTTCACATCGATGCGCCATTTTTGGAACCAAGCTCCTAGGTCATCAACTGACTTTTGGATCTTGTTCCGTATAAAAGGCAGCGAGGTACTTTTACAGTAGAGGGCAGTGTCGTCTGCGAAGAGGGAGAGCTGAACACCTTTCGACGGGATGGGAATGTTGTTGGTGAACAGAATGTACAGGAGAGGCGCAAGTACTGAGCCCTGAGGGACACCAGCTTTGATGAGGTGCTGAGCGGAGAGCGTGCCTTCGTGTCTATAACGAAAGGTACGATGCTTTAGGTAAGAGACCACGAGACGTACTAAACGGTCGGGGAGACCTATTCTGTATAATTTATAGATAAGAAATTCATGGAATTTATGATTTAAAGCCTAATGAGTCGCTGCGACAAAAATTTAAGGAAATTAATATATAAATTTTGGCCTCTCAATACATTTATGGAAATATAATGTACGTTACCCAAAAATAAAAGCAGTTTTACAAAAATAAGTGATATTTATTCTGTAAATACTAGGAACAGACACAAGCTAGTAGTACCATTTACTCGCCTCCATCGAGTCAGTAATTCATTCTTGGGGCGATGTATACGCTTTTAGAACAAAATTCCAGAAAATATACAAAATTTGACCGGCTCAAAGTTCAAAAATTTTATTAAACAAAGTTTATATAAAATGGGTTATTATAATATTAAGGAATTTATGGATGATAATTACCCCTGGAAATGAGGTGATCGCTACCAAGCTATTTCTAATTTGTTGTGTTGTTAATGTGTGTAACATACATGATTGTAAGCTGTTATTTAAAAAAATCCCTGTTGGGTTTCTTGCTGGTTCTTCCCAGGACAGGGGTTTTTTCCGAACCAGTGGTAATTAAACAAAAGAGTGACTTTCAATAAGTATTATTTTTAATCTATATTGAATAAAAAAGTTTCTTTTTCTGTTTCTGTTTCATGCCAGCCTCTATCAAAAGCTTTAGCTATGTCGAAAAAGACCGCGATGGTCTTATGACGACAAGCATAGAAACCGCTGAGGATATATTCCACAATACGGTGAACTTGTTGGGGACAAGAATGTTTCGGTCGGAAACCAAAACCAAATTGGTGTGGAATGACAAGAGGATTGCCGTATGTGGGAAAGAGATGGAGCACCATGGGAGTAAGGATGACTCGTTTGAAGAGTTTGCCTATGGCTGATGGGATGATGACTGGAGGGGAGGTTGTGAGGCTTTCCTAGCTTGGAAATACCAATGACAATTGCCTCATT
This sequence comes from Parnassius mnemosyne, assembly GCA_963668995.1. Taxonomy (NCBI): domain Eukaryota; kingdom Metazoa; phylum Arthropoda; class Insecta; order Lepidoptera; family Papilionidae; genus Parnassius; species Parnassius mnemosyne. Next base: position 11,588,879 of record CAVLGL010000126.1, on the reverse strand, counting down.
CCACGTGGTGAGAAAGTAACTAAGGTTGAAGCAGGCGTTGAAGATAATAGCTAAAAGGGTTAAAACCTGTTCAGGAGAATGTTTAAGGGCTTTACTGGAGATGCCATCCGCGCCCGTAGCCTTTTTGGGCTTCAGTCCTTTGACGAGGGATGAGATCTCATCATTGGACACAGTGAATATACAAACATTTGCAGTGTGATGTTGGGGAGAGAAATTACATTACACATGGTCGGTAATTGGCTCAACGGTAATATATCCACTTAGCAGGTTGCTAGTCATTTTAGGATAATCTTTCAGAAAATGCATACCAGCTGACACATTGTTGAAAAGAAATATTTCCATTAATGGATTTAGCAAATAATTCAAATAATTAATATTAAGGGTTTAATTTTCATACAATTATTTCATTACCATTACAGACTACATAAGTCCACTGCTGAACATAGGCCTCCCCCATAGATTGCCTCATGTAGTGGGGATTTTGCCATAACACACCCGTCCATCGGGTTGTCAATCGCAATTTTTTCCTTATTATGATGTTTTATCAGGTAGATGCTGCTGCCGTCTCTTACTTAAGCATCCGTTATAAAAAAGAGATTTAATAGAAAATATATTTTATCTTTTAAAGTGATGTCTGAATTTATTTAAAAGGACAAACTGAGAGTACCGACTCCTACATTCAACAGATACAAACAGTCAATAAAAACTCAACAATTCTTCCAAAAATTTCACTACCATATAAAGGGCGGCCAACGAGAAGCGATACCAAATCTAAATAAAACCAATGCAAGGTTATTAAAAATAGCAGGGGTGCGTAAATTTTTGATAGTTAGATTATATATTTAAGTAGACAATATAGTCTTTAAAAATATCTAGCAAACCAAAAAAATAGACTTTTTATAAATGTTGTTATAATTTGAATTATGGTATAATGTAGATTTGAATTAATAACCATATTTTTTCATTCATATTAAAACTAGTCAATTAAAATTAAAAATTAAATTAAAATGATATACATACTTTACTTACATGCATCTTAAATAAATTCAAAAAGTTTTATTATTACAATTGCTGTTTTTTAAATAACTTTAAGATAATTTTAAAGTACACTCCGAACCTAGAAGTTTTAATTAAAACTACTACACAATATTCATATATATCCTATTCCTATACATACCTTTGGACGTTTCTTTTTCGAAGAAGTAAAAGCTGTTGATTTATCTCTCTTGGCTGTGGCGCCATCATTAACCACTCTTAATAGAAAACAATTATCAACAAAACAAAATAACAGTAATTAATCTCTCTCCGATCTGTGACGTCCAACTATTAGAGTGAAGGAAAAAAGAGTGCACCTGAGCTTGCACATACACTTGTGCTCCAAAATCCTGCTCTACACAGCCAAATTCGTTCAGGATGATTTTAATTTATGCACTAGACCAAGGACGGGTGCAACTAACTTAAAAATTGAAATCACATTTCATTTTTTACCTTAGAGAACCAGCAAGAAAAGTAAATTTGCGATGTATTTTTAATTTGTTTAACGTTTTATTAATACTAAACTCCTATGAATATTTATATTTTGTTTCTAAAAAAACCAGCATGCTACGTGAGCCGCGCCACGTAGTGAAAAGAGAACAATAACCTATATCATACCGTGTGTGTCATAAGTGGCGACAAACGGATACTAAAACAGGAGATGGGCAGGAGCATATTCCCAAAAATAATTCAAAATAATTAAAAAACTGCGTGGTCCTTACCCGGTCGAGCCGCGATCTATTTGTGCTTTATCCATAATATAGAAACAGCATGGCTCTGCCAAGTAAAAAAATGATGTATAGAGCTATTATAGTAATAAGCTGTGCGGCATTTTATCTTAATACTCAGGCGTGATAATAAATCTGTAGCTTTTTTTAAGTTGCTGGTAGGTACCCATGGAGTGCAGTAGCCAGTGCATGGAGTACACTTACCAACAGATAGACTGTAAATTCGTTTGTCAATTCATGTCTTTAAAGGCACTGCTGTGGAGTTCTTCATTTTTTTCTATTATAAATTTATCGCTGGTGCCATACATATTAATAAAACTATATTTCTTAGTAGCTTTTCCAACAACGTTTTGAAATTATCAGTCATCATAATCTACTAGATAATATATTTTTATAAGTCGTTCATCAGAATTTTGTCTGTGGCTGTATGTAACGTCATCGCATAAACCAGTTATATTATACGCTCCAAAACCGTTTTTACTTACAATATAAAAAGTTTTGCTTAAACCTTTTTATTTTGTTAGAATTGCTAGCATTTCTTTATAGCACAAAAAGTTTATAGTAGGTATATATAATGTACAAAACTGTAATTTATGTAGTATCAGTTTAATAATTAACAAACATAATTTCTTGTAAGTCTTGCCTACAAATAGTGTATTTAAACAGCGTTCTGTATATACTTAGAAACTACGTTTACCAAGTTAAATAAATAAAGCATTCGCATATACACCTGACGTCCTTATTCAATAGGGTCTGGAAATGAAACATCTAATATTATTATATTAATACGTGAACATCGAAAATTCACGTACATTTTTATGTATTCATTTATATCATTTTATAAGGAGGGAATAAAACTTTTATCATTTGGTAGTTATATCGTTAGGTACTGTGGTACAGATGTGGAAAATATACAACATGTAACAAAAACCCTGTGGTTCCCGTTAAGTACGTTATCAGAATCACTATTGAAGTCTATAGAAATAACTTTTTTTTTAAAATTCGGCCATATTTTTTTTATTTTATGATTTTTTTTAATTTTATGAGGTTTTATTACCTCTTACTGACACTAGCCAATGCTAAAGCTAAGCAAACCGGGGTCTTTGACAATCCTCTTACTTCCCAGACAATGCAGAGGTGATAATACCACATACAATTTGCATACAATTTTTTTAAAATAAAATAAAAAAAAATATTGTTCGAGTGTTTAAAAAAAGGTTATTTCTATACGTTTGTATAATGATCCTGGTAACGTACTTATCAGGGACCACAGGGTTTTTGTTACATATTGTATATACATAATTGCTGTTAAAGTAGATAAAATAAAGTGAACGTACGCACATACAAACCACTGTATTAATATGTCACATTAAGGTTTTAATTTTGTAATTGGTAATGATTATTGTTATATCACAAATAAATAGAACGATACAAAGAAATGTCATTTAATTATATCGATTTCGCTACGAGCTAGGATGAAAGTTAATTTGACGTAATAATTTAAATTGCGGCAGTATATATAAGAATTACTTTATCATTAAAGGGATTTCCAGTACGCTAACATGTTTCACATACCATTACAAATTATAAACACCATTGGACAAATTATATTATGCGTAGTAACACAGAGGCATACACTCATTCTTATTTTTCTTTGTCAAATTTAAATCATTACAAAAATTGGTGCCCTTGCTTGCGAGAAAGAAATATAAAATTAAATCCCTATTTGTCGACGTAAGAAATAACAATTTCATTTGTTTAGAGTCACTTTTCAAATATACATACTGTATCATAATAAGGTTTCCCTTACAAAAGAAGAGTCGTTTAAGAGAACTGCGGTATCCTATTCTTTATTTATTTTTAATTTTAAATGTAATCAATAATGGTCTAGACAGCGTTCAGCTGCATCACTGAGCGGCCACGGGTTCGAATCCAGCACGCATCAAGTATTTCTATGAAAAAAGGTTATGTGTCTTATAATACTCAAGACTTGAATATTTATATTTGTGTTTATATCGCCAAAAAATAAATGTTAAAGTGAGTTTTAAGAACAGAGTTGAATAGGTGGGTAAAGAATAACAAACGAATATTTATGAGCTCAGATTTGTGCTTCAAAAAGATTATCTCTAGAGATTTAAGATAGAGTTCAAAAAACTTTTTAAACAAAGAGGAAATCCCTCGCGAGGTAATAAATTGGGGTACAGAAAATTTGTACAATACACGTGTATTCAAAATTGTTATAAAGTATGTAGATGAAGGGTCCTTTGTTATTTTTTATCAGAATATTAACCTAGGTATTGTTCAATGTTTATCAGCGATATTGTGTTGAAAATCTTGATGCGTAAAGCATATGTATGCAGTTCAAAGTATTTTGGAGACTTACATTAAAAAGTAAGTAAGTTATATTTAAATCTATAACCTATCAAAAGTATTATTATATTGACTCATAAGGGGGATATTTTCCATAGTTCCTTCGCTTGGCAGGTGAGTTATCAACCACAGGTGGCGCTTTGTTATTAATTATTTGTTATTAGGAAGACGCTGCTACCCATCTCCTGATTTATTCTCCTCTGTCACCTCTTACGGTACTCACGGGACAATATAGGGCTGCGGATATTTCTACACTGCTACTAAACTAGCAATGATCAAAAAATATTGAGGTTTGATAAGACAATGAAAATATTGTTCTTTACATTCATTTACAATTTCTAAAAAATAAAAATTCTAATAAAGTTTACTTGTCTATTTCTTAACATAGCTTAGTATGTAGTTGAACTACATACATTTTTATGAACAGGGATTTCACAAAAAGCTAGTGCGACTGTCTATTGCAATATAATTGTGTCGGAATGCTTGCCTAGGCATTCCGACAATGTTACCGTCCATTCATCCGCAAACAGGTCGCACTCAGGATTATTATTATTTATTTTTTATTTTCAAAATCTGTACTGTAAAATTTGTAGTGTATGAGTGTTATTAAAAGGCTTATTTTATAGATTAATCCGAAAGTTATTCATCACTCTTGATGCCGTACTTTAAATAAATAATAATCATCTTTTCAAATCGCGCAAAAGGAAATCATTTTTCCGCCGGCTGCTCGAATAAGTGAAGTCTCCCAATTTTATGAATCGCACTTTTACGTGCTCAATGTTTAAGGTAATGTTCCACTTAACCGAATATTATGATGAACTAGGTACTCTAGCTCCCTTAGAGAAAATGTCTATTTCATGCATATAAATGAAGTAGATTTGTAAGTTTATATATAAAACGAAGTTTTATGTGACTATTGTACGTAAAAGTTATAAATTTAAGCCCAATGTTACTTAAATTTTGTTATCACCAGCAAAAGGTTTCATAATATGTCATAACTGGCCTGCATCTATTTAACTTACAATTGCTTTAGGTATTTCTTGTAGAGTAGCGTAGAAAGATTTGTTGGTGGAAAAGCTTCAATTAGAAATATCTGGTCCGAGTTAAGACTTCTTGTCTTAGTTAAACCAAAGATACATACTCTACGACAATTTTAAATCTAAAGGGCCTAACTACTATCAGCATACAAGTGAAAAGTCCTTCGCGCCTCCTCTATGTTGATATTCAGACCTACTCTTTGAGTGAAACGGCATTTCTAAACTATATTAGACCAGTATTACAAACATTTACGTCTTTCTAGGTCAAAGTAAAATTAAAAATATTTTTTTCGGTTAGTGTTTATTTAGGCTATTACGAACGTTTTATACGTGTTAGAGCCATGCTGCAGCTATATTAGTAGTATAGTTGCACGAATGGGTCGGCTCCAGGGAAGGACCATGTTCTCACAGAATACCAGTGTAAAATGTCAGCTTGACACTGCTGTGTTTCTTAACGTGAGTGTAGTGAACCGGAGACCCATTTTACTGGAAAAGAGGCGTTCTATCTTAGTCCACAAGAGTGACGACGCATCTTCATTTTGATTCTTTATTGAGGATAAATGTAGATATCTATATGTCAGAGCAACCACTAACATTCAGGTGGAATGTGTGCTCGTTTGTAATGCTTTCCTATAATAATAAAAGTAAGCGTAATAAACGAGAATATAGTCCACCTGAAGGAAAGTTATTTGTTCATTGACATTTTTATATTACCGTTTCGAAAAGTGCGAGAACCGACAAAACTTTTCTTTTTTTATTTTATTGTTACTTTCCTTTTTTTAGCTAAAGTGGCAATTCTATTTTAAATAATATAAAAATAGAATAAAAACATATTATCTTAGTATCATAATATTATGTTAACCATATTATGCAACCGTGTAGTAGTGACCGCGTAGTGGTTAAGAATATCCACTACCCCATATCTTTCCGCGATAAAAGGCGACAAAGGGAAACAGGCAGGAGATGGGCAGCAGCATTCCTGATAACAGCATAAGTACAATAAAAAAAACTGCGGTTGCCAACCCGCTCGCCAAGCGTTGCAACTATGGCAAATACCCCCCAATGATTAGGGCAACAAAGAGACGACTATTCCTAGCTACGGTGGCGACCATGGTAACGGCAGGGCCGGGGGTGCTAAGAATCTCCGGTGGAGGTTCGGTTGCCACCTAAGACGACTCGACCTAGCAACATACAACGCACGCACCCTGAGGACTGACGAGAAGATCGTGGAGCTGGAAGAAGAGATAGACAATTTACGCTGGCATATTATAGGATTATCCAAGGTCCGAAGAGAGGGGGAGGATACGGTAATCTTCGAATCCGGCAGCTTACTCTATCACCGGGAGGGCGACCATCTGTCCCAAGGAGGTGTCGGATTTATCGTCCACAAGTCTCTCGTAAACAACATTGTAAAGATCTAGAGTGTGTTGACGAGGGTTGCGTACTTTATACTATGAATCACCAAACGGTATTCGCTGAAGGTCAAACAGATTTACGCACCAACCTCGGCACATCCCGATGTTGAAGTGGAGGAAATGTATGAGGATATCTCTAGAGCCATGCATTCCTCCAAAACCCACTATACGGTGTTAATTGGAGACTTCGATGCAAAACTAGGCGCAAGAGAGAACGGTGAGCCGAAAGTAGGGAAATTTGGAATAGGGCAACGGAACCCAAGGGGCCAGCAGCTAGCCAACTTCATAGAGAAAGAGGGACTCTTTATGATGAACTCTTTCTTCTAGAAGCGGCCCCACAGGAAGTGGACCTGGTGGAGCCCCGACGGTGCGACAAAAAATTAGATTGACTTCATTATGACGACCAGACGACAACTGTTCAGTGATGTCTCAGTGATCGCGAGGGTGAAAACCGGCATCGATCACCGAATGGTTAGACTCACACTGAACCTAAGCGTTAAGTTGGAGAGGTCTCGTCTAATGAAGTCAACGCTACGTCCCCCTCGTGCTCTGTTACAAAGTCCCGAAACCTTTCAGCTCGAGTTACAAAATAGTTTACAGTGCCTAGAAGACTGCAATGAAGTGGACGATATGAACGACAAGCTCGTGGAAACTGTCCATGCGGTCGGAGCTAAGTTCTGCAAACCGTCGCAGAAGAACACAAGAACTCTTCGATCACACTCTTAATCTCATGGCTGTTAGACGGGAGATGAAGCTACATTCTTCAACAGATTTGACAGCATACAGGCAACTATACAGACAGATCTAAAAATGCATGCAGCGGGACTTGCGCAACTTCAATACAGCTTGTATTGAAGAAGCGATCGAGCGGAAACAAGGCTCCAAAGTTTTTGCCAGAGATCTGTCTGTCAGAAAGAGCCAACTGTCAAAGCTGAAGACCGAGTGTGGCAGAATCGTTTCCGGGACACCTGAGATTTTGAGTGAGATCGAGAGGTTCTATGGGCAGCTGTACATATTATCGTTAGAGCCACACGGAATTGTGAGTAACGATCCAAGAGCGAGTCTTATTTAACACAATTCCGAAGATATCCTGGACGTCAGTCTAAACGGAATTAGAGTGGCTCTCCAGCACCTTAAAAACTTCAAGTCCCCGGGTGAGGATGGAATTACAGCGGAGCTTTCGAAAGCGGGTGGAAAATCGGGACTAGAAGTCCTTCAGAAGCTATTTAATTCCATCTTCTATGGTGGCACTACTCCGGAGGCGTGGAGCAGAAGTGCGGTGGTCTTGTTCTTCAAGAAAGGCGACAACGCTCTCTTGAAGAACCACAGGCCGATTTTCCTTCTGAGCCGCGTCTATGTGCTGTTTACGAGCGTCATTACGAATCTTCTCGCACGCAGACTTGACGACTTCCAGCCTATTGAACAAGCCGGTTTCCGAAAATGCTTTAGTACCATGGACCACATACATACCCTGCGGCAGATTGTACAGAAGACAGAGGAGTATAATCTGCCACTTTGCCTTACGTATGTGGACTATGAGAAAGCCTTTGATTCCGTCGAAATTTGAGCGGTGCTGCAGTCCCTTCAGGGTTGCCAAGTTGACTGTCGGTATATCGAAGTGCTGAAGTGTTTGTACAGTAGAGCTACGATGTCTATCCGAGTACAGAATCAGAGTACGAAATCTATCGAACAGCAGGGAGATATAAGACAGGGTGACGTTATATCCCCGATACTCTTCACCGCTGCCGACGATATAGTCCTTATGGCAGAATCGCTGGAGGACCTAAGCACTATGCTCAATGACCTCAACAGTGTCTCCCAACGGATAGATCTTAAGATGAACATGGACAATACAAAAACATGTTTAACGTCCATGTTACACCTATGCCGATAGTTGTTGGGAGCACTAAGCTCGAAGTTGTTGACGAGTATGTTTAGCTGGGACAAATAGTCCGACTAGGTAAGTGCAACTTCGACCGAAAGGTCAATCGACGGATTCAACTCGGCTGAGCAGCGTTCGGGAAACTACGACACATCTTCTCGTCAGACATACCTCAAAACCTTAAAACGAAATTGTACAACCAGTGCGTGTTGCCAGTGATGACTTACGGATCTGAGACAAGGTCCTTCACTGCTGGCCGTATGAGGAAGCTCAAGGTCGCTCAGCGAGCTATGGAGAGGGCTATGCTCGGGGTGCCTCTGCGTGATAAACTTAGAAATGAGGATATCCACAGTAGAACCAGAGTAACCGACATAGCCCAACGGATTAGTTTTTTTTTTATAGGATAAGGGTGACAAACGAGCACACAGTCCACCTGATGGTAAGTGGTTGCTGCGGCCCATAGACATCTACATCTATCCTCGTTTGCGAATCAAAATGCAGATGCGTTGTCACCCGTGAGGACTAAGATGGAATGCCTCATTTCCAGCAAAAAGGGCCTCCGGCCACCTGCACTCACCAAGCGAAACGCAGAGGTAAACCTTTACTTCACGCTGGTATTCTGTAAGGTCGTGGTACCACCCCGGTTCGAGCCGGCCCATCCGTGCGACAGCAAAAGCTGCCGCGTGGCTCTATCACTGTTAAAATAGTAGTAAGCTGAAGTGGCAGTGGGTCGGCCATATAGCTCGAGGAACCGACAACCGATGGGGCAGAAAGGCTCTCGAGTGGTACCGGTAGGCAAAGTGTATGGCGACCCCCCACTAGATGGAGTGACGACCTGGTGAGACCTGCAGGAAGTCGCTTTCTGGCATTCCTTGGGGGAGGCCAGCAGTGGACTTGCGAAGGTCTGTAATGATGATGATGATGATGATAATATTATGCAAACCATTCACAAGCGTAGAAAAAAATATTTCTATGCCTCCTTATCCTCGAAGTAATCCTCAATTTCATAATAGGCCTTTATGATAATTGACAATTTTTTGACCCAGTTTATTCGTCAGTGGCATATTTTTTCTACATGTTTTTAAGCTATGGAAAACAAGACAAGCTGAAACATAATTTGTTGAATAAATGCCCACTCCTAATTCCGTTTCCAGCCATAATACCATTGCAGCGTGTCTCGTCACGTAGATGGGCAAGCGCAGTAATATATGTCTCAAATCTTTGACGGTGCTTACCGTCGTCGATCTAGCGAATTTACATTTAATGTAAATTAAATAGTTACACCACTTAAACAAAGAGAACAAGAGTTCGGAAGCTGCACTAGCATCTCGCAACGAACGTATACATGCGCAAGGTTCACCTACAGGAACAGACAGAATAAATATCGCGACACTTAGTACAACTGATGCGGGCTACCTCCTGTTGCTGCAGTGTTATGTGCACCGACCGGCCTGATGGTTATTATATTATGTTAATCTATAGAAAATGACTGCAAAAATATTGTTGGTGTCTTAACATAAGTATAAAAATATTCCCAGTTTGACCTTAATTTCTTTTCCAACAAATCTAGAACACAAAGAAATTATTTGTTTATAATGTTTTATATACCGCCCCAGCTAATCGAATAATGGGTAGGTAAGTCGGTAATTATCTATATTAAAGTCGTGGGTTTGAAATATTGCAAACCTGTAATTTTGTAGATTATACCGTGGCATGTTATTTATTAATATACAAACTGTACGCGTTTCTATATAGGTCTGAGTATTACCTTGAATGATTTCATGTTCATTTATACTAAGTTTCAGATGTTGTTCCAGATACCAATTACTGTACATTAATATAGCTTTTCGCCTCGCAAGATTACCCACTTCTAAGTTGTAACGTCCAAACACTTATGAGCCCCATTTATGATGAGATCGAATAATACGGAGAGCTCAAGCTATCACATTGCACATTTCTCATATTTCGGGATGCTATATTTTACGTTGGAATAAGGTCTTTCGATTAATGAAACCCAATCAAAATCCTTTAGTTATTTTGTGAGTAACACGCAAATAAACTAATAAACTTTTTTTTACGTTGTTGAATCATATTCAGTCAAATTATTGTTGTAGCACGAAATGTCAGCTTGGACGGGAAAGAACAACTTTCTCACAGAATCATCATCATCATCATCATCATTACATCCCTTTACAAGTCCACTGCTGAACATAGGCCTCCCACAAGGAATACCACAAAGCCCGTGCTTTTTGGTATTCCCGTTCAGAAGGCGGTTCAGAACCGTTTCTGAGCCGCCTGCATCCATCGACTTCTTGCATGTCTCACCAGGTCGTCACTCCATCTAGTGAGGGGTCGCCCTTCACTTCGCCTACTGGTACTAAGTCTTCATTTGAGAACCTTTTATCCCTATCGTTTATCGTTTCTTCGACCTCTATGGCCTGCCTATTAACACTGAAGCTTACTAATCCGTTGAGCTATGTCGGTCACTCTGGTTCTACTGCGGATATCCTCTCACAGAACACCAGCGAAAAACAGCTCAATGCTGTTGTGTTTTCCTATGGTGAAAGAAGAGAACCGAAGACCCTTTTCACTAGAAACGTGGCATTCCATCTTATTCCTTAGAGATGACAACGCATCTGCATTGTAAATTTATTAACTTTTGTTTAACATAATATTCAGAAATAAAATAAATACTAATCAATAATTCAATAACATGCTACCTTTACTTTAGGAAAGTTACCTTTCTGTGCTTGACTTCACTTCGTGACCTAGCCTCTGGAGAGTTACTGCGGTGTCAATAAAAGTTACTGTACAAAAGAAATTCCAACGTAAGTATAAGTTTGTTACAGAAAGGAGACGATGATTTCTGGGCCCAATCGTAATAAGTTTAAATATAGTTTAAAAAGACGTTATATTTTTCTATTTCAAAATATTACAAAAAATAGCCCAATTCACAATCTGGAAGAAGAGCAATCTTGAAAATAAGTTTATATAACGAATAAAATAGGAAATTGATTAATGTGAATGAGTTTTAACAATTAAACATAAAAACAACTTACATCAGATGATTGATTCAATCAAAGTAAATATATACATTACAGTATATTAACATAGTGTCAAAAGTCTAAAAAATAAAATATCAACATAATAAAAATAAATCTTAAAATTGATTCACGTTTACAGTTCGATTTATTACTTGTGTTTGTCAACTGTATTTTTAATCTGTGCTGATAGTGACAGCTCCTGCCTAACTCAACTCAATCTATGATCACTCGTCGCGTATCGTTTAGTACGTGTGTGTTTTAAGTGTTTCCCGTTGTTTTATTGATTTATATTGCTCGAGCACTGCTTTCTTTCTACGGACTTTTGATCTTATTTAACTTGTACAACCCTTGCTAACATACTGAACACCGATAATCTTGTTTACTCGTTTGACTTTGGCTCGTTATTGTGGATTTTACGGCTTGGATTTTATCTATTAGATATTGACTCAATGGATCGCTGTGTGAATTGAGGCATAGCGACTAGTCGCTATAATACATTAGGCCCACGATCCTTCCACAATAGCAAACGCACTTCAAAAATCAGCTGTTTATTATAGATTTTTGCCAAATTGTTGCATAACCTCAATTTTACTCAATCTCTTATAATTTTGCTCTCAGAATGCCAAAGTCCGCAAAATTTTCAGTGATGTTTTGATAATATATAAGCTGTTAATTGACACCACTCAAATCTTTTTACAATCTGGGTCCAAGAATGTATGAATGAGTATCAGTCTCCTTTCTTCACTTTTACACAAAGAAAATTTAGTGAATTACATTAAGAAAGTTTAATGAAAAGCATAGGTCATTGGGTACGACCTCGTTTTGTTTTTTTTTTGTTTATATTTTTAGAATGATAAACCGTACTGTTACGTGACGGTGTAAGAATATTCACTACTCCATATCATCCCGTGAATGTCATTAGAAGTGACAGAGGGAAACAAATCAGGAGATGGACAGCAGCGTCTTCCTAATAACGATTAAAAAGAAAAAAAATCTCTGGTTACCAAAACCCTTGCCAAGCGTGGCAACTATCCACCACTGTGCGATTTAGAACAAGTTTTCTTTCTTGCACAACTTCCTTGTGAAATCCATTACCACCAGCGATTTTCCGGACCGATACAAATCAACAAAAGAGCCTACTCCTTTCTAAAAGGCTGGCATTGCATCTGCAATTGTTCATGGGCGGCGGTAATCACTTCTATCAGGTGAACCGCATGCTCGTTTGCCCCCTCTCCTGTAAAAAAAAAGCCAAATATCTCCCCTATTGGCAATCTATGAGGGAGGCTTTAGTTTAGCTAGACTGTAACGGGTATTAGTGTGACAAATTAGTACTTTTGGAGGTTAGTATTGATTGCAATTAACTTCTTTGTGACAACGCTGTCCTTGGATGCAAAAGTGTCACTGAGGTGTGGTTACTGCTTACCATCAGGTGTACTATCACTTCCTTAGTCTTTTATGCTAAAATACAATTTTTCGTACTATGACGTACTTTTATGAATGTTTTAAAATAGAAAAATAATGATCGATTTTCATCATGTAACTATCACCTTAAGTTAAATTATTTGTTTATATCACATTGTTTTCGATTATTTCTTATTGTTCTTCTTCTTGCTTTCGTATGAGACCTTCGAAATACTAACATTCATTCTAATTGTAGTAATTGGTTTGACGGCATCTTACCGACCCAAATCGTAAATATTGGTAAATTATTCTCTACAAAGTTTTATATCTTAGGGGCCTTAAATTTAATCTTAAACCAGAACCTGAATTTGATTGCCGTTGCTAATATCGAATTAATCTTCTTCGTCGTCATTATTTTCGAAGTAAACACTTTAGAAATGAGTTGGCGGGTGACTCGATGATTAGGCCTAGACAGTTTGAATAGCCTATCATGTAGAGGATATCATGGGGGTCATGGTTGAATAGAGGCAAATAGTTTTCATTACACTCCCAGTGGGTTAAAATGGCCAAAAACCAAAAAAATTAAATATCTTATTTCGGCTATAACTCTGCCTCCTTCGGAGCTTCACAGGAGGAGTTTGCACGTTTTGTTCGGAGGAGGCACAGTCTTTTCGCATCCCACTAGTTTCTTTTAAAAATTTAAGAACCTGTAGATTTAACAAAAAGTAAATATAAGCTCTGCTTTTAGTCCTTTCACAGTTTTCAATTAGCTTGCAAAAGACCAAATTGTTTACATTTCTGATATAAATGTATTTTTGTAAGATTTAACACTTTTTTAATTGCTTGATAATCATGAACGTATTTTTGACTGTTCATTTTTTATAATAGAACCACTATTATCTAAAATTTTTGCCTAAGACCACTTAACTGCTGGATATAGAATTCACTCAGAAAAGGACGGATAAGTTGTGAATATTTTTAACGAATAATTGTCACTGGCAAATTTGTAATAGCTGTAAAATTAATAAAGTGTAAGATTGTTGCAAACTTAATAACTAAATAGTAACCTCACCTATACAACAAACCCGCAACTCGTCGTAAACTTGTCAGACCACGCACTTACTAGATGTGCATCTAAACTCATTTGCAACAAACTTGGTTTAGGTGTCCATGTGTATGTCCGGCAGTAAATGCGATACCCTTGTTATATATGTTATAACAATTTTGTTTAAATACGTCATAAAAACATAGCGTGGAATTCAATATGTCTCAGAAATAAATATGAAGAAACATTTCAAAGACATGTGAAGCCCGCTTACCGACACAGTAGCAAGGTTATTCTTTGATCTATTACGAGAATGCTTGTTATCTGCATCGTAGCAGTTCTAATCTGTTACTTAACTTCCGTATTTGAAAAAAAACATTACTAAAATTATGTTCATCAAAATTATTATTTTTTACTGTGACCTTATGTTCATGATATTATTATCTGTTGATATGTTTTTGTATGTGGTAGAGCTTGAGTGCAGCTGAGTTATTACTGCATAACGAAATAGTTGGTTTGCTGGGGAATGACAACGCTCAAACATAATGCCAGCGTAAAATAGCATCATAATGCTGATGTGTTTCATATGGTTGGTAAGGAGAACCGGAAACACCTCAGGAGTCCTCCGCCTGTAAAAGCCGCGTCACAAAGCTTCGGATAAACAAAGAGCGAACCGTTTATAGCCCGTCGAGCCCAAGTGTGATTAAAGCTCCGGATTTGCGTCTGCGTTTGACATGCAAACATTGTAGGTTTCAGCAACACAAGCGGTAGAGTTTTCTAGTAATGTTTTTCGTGTAATGAAGTTTTTTACGTGGTAGATCCATACTGCAGCTATATTAATAGTATAGTTGTAGCACGAATGGGTCGGCTCGACCGGGGAAGGACCACGCTCTCACAGAATACCAGCGAAAAATATCAGCTTAATGCTGCTGTGTTTGGTATGGTGAGTGTAGAGAACCGGAGACCCATTTTACTGGAAATGAGGCATTCTATCTTAGTCCTCAAGGATGAAAACGCATCTGCATTTTAATTCGCAAACGAAAATAGATGCAGATGTCTATGGGCCACAGCAACCACATACCATCAGGTGGACTGTGTGCTTGTTTGTCACCCTAATTCTATTAAAAAAAAGTTCTGCATTGTAATGAATTACTTTTCGGTATTTGCATAAAAAATATCGGGTAGCCTTGTGTATTAAGGATTATCAACAATATTTTAAAGTTGTTCTGCTACTGGATATCAAAACTTTGAATGTGAATACGGTACTTGTAATAGAGGTACCTACGTTAAACCTATGATTTAATCAAATCCTAAACAAACATCATCTGCTGATAGCCTCAAATATTCAGAAGTTTTCACATTGGTAGGAAGTGATGGCTGTGATCAGCCGTCTATTTTCATTTATTTATTACTTTTGGACCTGCTTAATTTTTTTATTTCTTCATGATCAATGTATAAACTATCACGATAAAAAATTACTTAGTGTTAACCAACAAAGGAAACATTATTGCTACGTACTTTAATAAAATTGAAAAAATTGTACATGCCCAAGTAGTATTTCAAAACATCAGACTCCTTCATTTCTTTAATCGTCATCATCATCATCTTTCTAGATTTCGGCTTTCTTACTAGATTGCCCCACACTAGGTATGTTTGGCATAGTTGCTACGTTCGACAGGCGGGTTGACAACTGCAGTTGTATTTTTATTATTTTGCGTTGTTATTAGAAAGATGCCCTGTTTCATCCGTCACCTGTTTCAACTTCTCTTTGTCACCTATTACGACACTGATATCCTATGCGGCAGTGGATTTTCTTACTTCACGGCAAAAATCATAAATAATTAAACAGAAGAAATCTCAGAAAGAGCTCAAATTTTTGCCGAGTTTCTATTTTTATATAAGTAAGTTTTATACGTGGTAGAGCTATGCTGCAGCTATATTAATAGTATGGTTGTAGCACGAATGGGTTGGCTCGACTGGGGAAGGACCACGCTCTCACAGAATACCAGCGTAAAATAGTAGCTTAATGCTGCTGTGTTTCGTATGGTGAGTGTAGAGAACAGGAGACCCTTTTTACTGAAAAAGAGGCATTCTATCTTAGTCCTCACGCCGACAACGCACCTGTATTTTAATTCGCAAACGGAGATAGATGTAGATGTCTATGGGCCCCAGCAACCACTTACCATCAGGTGGATTGTGTGCTCGTTTGTGACACATAATCTTTAAAAACAAAAGTAAGGGTAATAAGCAAGCACACAGTCCACCTGAAGGAAAATGAATGCTGTGGTTCATTGATATTTATCATATTACATTTATCTACAATTGATAATCTAAATGCATTTGCAATGTCATACCCAAAAACTAAGATAGAATTTCTCGTTCATAGTACTGCTATTTTACGGTAAGGGAATGCAACTTTCCAGGTTTATTGGTCATAATAAGTACGACTGTTGATCATGTGGCCCCGGCGTTATCTACCAGTCAACCTTTAAGTAAGCAGAGAACACTACTTTGGAGATATCTCCAAGATACAATAAGATTTGCGAGAGAAAGAATTAAGTATCAACAAAATAACTATATCGTCACTGGAAAGGCAAGATTACTGGCGCCAAAAAAAGTTGAGAAAGGTATTTCGTGAAAAAGCTATATTTTATTTTATTTTATTTTAAAGAAAAAATCGTATCTTTTTAAGTTATCATCCTATTTTAATCAAATTACTTGATATATAAACCTTTTCCATTCCTTTATTTTGATTCGTGTTCTGTATTATACTTTAAATGTTTTTTTTTAGGAAATAATTGGTGGATAATTAATATGTCCTCATTTCAGAGTAAGTTAAATTAACTGAAACACCCTCAAGTTTAACTTTATTTGCCTTTTAAACGTACTGATAACACATAACATAAAGAAATGGGAGTACGATAAAATTTATTTTAATATAACTATACTGCTGTGCTGGTGAAGTAAAATTACTTCAAGGAATTGTTTTTTTTTTCACTATTATTGCACAAGGACTTAAGGGGTAATCAGATAATTTACTAAGTTAACTACAATTTATTTCAAGTGAGTTTTCTGTAATCATTTATGGGATAAACGAAATAAGAGACGAAAGATACTTTGAATAACTACATTAAAAATACTGATAACTTTAATTGATATAAAGACGGCTATCCATTATACTGAAGTGACTAAAATAAAATAATTAAATACTTGGAAATTACGTAACAACTGTTATCAATATTGAGTAAAAGACTTTTTTCTTAAGCTTAAAGGTCCCAACACAGGGTTACATGAAAAAATCATGCACCTACCACTGCATCCAGCCTGCGGGTGCCTAGCAATAAATTTGGCACGGTTGCGGACATTGCGAATGTTTCGCGAAGGTCATGCCGTGGTCGAATGTGACCCTTAGGTATTTGGCCGTTGATTGCCATAGGATCTGGCGGCCGAATAGGGTGATCGTACTTAACCATTTTTGGGATTTAAGTACTGACGGTTGATAGAGTGGTGCCTTTGAAAGTATATTACTTACTACACTTTTCTCACGGTTTATTTTGATTCTACATAAGCGGAAACAATCGCCTAAGCCGTTGAAGGCTGTTTGGAGTATTTTGGTGAGTATTCCTTTGATGTAATAGGCGACGAAAAGTGTCATGTTATTAGCTAAAAGAGCAGTACTAACTACTGGATCCTTCAGGATGTTACTCATGTAGGTGAAGAGAGGAGTAGGGAGAAAAAGAGCCCTCAGAGACTCCAGCCTTGAGGAGGCATTTCGAAGATGTAGTGCCCTCTATTCGATAGCGAAAGTAGCAGTTGGCAAGGAAGGCTCTGATGATGTGTGTGAGCCTGTTTGGCACATTGAGTTTATACAGCTTGTAAAGCAAGCCGTCGTGCCAGACTTTGTCAAACGATTTTGCGACATCAAAGAAGAGTGCGGCGGTGCTAGTGGTCCTACGCCTTCTTTTTGAGAGGTTGAAGCCTTTCAAAATATATTTTGTAGGGCGATCACCAGTCACTTGGTACACGAGTGTCCGGGTATGAAGCCGAACTGCTCGTCAGGAAGCAGCTTTGATGCGATATAAATGATTGGTACACGAGTGTCCGGGTCTGAAACCGAACTGCTCGTCGGGAACCAGCTTATTTGCGAAGATGTATTTTGGTAGGCGATTCAATACGAATCGATCGTAAACCTTTCCCAGTGTACTGAAGAGACTCATTGGTCTATAAATGTATGGTCTAAGTAGCGTGGTTTCCCCTGTTATGGGATTTCTATTACGTCTACCTCTTATCAGGCATCCGGGAAGGAGCAGCTGGAAATAAGAGCGTTTAAAAATGGCTACTAAGTGGTATACGAGCGGCGTGGAGAGCCATTTCAGCACCCTGTTGCTAATTCCATCGGAGCCGGGCTGATTACGTTTTGAGGCTTTCGATGGCTAGTGTGACTTCGTCGACTGTCACAGGATCTAAGGGGTCGCCAGCAGGTGGTAGTGCAGACTTACGCTTGACTTGCGTTTCGACCTCTAGGAGGTAAGCGGGATCTTTGGGTTCGCTAGAGAGGGAGTGCATTGGCTCTCTAAACTGTCCGCGAGGCATTCTGCCTTTTCAGAATCTTCAAAAGCGATATCGGGGTTTCCTGACTTACTGAGAGGCGAAATGGGTGTGCTTTGCTCTGCTTTCAGAGCTTGGTCCTACCGCCAGTAGGTGGTGTGCGATGGTTTGATTTCCGTCCGCAGATTGTCCCATTGGTCTTGCCTAAATTCGGCTATACGCTGTTTTACCTCGTTTTGGAGGTTGCGAAGTCGATATTTGTTATCTATTGTGCAAAAGAGGTCATAGTATTTTATCGCCGTATTTTTTGCTCTGACCAGCTGCCGAGTGTCTCCCAAAAACTTCTCATGTTGATTATGTGACACCCAAATCTTACGAGAGAATTTTTCGACTGCTGAGTTAAGGTGGGCCGATACGGCGCTAATCGCCCCATTTGCTACCTCTGGCGAGTCTATTTTGTCGGGATTTTATCTAAGTACTGGGAGATCAGAGACTCGAGTTTGCCGTCGAAATTATGCCAGATCACAATGGTTTTGGTTGAAAGGACCTTACCAGCGGGCTAGCTCAGCTGTATTCCAAGTCTAGTTCTACAATCGTCTCGATCAATGATATCAAAAACGTGACATATTTGTGTATTGCTACATCAAGGATGTCCGGTTATTTTCTGGTAGAGAATGGGTAGCGAGTTGGAGTCTCAGGCGCGATAACATCGAAGTTTAGTCGCTCCGTGAGATCGAACATAATTATAACATTCGCATTATTAGCAAGCAAATTCCAGAAGGAATGCTTGCTGTTTAGGTCTCCAGCACATAACACTGGGGCTTAGATTTGGTAAATCTGAGGTATCTGACTCTATTAAGCCGTCGTAAGTACGCAGATACAATGGTTAGTGGTAGACGGCCAAACAGAGCTATCCTACAAAGTTACATTGTTTATTTTGTTTTTTCATTTGTTTATTAGGGGCGGAACGTCGATCTGTATACGATCAGTGCCGCCTTTGGGGCTGGTCAACCTATCATTTCTCACTAATATGTATCTTAGGATCGCGATGGCTCGGCTTTAAAAAGGTTTCTTGCACTAGCATAACGTCTACGTCATGGTTTAGTAGGAAAAGCGCGATCGCGTCTTTTCTGCCAACTTCAAAAAGGGGGAGGTTCTCAATTCGACTGTACGTTCTTTTTTATGTATTGCCTCAAACCTTTTTTCTATGTGAACTGATTTCGATGATTCTTTATTTGAATCAAACTACTTTTACAGATTCTATCGCGTTTAATTAACTTATTTTTATTAATTCCCGACGTTTCTAATGCTTTGTACACTCCTGCATCTTGTAGAGGGCAATCTAAGTGTAAGCTTGATTGCGAATGTGGTCTCTCTTACATAGGATAAACAAAAAGATCCATTAAAACTCGCGTGAAAGAAAATATAGCTGATGTGAAGCACCGACGTTCTGGGAAGTCTGCAGTCTGTGAACATGTTCAAGTTCGTCGTCGCCATTACATCAGATTTGATAGACCACAAATCCTCGCAAAAGAACACCGATTCCTACCAAGGATGATACGCGAGGCTTTTGCTATTAAAAAAAACATCCTAATTTCAATACAGAAGATGAATGGGTGCTGTCATCTGCTTGGGATCCTATAATTAACAAAATCGAATCCAAACCCAAGAATACCACTGCTAGACTTCAAGATATTGTAAGTTTATGCTGCGTAAATCGAACCAAAAATTAATATTAAAAACTGAAGGTAGCCGGGCTAACTGTGAAATCGGAACGTCAAACATCTCAGTCCCCCCGCCCCCCGTGACCATAGGAAAACCACCCGAAACGTCTGGAATTAAAATAGTAAATTAAACGCGATAAAATCCTTAAAAATAAGTTTTATTCAATGTGTAGTGTTCGCGTAAATAAAATAAATCATTACTGACTAATCTTCTTCGGCGGCTTGAAGAATGTTCTAATAGAAGCTTGCTTCAAGATGTAGCCAATCTTGTCTGTGACACCTCTGACATATGGTAGTACAGCAGGCACACGCTCGACTGTGCCCGGCTTCACACGGTCACTGTGTCGTAGGCGCGGGACCCGAAGCTTGTCATGCAGATCCTGCTTGACGTTCTGAAGCTCGGCGGCCAAGTGTTTGCTGTCGCAGATCCCTCGTGCTCTCTGTAACAAAGATTTGCCGACGGTAGCTAACTGTGAAGGATGATGGTGGGATTCACCGTTCAAATATTGGTTAGTATGGGTCTTTTTTCTATACACAGTGTGAACTATAGTGTTGTTAGGATTTCGAATGACTGACACATTTAGGAAATCTAAAGAATTATTTGCCTCTAACTCCATAGCAAAATGAACTTTAGAGTTTATGGAATTAAGATGTTCTAAAAATGCAGTTACTTTGTCTGATGGTAAAATTGTGAAAGTATCGTCTACGTACCACTTGTAGAACCTTGGAGTTACTGGTGCAGTAAGCAGGGCTTTCTCCCCAAAATCCTCCATGAAAATATCGGCGACAATGGAAGATACCAGTGAGCTCATCGCAACACCATCTACTGCTTGTAAAACTCTTCCTTCCACAATAGGCAGCCAAATGTAAGGCAATTTCTGAATAATACTGCATATTCTGTTGGCATGTTGTTTTCCTCCGGAACGTCCGGACGTCGGAAATTAATAAAAATAAGTTAATTAAACGAGATTAAAAGTAGTTTTATTCAATGTGTAGTGTTCGCGTAAATATAAGAAAAAAAATTATTTATTTGAAAGCTGGTACTTTTCATGTGCTTCCATGTAAATTATGAAGAAATTATAACGGTCTGTCCAATAGTTTTTGAGTTATCCTTAATAATATAAATTGAAGTCGGTTGTACAGAATTTCAATTGTAAGCTATTGGTTTCTGAGGCCGTTCAAATTTAAGGCGACAGTCAGAGAGCGTGGTTTTGTTCTACCTCACTAGTATATTATACTGTTATATTACCATTACTCAAGTGATGGGATTAGATGCAATTGAAAGACCAGATTGCGTTGATTAGGCCAATATGCTCAACCGTAGCGGAAGGCGCGGGCATGCTTGCACCTAGTTCGGAGGCCCGGCAACAGGTGTAGGTTAGGTGCTAGTCTGAGGTGTGGCTGTGGGCACTGAGGATGGTGTGGGTTTGGGGGCAGGCTGCCGAGATCGGCATATGCTGGCTTGGCCCGCATACCTGGGGCGACTTTTATCTCCGCGCTGATTCCTTCGCGGCGCTTTGGTGCTCCCACGATAATTCTCTGGGTGTCCCTCTTCACCTCAATTGACACAGATTGGAGGCTCAATCGTCTGGGGCGTGCGAGAGCAGTCAATATTGCCGTGGTCACCAAAGCACTTGACGCACTTAGACTTGGAATAGCAGTTTCTAGTCCAGAATGACAAGGCAATTATTAAATTTAATTGAATTACACGCGGGCGAATCCACGGGAAATAGCTAGTTTATTGTAATGATTGAAGAAACGATGATGAAATTAATATGTTATACCCATAATAATTTCTTCATCGTTTCTTGCAAATAGATAAATATTTATTCCGACATATAAAACAATACACTTGTGCATTATTAACATTATATTAACAAATTAATAATTTATTTATACTTACATAATTATAGTTACCTATATTTACCAAAAACAAATGTGTTGTAATGTGGTGTCGGAATTGTATCCATACTTTTAAATTGAAATGATAAAATATTTTCAATTATTGTAATGTAGGGATCAAAACTCTTCTTTAGCTGCTCAAGTCAGAATGGTTGTCTTTATAATATCTCTCCCCAGTTCGGTTATAGAAAGCCTGGTTCTTTTTATTTTCCTATTATAAAAATAGGAAAATAGGGCAACGGAACCCAAGGGGCTAGCAGCTGGCCGACTTCATGGAGAAAGAGGGACTCTTTATGATGAACTCTTTCTTCCAGAAGCGGCCCCACAGGAAGTGGACCTGGTCGAGCCCCAACGGTTCGACAAAAAATGAGATTGACTTAATTATGACGACCAGACGACAACTGTTCAGTGATGTCTCCGTGATCGCGAGGGTGAAAACTGGTAGCGATCACCGAATGGTTAGAGGCACACTGAACCTAAACGTTAAGTTGGAGAGGTCTCGTCTAATGAAGTCAACGCTCCGTCCCCCTCGTGCTCTGTTCCAAAGTCCCGAAACCTTTCAGCTCGAGTTACAAAACCGTTTTCAGTGCCTAGAAGACTGCAATGAAATGGACGATATGAATGACAAGCTCGTGGAAACTGTCCATGCGGTCGGAGCTAAGTTCTGCAAGACCCGCCGCAGAAGAACACAAAAACTCTCCGATCACACTCTAAATCTCATGGCTGTTAGACGGGAGATGAAGCTACATTCTTCAACAGACTTGACAGCATACAGGCATCTGAACAGACAGATCTCCAAATGCATGCGGCGGGGCTTACGCAACTTCAATACAGCTCGTATTGAAGAAGCGATCGAGCGGAACCAAGGCTCCAAAGTCTTTGCCAGAGATCTGTCTGCCAGAAAGAGCCACCTGTCAAAGCTGAAGACAGAATGTGGCAGCATCGTTTCCGGGACACCTGAGATTTTGAGTGAGATTGAGAGATTCTATGGGCAGCTGTACACGTCATCGTTGGAGCCACACGCAAGTGTGAGTAACGATCCAAGAGCGAGTCTCATCCGACACTATTCCGAAGATATCCCGGACGTCAGTCTGAGCGAGATTAGAATGGCTCTCCAGCACCTTAAAAACGGTAAGGCCCCAGGCGAGGATGGAATTACAGCGGAGCTTCTGAAAGCGGGTGGAAGACCGGTACTTGAAGTCCTTCAGAAGCTCTTTAATTCCGTCCTCCATGGTGGCATTACACCGGAGGCGTGGAGCAGAAGTGCGGTGGTCTTGTTCTTCAAGAAAGGTGACAACGCTCTCTTGAAGAACTACAGACCGATTTCCCTTCTGAGCCGCGTCTACGTGCTGTTTTCGAGAGTCATTACGAATCGTCTCGCGCGCAGACTTGACGACTTCCAGCCTCCCGAACAAGCCGGTTTCCGAAAGGGCTTTAGCACCATAGACCACATACATACCCTTCGGCAAATTGTACAGAAGTCCGAAGAGTACAATTTGCCACTATGTCTGGCGTATGTGGACTATGAGAAAGCCTTTGATTCCGTCGAAATTTGGGCGGTGCTGCAGTCCCTTCAGCGGTGCCAAGTTGACTATCGGTATATCGAAGTGTTGAAGTGCTTGTACAGTAGGGCTACGATGGCTATCCGAGTACAGAACCAGAGTACGAAACCTATCCAATTGCAGAGAGGTGTAAGACAGGGTGACGTCATATCCCCGAAACTCTTCACCGCTGTATTGGAAGACGTTTTCAAGCTTCTGGACTGGAAAGGATACAGTATCAACATCAATGGCGAGTACATCACTCACCTTCGATTTGCCGACGATATACTCCTTATGGCAGACTCGCTGGAGGACCTAAGCACTATGCTCAATGACCTCAATAGTGCTTCCCAACGGATAGATCTTAAGATGAACATGGACAAAACAAAGATCATGTTTAATGTCCATGTCACACCTATGTCGGTAGTTGTTGGGAGCACTAAGCTCCAAGTTGTTGATGAGTATGTTTACCTGGGACAAATAGTCCGACTAGGTAAGTCCAACTTCGATCGAGAGGTCAATCGACGGATTCAACTCGGTTGGGCAGCGTTCGGGAAATTACGGCACATCTTCTCGTCAGGTATATCTCAAAACTTGAAAACGAGACTGTATAACCAGTGCGTGTTGCCAGTGATGACATACGGAACTGAGATGTGGTCCTTCACTGCTGGTCGGATGAGGAAGCTCAAGGTCGCTCAGCGAGTTATGGAGAGGGCTATGCTCAGAGTTTCTCTGCGTGATAAACTCAGAAATGAGAATGTCCGCAGTAGAACCAGAGTGACCGACATAGCCCAACGGATTAGTAAGCTGAAGTGGCAATGGGCCGGCCATATAGCTCGAAGAACCGACAACCGATGGGGAAGAAAGGTTCTTGAGTGGCAGCCTCGTACCGGTAGGCGAAGTGTAGGGCGTCCCCCCACGAGATGGAGTGACGACCTGGTAAGACATGCAGGAAGTCGATGGATGCAGGTGGCTCAGGACCGTGCTTTGTGGCATTCTTTGGGGGAGGCCTATGTTCAGCAGTGGACTTGTGAAGGGCTGTAATGATGATGATGATGATTATAATTAGAACCAATTTTTCATGAATCATCGGGACTAAGAAATCTATATTTTTAATACTTTTAATAATAAATACACACGAATATTATTCTTGCTGGTTCTTTCCGCGGGAATTTTATACCGAACCAGTACAAAAATTAAAACAACTTTTAATAAGTATTGTCTCATAATCTATGGAAGTAATAAACTATTCCATTATATTTTGTTTTATGAAATGACATGCATCATAGCAAAATAATATTTTAAATTTTAATAAGACACACATTTCTTACATTATGCAAGGAAGAGGCGAAGACGGCGTGTCCCTTTAATTTTTTTTTATACAAAACCACAACATATAATTTAAAACATTTTCTCCAAAGTTCAAACGGGGTAAATAGTTTCTAGCCGACGAGAGGAGAATTTCAGTATTCTTTATTCTTGATTCGACTGTATGTTTTTGTATATATCATATTCGCCTATTAGTAATCGATTTTAATGTCTATACAGGGTTATTTTGCAATAACCGACAAATGGAGACGAGGATTTCTGGGCCCAATTGTAATAAGTTGAAATATGGTTTAAAAAAGCGTTATATTTTTCCATTTCAAGATATAAAAAAATGATCAATTTACAATCTGGAAGACGAGAACTCTTAAAAATAAGTTTATGTCACGAATGAAATAAGAAATCGATAACTTTAATCGATTAATGTGAATGAGTTTAACAATTAAAAATAAAAACAACTTACACCAGATGATTGATTCAATCAAGTAAATAAATACATCACAATATATTAACATAGTGTCAATAGTTTAAAAATAAAATATCAATACATATATTTTATTTTTAAAACTCAAAACACGGCTCGACCAATTTTAATGAACTTTTAATCTGTGTGAATGGGTCCCTAGATGGTTTAGGTTCATATTTGGATCCGGTAGGCGGCGCTAATGTTGATATCCAGAAATCACCTGCGAAGCAGGGTCGGATCGCTAGTAGGTAAAATTTATTATTAAAAAGTTTGGTTCGGTGGTATTTAAAGAACAATTCTATCCCTTGAGATGCAAATAGGGAATGAAGATTCTAATGTAACTATTTAGATAAAATTCTGTAATTACCATGAATATTTTGTTTAGTAAAATGTAAGACTTTAAAGGGCTTAAATGAATAAAATTATTCCTAAGAATTGCTTCAAAGGTCGGTGCTAAGCCAGAGTGTATAGAACAATTGCAGCCTCTGGTTTAATTTTTGCCAGGTATGTATTTTAGTATGATAGTATATAAACTAGGGATAGTTTATGTGTTACTCCTAATTTAGTCATCATCATTTTTTGATACGAGATCTCAATGGATTTGGTATAATTGCACAGGTAAAATGCTGTTTTTAAAATTGTTAGTTGCAATTGCTTAAACAATTATATATTTAGAAAATTATATAATAATTATATAAATATTAGTATAGAAGTTTTAAATTAAATATTTACGTAAAAGACATGATTATAGGTATATTTGTAAACAAGTTTCACAATAGACAACCTTATACCTTTTTCAAAACAAATAAATTAGGTACTTTTCACGTTAAAAGGAGAAAGTCGAGTGTCAAACCAACTGTGACATGTCCGCGCTCGCACCCCGTACTTTCTATGTAATTTGGTAAATCGTATTCGCAGCCCGTCCATTCAGAGCTCTCGCCCGGAGTTTTTTTTTATAAAAAGACCTAATTTTAGGGCGACATTCTTATACAGAATTCAAGTGAATTTTTGTCTATTTTCTAAGTTTAATAAGATTATAAAATTATATTTATACGTGAAGGGAAATCTTTGTTACCCTTTTGAATTGTATTGTGCGCACGGAGGAGTGTGATATTTGGCTTAGTTAAAACAGAAAGCTAACATTTTTATGTAATGTTTGTAACAAGTATATCAAATTAAATTAAATGAAACATACATTGTTTACTCTAATACTGTGAATATCAAACACATAATTATCGCTTGGAAATATTAGGTCGTTTGTCAACGTTTATAATGAAAATGCCTCAGAGTAAGTACGTAATCTATGGTACAATCATATTATGTATATTATTACTCTAATTCCAATGTCAATCACAAATTTTCTATAGTCAAGTAGTCACGCACATTCATGGAAATACATATACTTCGCAGTGACCATTGTGACATTACAGGAGACACTTGACAATTAAGTTTGACTCACCGTACTGAATTTTTTTTTAGATTAACGATGCGTTTAGAAATTCTGAATGATTCAAAATTTTTAATCTTCAGAGCAAATGCAAGATTTAGTTGATATTGATTTCGCGAGTTCGCATTGTTTGCAAGTTCCCAATTATGATTATGGGTTCATTGACGTCGATGTTTCGATGTTTGACATATGTCAACATCGATGTTAAAACATCGAAGTTTTAATTTTTAACATCGATGATCATCTCACATCCCTATTTTAAGTGTGTTTCCCACTCAGCGTGTGTTATGCGACGATCGTAAATAAAGCGCAAGGTCAAACTTTACGCGTTGCAGGAGTGGACCTCAGTACTGATTGTTTTGCACATGGCCAACTCTATGTTGCTTTTTCCCGCTTTAGTAGTCCCCGTAACCTTTTTCTGTACGCCCCGGCTAAGTCTACTTCTATCGTCGTTTACACATAAGCTCTATCATAAACGACTTAGAACTTTGAGCATATCGATTTATTTTGTTACCACTTATTCATACAGTAATGATATAAATCGTTTAATATTCTCTTACCCCAAACGTCAAATTCTTTAAGTAAAACCTATATTCGCGAGCTACGCCGCGGGCACAGCTAGTTACAAATTTTTCTAAAGAAGGAGAATCAGATTTTGATTTTCTATAATTAGTAATTAACTAATACAGTTTAAATTATTGGACAATAGTATGTTACATGAACCTGTATTACGGATTGTTATAAATACGTGATTTGATATTATTTTATTTACGTTTATTGTTATTTTATTTTTAAGGATGATAGTATTATTTGTTAGTAATATTATTTTACCAATAATTCAATATTTAATGCCGTGAATTGTTGGTGTGAGAATATTTACTACCCCATATTTTTCCGTTGTTGGTGCCGTAATAGACGACAGTGGGAAGTTGAAACAATAGATGGACAGCAGCATCTTCCTGATAACAATTCAAAATAATTATAATAATAAACTCCGTCACGCACACCAAGTTAGCAAATTTGAAAATCATATCTTCTATGACGCAATTTATGAATCTATATTAAGCAATGTGTATATAATTATATAGTTTTATTAAATAGATACATAAGTTCATCATCAATTAATGTAAAATTAAGAAAAAATGTTTTATTATGCATATCATTTTTTTATATTAATATACACTATCAGTGCTATAAAAATATTCATATACGGTATCCACAATCAGTTGAATATGAGGGTACATTAATGTTGTTAGCAAAACGATGCTGTTTGCGATAACGAAGAACTTCATATTTTCCAGACCATCTAGTGACCTAAAACAAATTTTAATATCATAATAACTTAATTTTATTGTTTTTAACATGTAAAAGTCCTAAAAATTTTACACAGTTTCTACGACACTCTCTTAATATGATGGTGTCCTTCTTCCATAGATTTCGACTACAACACAATAATCGGAACTGTCCCCAGCTATAGACTGCGGAATAAATCCTGCTGCAAATTTACAGGTTGCCACAAATACACTTCCACATATTATGCTCAATACTATAAAATGGAAGGCAAGCTATGCAATGCAGGAGACATGGAGACAGCCAGACCTGAAAACCAACAATTTGTTTTTGATCACTGATACTATTTATATTTTGTACGTGGAAAAGTCACGCTGCAGCTATATCATGGTGCCGCAAGAATAGGTTAACTCAACTTAATAAGGACGAAGTTTTTACAGATTAACAACGCAAAATAGCAGATAACGAGTTCTAACGAGCTATTCTAACTTAAACCTCAAGGATAAAAACGCATATGCATTTTAATTCTCAATCAGAGATAGATGTAGGTTAGACTACAATATCTAATTGTCATTAAGGGGACTGTGTGCTCGTTTATCACACTTACTTTTAAAAAAAAATGTTTTCGCCGGCTACGTACTTAAAAACGAGCATTCAATACGTTCTCTCAAGGGACGACGACCTGAGATAGCATTTCTTTATATTCCATACATCCATTCATCTCCAAAGAGGACATACGGCGGTAGTGTTACTAAGTCATTATACATAAAATTGCGTCGGACACCTTTATCCGATTCGTCTACATAATATATTGAGTGGCATATTAGAAAGTAATAACACCCTCTAGTTAGGTTTTTGTAGTAGGTTACATATGAAGTATTGATAGAAAAGGTAACGTAAAACGTTAGTCCCCCTTGTTACACGCTTGTTGCACTTGTCTTTAACGAGCGACGCAAACAAAGGCGTCTTATATGTTTAAAGTCTGTATCTGTGTGTCTGTCTATGGCATTGTAACTCCCAAACGGATGAAACGATTTAGATTTAGTTTTTTTTTTTTATATGAGTCACCTAGACTTTAGATTTTAAGAAATATTTCAGCTCATAAACAGCAGCATAAGCTCTTCTTGTTTTGGGTATTTTTTTTAATTTTGAATTTAAGTTATATAAGGTAAATCTTGTCACCGCTAAGGGAACTGTAGCACCGCCCAAATTTCGACGGAAACAAAGGCTTTCTCATAGTCTACATACGCTAGGCAAAGTGGCAGATTGTACTTTCAATCTTCTGTACAATTTGCCGAAGGAAGTGTATGTGATCTATTTAGTACCATAGATTACCATAGCCTTTTTGGAAACCAGCTTGTTCGGGAGGCTGGAAGTCGTCGAGTCTGCGTGCGAGACGATTAGTAAACTATCGAAAACAGCACGTAGAAGCGAACCAGAAGGGATATCGGTCTGTAGTTCTTGAAGAACAAGACCACCGCACTTCTGCTCCACGACTCCGGAGTAGTCCTACCGTGGAGGCTGGAATTAAGGAGCTTCTGAAGGCTTCAAGTACCGGTTTTCCACCCACTTTCAGAAGCTTCACTGTAATTCCATCCTAACTTGGGGCCTTGCTGCTTTTAAGGTGCTGGAGAGCCATTCTAATCTTGCTCAAACTGACGTCCGGGATAGCTTCGGAATAGTGTCAGATAAGACTTGCTCTTTGATCGTTACTCAAACTTGTGTGTGGCCTCTGATAACTCTGTTAACCTCTCAATCACACTCAACATTTCAGGTGTCCCGGAAACGATGCTGCCAAACTCGGTCTTCAGCTTTGACATTTGGCTCTTCCTGGCCGACAGATCTCTGGCAAAGACTTTGGAGCCCTGGTCCCGCTCGATTTCTTCTTCAATACGAGCTATATTAAAGTTGCATAAATCCCGCCGCATGCATTTGGAGATCTATCTGTTCAGTTGCCTGTATACTGTCAAATCTGTTGAAGACTGTAGCCTCATTTTCCGTCTAACAGCCATGAGAATAAAAGTGTGATCAGAGTTTTTGTGTTCTTCTGCGGCGGGCCCTGGAGAACTTAGCTACGACAGCATGGACAGTTTCCACGAGCTTGTCATTCATATCGTCCACTGCATTGCAATTTTCTAGGTACTGAAAACGGCTATGTAACTCGAGCTGAAAGGTATTGAGGCTTTAAATTAGAACACGAGGGGGACGGAAAAGAATCGCTGGAGGACCTAAACACTATGCTAAATGACCTCAACGATCTCTTCTAACGGATATGTCTTAAGATGAACATGGACAAAACAAAGATCATGTGTAATTTAAATGTCACACCTATGCAGGTAGTTGCTGGAAGCACTAAGCTAGAAGTTGTTGATGAGTATGTTTACCTGAGACAAATAGACCGACTAGGTAGATAGAAAGGTCAATCGACGGATTCAACTCAGCTGGGCAGCGTTCGGGAAATTACGACACATCTTACCATCAGGTATACTTCAAAACCTGAAAACAAATTGTGCAACTAGTGCGTGTTGCCAGAGATGACTTATGGTTCTGTGACGTGGTCCTTCACTGCTGGCCGTATGAGGACGCTCAAGGTTATGCAGCGAGCTATGGAGAGGGCTATGCTTGGGGTTTCTTTGCGTGATAAACTTAGGAATGAGGATATCCGCAGTAGAACCAGAGTGACCGACATAGCCCAACAGATTAGTAATCTGAAGTGGCAATGGGCCAGCCATATAGCTCGAAGAACCGACAATCAATGTGGAAAAAAAGTTCGCAAATGGCAGCCTCGTACCAGTAGGCGACGTGTAGGGCGATCCCCTACTATATAGAGTGACGCCTTGGTAAAAAATGCAGGCAGTCGATGGATGCAGCTGGCTCAGGACCATTGCTTTGTGTCATAACTTAGGGGAGGCCTATGTACAGCAATGGATTTGTGAAAGGCTGTAATGATGGTAATGATGAAGGTAAATAATTTTTTTGCTAAAATTAATAAGATGGTTATTTACAAATTTATACTTTATTAATAGTAACTTTTATTTTAATATTATTCTTTAATATTTACGGATACAATGAAAAAACTATCATCTATTAGAAAGAATAATGCCAAATTCCTTACCCCGGGCTACTACGGAGATTTTCTCGACTGAAAAATTTGCTATTAGACAATAAATGTGAGACGATTATACCACCAACTGTCATCAATTTGAAACTTTGTCTATAGAAAAGCCAGAAAGATTCTGGCTTTTCTATAGACGCCTCTTACGTCACCCATGCGACAAAATGGAGTAAATTAGTATACTTACGCCGCCACTACACTGAAATTATTATTATTTGGGGTATTTATAGAT
This sequence comes from Parnassius mnemosyne, assembly GCA_963668995.1. Classification (NCBI taxonomy): domain Eukaryota; kingdom Metazoa; phylum Arthropoda; class Insecta; order Lepidoptera; family Papilionidae; genus Parnassius; species Parnassius mnemosyne. The sequence continues at coordinate 11,557,331 of CAVLGL010000126.1, read as the reverse complement.
TATTTTCATCGGGTTGGGCTGAATATTAAAGAAAATAATAAATAAACATAAATATATATTTATGTTTATTTTTACGAATTTTTAGGTTAAGGATGAATCTAAATGACAGAGTGAGAAATTGTGTGATAAGAGAAGAGTGTGATTTGCAAGATAATGTTGTGACCAGGATTAAGAAAGGAATGCTTCGGTGGCTTTGTTATGTAGGAAGAATGAATGAGGAAAGAGTGATAAAGCAAATTTATGTTGCAGAGGTGAACGGCAGAGTCGGGAAAGGGCGCCCTAGGCGAAAGTTTATCGACCAAATTGGCAATATATTGAAAATGGGCCAAGTCAAGAGTACCTTTAACCATTTAACCTTGTATGCGTAGGTATATGGATGTGGAGGAAGCGAGAAAGGTGTGTCAGGATCGTCCTAAATGGAAGTCCATAGTCTCTGCCTTCCCCTCTGGGTGAAAGGCGTGAGTGTTTATATATATTTTTATATATTATTATTACGAAGCCCTTGGATAGGGGGATATTTGTCACGCTTGACAGGTAGGTTGTAACCGCGGTTTTTTATTATTTTAAGTGTTATCAGGGAAATGTTGTGGCTCATATTTTATTTCACTTCCCTCTGTCACCTCTTACGAACCCCACGAGATGAAATGAAATTGTCCATTTTCTAACACCGTCACTACACAGCGGTGGAGTTTACGGTTGTGCAAATTCTATATAAAATAAAAACTTAAAGCATATGCGCTTATCACCGCGTATTCGTGCGGTTTAGTAATAATTTCTCCAATTTAATAAGAGTGGGTATTGTAAACTTGTCAAGTGACAGTTATGTCCAACCACTCTCTTCGCGTTCGAGGTGTGCAATAAGAATTTGGCGTTGAAATTTGTACTTTTCACGTTGTGTTCGATTTGCACACTAAAGCATATAATCATTTACCTTGTTATAATGGCATCTATCATCATTTATATACACCAATAAAAAAATCTGTTTTGTAATTCACTTCGCTTATTTTTTAACTTTAAACTCTTGATATTCTTCCCTTAGTTTAAGATAATATTTAAGAGAATATTAGACAGAAAAAGGAATAGGTGTAGTGGTAGTTTCTCTGCAAATATTTTGTACGTACTGTAATACCTTCTATAACACGAATATGTCACTCAAGGTAAACAAATAGGATAAAAGTTTCCAGTCATCAGCATTTAAATATTGCACGATGGCACAGATATGCTACTGCAGTGCGACACCGTCGCAGACGAATTGGAGTAGAAATTCTATTTATTTACCTACGTATCGCGCATGGAAATGCTATCCTATATTTCCACTACCTGAAAAAAGGTACCGAACAAGGCTTTCAATATTCACGTTCTAATTTAAATTCAAACTCAGGATCCATAGCGTCGCAGTCTGACTATAACTAAGTAGGCAAAGCATCCATCAGATTAGTTCATTAGTTTTTGGAAGTAATTAGAAGTAAAGACTAGAAATGAGTTGAAGGTGACTCGAAATTTTGGCATAGCCAGTTTGAATAGCCTATCATGTAGAAGATGTCATGGGGTCATGGGTGAATAGGGTCAAAAAGTTATCATTATACTCCTAAAGGGTAAAAATGGCCAAAAACCAAAAAAATGGGTGGTGGGGGTGGAACTTTAGGCAAAGTCAGATTGAATAGCCTATCATGTAGAGGATGTCATGGGGGTCATGGTTGAAAAGCGGCAAAAAGTTCTCATTACACTCCTAGGGGGTCAAAATGGCCAAAAACCAAAAAATTAAAAATTCTGTCACATAAAGCCTTTACTTGCCGCATCCCACTTGTTAATTTAGCAAAGATGTCATTATACTACACGAAAAATGTCACATTTATTTTTGTATATTATGTGAATATATGCCCGAGTCGTATATGTTTAAATCTTCTCGGATTATTCATTGCCAGTATCAACGTAGTACGTGTTCGTGATTAAAAATATTTTATGGAAGTGTCAGTTACGTTAATTACGTCAAATCACACAGAAGAAGCATTAAGTAGTCTTTCCTGTATTATAAACCTGTATGAAATGAAAAGGCATATATGACAGTAGTACATTTTCATGTACGTAATTATATTAACCCCTGAACAACCCTGTCCTAAACCCTAAATTCTGTCAGTTATTCATATAAGCCAATATTAATAGCATAAAATGTGTGTTTATTTGATACAAAACTGTTAGTATGAACCACTTAAACTACAACTATAAAATAATCATATTTGTACTATAAAATTCCTTACCTTTTTGTGTCTATTTATACCTAAGCCCCAGGGGTTAGAACAGTATTATCTATGTCCTAATTTTGTAAAAATAAAAAATCTGTCAGTTATTATTTCAAATCAATATTAAAATCATAAAATGCGTATTATATTTTACACAAAACTATCTGTATGAACACCAATTTTAAAATCATCAGACTTTGGCAATAAAAAATTTGCTTACCTGAGCCAACCACCAAAGCCCTGATCTTCCTCCTCAAGTAAGTCTAGTTGAGTCGTAGTCTTTTTATTTTCTTTAATATTTTCGTTATCCTCTGCCGGGACTTTTTTAGTTTTTGATTTTGTTTTATTTTCATTTTTATTTTTAGTCATTATCTGCAACAAATAAAATAAGCAAAAGCCTCTTCTTTTCATAAATTTCTAAAGTAAATAAAAAAAAATAAAAAAATAGTAACAATATATTAAATTGTGGTTATCCCGTCTTATAAAGTAGTCTTAATAACAACACTTTTTTTATTGTGCACAGGACATAACGCTTCATTAAAATATTTGTTATTAGAAATAAAATAAATTGGTGGAAGCAATAATTTCCGACACTATACCTAACTAAATTAAACTTAAAGCATAAGATATAATTCATTACCTTGGTAAATTTAGTTTTGTAATCGAATAAAGTACATTAACAGAATATTAAATACGTCCTTTCCCTCTATATGCGCCAAACTGTTTAACGATGTACACATTACAAGAAACCTTTGAAATGCAAATCAATAGCGATTTGCTGGAAGCACTTCACGGTTTTTACGTACAAGTATAATACATTTAATAATTTACGTACACATAAATAATACTATTTATAAAATATTATTGTTATAATAGAACCATGGTCGTTTAGGGGTTAAGCACTCGCTGTAAATTTCACAGTACGCGAGCAACCCGGGTTCGATTCCCGGCGGCACCAATGAAATTATAAATTTAATTTTAAGTGTTGATTTACCACGTGCTCGGCAGTGAAGGAAAACATCGTGAGGAAACCTGCATGTTTAAAAGATAAGAAAAAAATTTCGAAGACATGTGAACATGTTTGTCAACAACTTCGAGCTTAGTGCTCCCAACAACTACCAGCATAGGTGTGACATGGACGTTACACACATGACTTTTGTTTTGTTCATGTTCATCTTAAGACCTATTCATTGAGAGACACTATTGAGGTCATTGAGCATAGTGCTTGCTACTCAATTTTGTAATGTCTTTAAGTCTCGTACTTTCACAATTACTTTGACTTAAAATGATAGAGACAACACGAAACTTAATGGCGTCTTAACATTGAATAGCGTTTGAGTATTTGGTCATTAGGGTAACAAACGAGCACACAGTCCCACTTACAATTAGTGGATTTTGTGGCTCATAGACATCTATATCAGCAGCTTTAAGCTACAATTTTACGCTGGTGCTCTGTAAGAACGTGGTCCTTTCCCGGTGGAGCCAACCTTTTCGTGCTACAAACATAATATTGTATCTCTCTTACTAAGTTAATTTTTTTCTTAAGCAAATACTTTATTAAAACCCTTTTATAAGTGATTACATACAATCCAAATATAAGTGTTTACATGGTTGATAATAGCCCCTAGGAATGAGGGCATCACTTCCGAGCTATTTCTAAAATGAGCTTTGTAAATAAATGTACAAACTTCTTCATATTGTGTGTTCAGTAATTTTACTGTGGGAATAAAGGCCCGCTAGGTTTCTTGCTGATTCTTTCTAGGAAAGATTTTTTTCAATCCAGTAGTAAAAGTAAAAAATTACTTTCAATATGTAAGTTGATTTATAATCATATAACAATGACTGTATCGTTGGTCTAGTGGTCGTAAACGTGATTGATGATCATGACGTCTCGGGTATGAATTCCAGGTCGAACGAAAAAAGTTAGCTATTGAGTTCTTATGTCAAAAAGTTCTCAGTAGCTGTCCGGAGTCAGGTGGCTGGCGGATTTTCACCCCCATACCTCTAAAAGTACGTAAAGCCGTTGGTCCTGCATCTGGTCTCTCTTTGGTCGTGTCGGTTTGCTGTCCCATCGGACTATGAGAGTGAGGAAATAAAGAGGGCACCTGTGCTTACGCTCGGACGCAATAACACTGTCCTGTAACTTTTTCGTGGCATTCCCGCATTCACCTCTTACTTCACTCACAGGGTGGATGGGAGCAATGGATTATTTTACACCACACCACAAATATTTAAACATACTAAACAATTTAGCTGAAAATGTTATTTGTGGCAGACAAAACGATAAAAGGGGAATGCCCACCGTTCATAGATACTTCGGCCAAGGGTGCCCATATATAAAAGCATATAGAAATGATAATATGCAATAAAAGGAATGAATTTGTATTACGAGGAAATAGTTAAGTTTAAAAAAGTCCGGGTTTTTAAGATATAAAGGTTCTTTATTTTCACAATTTTTTTTATTTTAACAGTGGTAGAGCCACGCGGCAGCTTTTGCTGTCGCACGGATGGGCCGGCTCAAACCGGGGTGGTACCACGACCTCACAGAATACCAGCGTGAAGTAGAGGTTTACCTCTGCGTTTCGCTCGGTGAGTGCAGGTGGCCGGAGGCCCTTTTTACTGGAAATGAGGCATTCCATCTTAGTCCTCACGGGTGGCAACGCATCTGCATTTTAATTCGCAAACGAGGATAGATGTAGATGTCTATGGGCCGCAGCAACCACTTACCATCAGGTGGACTGTGTGCTCGTTTGTCACCCTTATCCTATAAAAAAAAAACAAAAAAAAACAAAAGCAGTTTTTTAACAACAAACATCGATATATATGTACTACGTACTACTCATTCCAAACATAAACTATGTTCAACTGAACTGTACCAAAGAATATATACACTACGCTAAAAGAAACGACACTTAAGCATATGTGCACGTAAAATCACTTGCGACTATGTGTGGATGTGTGCGGACGCCGTGAGAGGCGCGCGGGGCGTGGAACGGGCCGTCGCCGATTGCGCTGGTTGAGGGCTGCGCTTTATATAAAAGTAATACCTATTCATTTGTATATAATTATTCTACCTTTATTTAGTTACAATATTTATTTATATGTATCGCACATTTATGTTATATATAATAGTTTTAAGGTATATATTTGTAATTTTATATATTTATATATATAAAAATATATATTTATATTTTTATTAAGGACAACAGTTGTATAATAAAAATTGCAATTCAAATAAAATGAAAAAATGTTTATATATATATATATAGTAGGTAGGTAATACTGATTATTGTATACTGAAATACTAAGTGTTGGTTAATTATTATTTAAGATTACCATTAACTGTCGTGCATATTTTGTTTTGTCGGAAATTTTAATTTTCCCCATCTGTAAAGATATTTAATAAAAGTTGATTTAAAATTGATCGTATCTTTCACTATCTAAATACATAAACTTACATTATCTAACATATACGTACTATGTATCTTCTTTGGCACAAGTCTATAAAATTCTATTTCGGTTGGGTATCAACCCTAGCGTTACACGCTCCGGCCTAATGTCACCGGTGCTTCAACTCTCACGTACAGAGTGTCACCGCTGTGACTGTACTGCAATCCGTACAGTGTGTCATTTAGTGTGATTTCAATCTACTAGTTAGTCTGTGGTTTCAACATTCAGGCAGTGTGGAGCGGCGCTAATGATACAAGATTTCAAATTAAAGTTTAAACCTGGACGTAAATAACAATCCAGTAGTCAAGTAAGTAAAATTATTTGCTGTTCAAGTGAATAAATATTTATTACAAAAGAAATAATCATGAAAAAATATATTTCTTTATTTAAACAGACCGCGCAGGCGCAACGCGCTTAAATCAACTGCGCATGTGCGACTTTACTATCTCCCGCGCATGCGCGAAGACGTAGAGTAGTACACATTTTTTGTTTAGAAATGCTTCTCTAGTACGTAGTACATATAACTCAATGACAACAAATAATTTCGTATTTTCGTGACATTTGAAGTATAATTGACACAGCGTAAATGTCCTCTTGAATGAGTTACTGAGAGCTGGGAAGAACTCTGGCCGGTGTGAAAGCTGGGATCATCGTTAACAGTGGATATCGAGTCCAAGTTCGTGCAGAGGTTATCGTAAGAAGTGGGAGCGGGGACCATTTTCAGGCCGTGGTCAATAGGGTGCGAGGAATTATCGGAGTCCATTTAGAAAGCTTATTCGTTGCTTATATAACAAATCCGCGAGAATACAAAAAAAAAATAACACAAATGCAAAATAATTCGACTTGTGACTATTTAGTTTTGACAATTTATTATGACATGGGCCTAGCTGTCAGATTCGATGTTGCCAATTAACAGACAAAAAATCGATAAATATATAGCGATTCTTTATTCGAATTATAATTTCATAAAAAAGAATAATCTTTATTTTGCTTCAAATTCTGCACGCCTTTTAAAATATGTTTTGTTTTATTTATTTAAATTCCAATTTAAATGTATTTTTAAGAATAGATAAGAATAACAGTTAAATTGTGCAGTAGCGTTTTTGTTATGTTCTAAAGAGTTCGTGGTAAATGAACTAGCAATTCGCTTGTTTAATCATCATAACATCGTAACAATTATCGAAAAATAATATTACCATTATAATAATAACACCATAAAAATCTTTTAAAAAAACACCTAATTTCATTTTTATCTTTTCGGTACTTTTTTGTGCAAAAATATTGCAATATTTTATGGATACATAAATACCGCGATTAATTATCATAAAAAAAAGATGTGTTTTTAAGAAATGCAAAGTGTTGGGCGTTTCATGGCCAGAATCGGGCATTTCCTTTTAACAAGTTACATAGGAAATGTTTTTTTTTGAGTATATTGATCTTTTTTTTAAAGTTAAAGTTACAGCCTATATACGTCCCACTTATGGGCTCAGGTAGGGAGTTTTAGGGCAAGAAAATGTCCGCCGCGCTTCTCCAAAGCGTGCTCGCGGACTTTACGTCTCCGAATTTTTTTTCTTATTTCTCAGACATGCAGGTTATCTCACGATGTTTTCCTTCACCACCGAGTACGTGGTAAATTAGCACTTAAAATTGCAATTAACAAATTAATTGGTGCCGGCGGGGATCGTACCCGGGTTGCTCGCGTACTGTGGAATTTACAGCGAGTGCTAACCATCTGAGCTACCACGGCTACTATATCTAAACTTATATTACTTTATTCAAGTCGTTAAGTTACAATAATTTTAACAATCAACAAGAAGCGGTATACTCGTAAGTTTATAAATTTTTGAAAAATGAAAAGGTTATATATTCTCCATAAAGCACTCTAAAACCAGGTAACGTCACCATACGACGTTACTAACGCGTTCGGTAACGTTTATCCGCAAATAATGTGATCCACTGCCGAGATCTACCAATGTAGATCTCGGCACAATCGCTATCAGGCTCATCACCTGCCTGGCGAGGGATTTCATTTCTTTAACCGATGGCCAAATAAGTAAATTGAAGCTTATCTGAAAATACAACATTCTTAACTTAATCTTCAAAATAGCTCGCTCTCAAGGCCAGTTACTCTCCCAAATTCCCAAACCATCATCCTTTTTGTAATCTTCAGTGCCTGAAAACTATTCCATCTTTATATCCCTATGATTTCTTCAACGTTACTTCTAAAAATAAAAACCACAGAAACTTTTCGAAATGATATTATTCATCCCGTTTATTATACCCACTTCTTTTGAAGTAACAATACTTTAAATCCACATAACATTTCCTGAGTTCTTAATATTGACATTTAAAAATAATTTTTTGCGTCCTATGCCTAGTTGGTTACTTTTAATATGTACTGTTTTAAAGACTTTACATCTAAGTAATTCAATTTTCTTATTAATGGATAAAATAGCCGGATAATAATGACCTAAATATAAATTTATAAACGCTGCCCAGCCGAGTTGAATCGACGGATTCAACTCGGCTGGGCAGCGTTCGGGAAGCTACGACACATCTTCTCGTCAGACATACCTCAAAACCTGAAAACGAAATTGTACAACCAGTGCGTGTTGCCAGTGATGACTTATGAAACTGAGACGTGGTCCTTCACTGCTGGCCGTATGAGGAAGCTCAAGGTCGCTCAGCGAGCTATGGAGAGGGCTATGCTCGGAGTTTCTCTGCGTGATAAAATTAGGAATGAGGATATCCGCAGTAGAACCAGAGTAACCGACATAGCCCAACGGATTAGTAAGCTGAAGTGGCAGTGGGCCGGCCATATAGCTCGAAGAACCGACAACCGATGGGGAAGAAAGGTTCTCGAGTGGCAGCCTCGTACCGGTAGGCGAAGTGTAGGGCGTCCCCCCACGAGATGGAGTGACGACCTGGTAAGACATGCAGGAAGTCGATGGATGCAGGTGGCTCAGGACCGTGCTTTGTGGCATTCTTTGGGGGAGGCCTATGTTCAGCAGTGGACTTGTGAAGGGCTGTAATGATGATGATGATGATGAAATATAAATAAACTAAAAAATACACACCATTCTTTCTGCGTAGTTCTATTTCCTATAAACTACATGTACACTTACCGTGTAGTAGCGGTGTAAGTATATCCACTACCCCGTATCATCCCGTACGGTACCGTAAGGGGCGACAAAGGTAAACAAGATTAGTCTTAGAGATGGACAGCAGCGTCTTTCTAACTTCTTCGTCGTCTTTCAACCCAAAATTATAAAAAACTGTGTCAACCCAGCTGCCAAGTGTGGCAACTATGGCAAAATCTCCCCTATGAGGCAATCTATGGTGGAGGCCTATGCTGAGCGAAGGACTTTTATAGGCTGTAATGGATGGATGGGTAAACATGTATAACACATGTAACAACGAAGATGACTTAAAGTTATATAAATATATGGTCACTTGAAAAATATAGGCAGCAATGATATACTTCATATTATTACAAAATATACATTTAATAAAAAAATATACATAGGGTAAACTCGAATTCACTGCAAGACTTTCGGGCTAATTAAGCACGATATAAGTTTATTGAACGTCTAGTAGATGATATTCTAAGCTGGGCGAAATGAAATACTTCTTTTATTACATTGTTTACTGTTTTCTTGAACTCTGACCCTCTGGTTATGCATAAGTTAGTAAAAAAATTTGCTAGGATCTGAAGATACAACTTTTTCCTAAATTGTTCTTATAGTTGCATTCTTTATTCACCATGACAAATAAATCCGGAAAAATGCCCAGCTGTGAGACGTGAATTTACTTTCTTACTTATTACAAATTAGATAATATGCTTATTTTAATATGCTTTATAACAAAATCGCTCATAAAAATGATCCTTGTAATACCCAGTATATTTACGTAATAGCAGCTAAGATATATTTACGAAGGAATTTTAATAAAAATTGTGATAATTTCCTGGAAAATGTGAAAGGAAAAAGTAAGCTTTAGTGTTAACAAAATGAAAAGGATCACGTATGATCCCAAGTGAGTCGACATGATTATCGGTGAAGTGTGACACGGAGATGGGTCATTCGTTTCATGGACGTTATCTAAAGAGAACGCTTCTTGCTCAGACAGCTTTCCCGTTTGTGTCACAATACGTAGGAAATCATTTACATTCTACAATTTTATATATCTCCATTGCGCAAATAAACTGAATAGAATGGAATAATCATTGTTAAAAATTTATAATGACGATAAGTAATTTTTTTTTTAATATCTCTTCAACTGGATTAAAAAATATCTGTTATTGTAAAAAAATATCAAAAAAATCAAACTCGATATTTCAGTTAGTAAAATATAAAAGTTAAAGTTACAGCCAATATACGTCCCACTGCTGGGCACAGGCCTCCTCTCTTTTCTGAGAGGGTTTCAGGGCAAGGAAATGTCCAGCGCGCTGCCGCAGTGCGTGTTTGCGAACTTCATATGTCTCTGAAATATTTTTTTGTTATTTCTCAGACATGCAGCTTTCCTCACGAAGTTTTCCGTCACGAGCAGGTGGTAAAATATAAAAATTAATGAATGAAATACTTGCGTTCCCCTCCAGTAATAATTTAATAAAGGTGGGAAAACAATATACGTTATTAGTCAAAATAACATTAGAACCATATTAGAATTTCTTTCATTAGAAGTTCTGACATATTAGAATAACATACATTAAACTGACAATAACAAGTTAATCAATAATGTTGATTAGAAACGTTATCCATCAATTTAATCTAGAAGAAAAATAACAGTATCGCGTTCATTTTACTATTAAATCTGATTCTATTGGGCAGTAGCCATTTACATAGACTGATGGAATCCGTTCCAAGCAACAAACTCTAAACACTGCCAAATGACAAATTAGTTTTCAACACAATATAGAATAACTCTTGACATATAATAACAAATAAAACGTCTGAATACTTAACCATGGTGCATCAAAATATACTTGGCATGTTCGATAATGTTTTGGAATTAAGTGCATTTTTAAATTCTTGGAATATTACGTCTTACTGAATATTGGCTTAAAAGCTATGAATTAATTAAAAGCCTTGATAATTATAAGATTGTAAGCTCATTCACCAGAGAATCAGCAATACGAGGCGGATACTTAATAATAATTAAAAATGTAAAGATCTCTTAATAACTAAAAATTTTAAGCATTTAAATATAAAATTTCTTTTTGAATTTAAATATAAATTGAAATAATTGACTTTGTTTTATTGTAGTTTGTGTGTACATACTTCCCTTCTGGTAACTACAAATTATTGAGTACATTGTACGTTGGCACGTTGAGCATGTTTTCAAAAGTTGTGTAAGAAAAATAATAAATTAATTGTTTGTTGACACTTCAATAATAATATTTAAGAATCTTCCTCAAACTTAATTACGAGTACTTACAATAACTTATTAAAATCGTTTAAATTAGTTTATAATTTATAAAGCCAACAAGTGTGATCCCCTGGTGTGGCCAACTGTTTGGATTTTTTTTAAATAAGGGTGATATCTCTTTTCATTATTTTTAAAAACGTTACCCACACGCAGTTTACATACATATATTTCACAAGATAAACACGCGGACCCAGAACAATTATTTGTAGGCCACACAAATACTTGTTCCGTGCGGAATTCTGATCCGAGGCCCATAGCACTGCAACTATTTGCAAAGCCACTAATCCTCAGAGCTATCGTATCTGATAGATATACAACAAGTTTGGTTTATTTTAGCTATTTTAATAGTCTGGTATCCTAGGAATTATTGTTGTGAGGATTGGCAGCTGATGTTAAGGATATATTTATACCACAAAAAAAGCAATTCGTGCTTTAAATTTAAACCAAAGAACTCACTCGGAGATCATTGTAAACAAATTAATGTATTAAATTTTACTATATTAGTTATTACTTTTTTCAAAGCTTTGATGAAATGAGAGGTGTCTAGAAGTTCAATACCTACCTACGCGCGTAGGGACTTGGTGAAGCGATGGCGTAGTTTTTTTTACGGTTAACGTGGTAGAGCCATGCTGCAGCTATATTAGTAGTATAGTTGTAGCACGAATGGGTCGGTTCGACCGGGGAAGGACCAAGCTCTCACAGAATACCAGCGTAAAATAGCAGCTTAACACTGCTGTGTTTCGTATGGTGAGTGTAGAGAACCGGAGACCTTTTTTACTGGAAAAGAGGCATTCCATCTTTGTCCTCACGGGTGACAATTTCGAATCGCAAACGAGGATAGATGTAGCTGTCTATGGGCCACAGCAACCCTATCCTATAAAAAAAACTTTCCAAAATTGATATGTGTAAGCAAATTTATGAAAAAAATATTTTGACTTTTGACTTTGAATTTGAAGTTGAAAACCTCGTCTTAAATATCAGTGAATTTGTGTGATCGATTCTGAATATGAGAGATATTATACTACAGTGGCGAAAAAAGTGATATAGACATATTTTTTATTGTCCTTGATTTTCTACCGACTTCAAAAAGAGACGGTACTTTATTCGACTCTATGTATTTTTTATGTGTGTTATTTCATAATTTTTTCCTGAGTGAACCGATTTCAATGATTCTTTTTTAATTTGAAAGCTGGTGCTTCACATGTGGCCCCATATAAATGACTGATCAAGATCTGACCAATAGTTTTTGAGTTATTCTTAATAATTTATATTGAAGTCGGTTGTACAAATTTTTAAATTTTAAATTATTAATATCTTCTTCTTTATTATCAGACCAGAAGATACTTCTGACCATGGGCTGCTCCTGTTAGGAGGTCTTACCTTATACTCGTAAATCACGCTCGGCATGGGGTCAATCGATCATATTACCAGATGTCTCACACCTTGGACATTACTGACTGTCTCCGATCGGAGTGTTTTTCATTCAGAAATGGATGAATGAAATAAATAAATGAGAAAAATTTGTTGTTTTCCCCTTACAAACCTTTTATTTGTTTACTTAATAGGAGTGTTAACCTGACTTGTGATTTTATTTCTTATTTTATAAAACTGAACTGACAAACAAACTTACAGTCCACCTGGTAACAAGTAGCTACTATAGTCCATGGATACCTGCAACGAACTTTATACAAATAATGCTATAGATGCGTTCTCACTCTACTATTGTTGCTGTTGTCGTCACCCCAACTGTTGTTGTTGAAGACTATAATGGAATGTCTCACAGCCTTTTATTTTACGGGCTCCCTTCACCTTTCAGACAAGACACATCAATGCAAACACTGCTCTTTGGTAGCAAAATACATAAGAGGGTTGTTTAAATTTGTAATGTAACTATGTAGACAACATTCTAGGCATTGCCTTGAGCTTGTAATATTTCTTAGACCACCCAAAAGGGTTAAATTAAACTTTTAATAATAAGTAAGAACCTTTAATACTAAGACATTAATATGTTCATAATGTTGTCTTCAATGGAATTTACAAGTGAGAACAACCACACAGTTTTTCAACAATTTTATTTCCAGAAATCGGAAATTGTGAATTAGTGACTTCCATGGCAACTAAAGGCTGTGTAATTTCATATTAACGATTAATGTAATATAAATCTATTATTATGACAAAGAGAATACAAAAATATTTGTAGCCTTGCGCGTTTTAAAAGCAGTAGTGTCCAAGGAACTAAGAAAACCATAAACGTCGAAAAACAAATGCTTTCAAAATCCAGATCGGTGTAATGGGGTAGTGTCGAAGTTGCAAAACAATGGCCGCCTGCCAAACGTAGCGATTAAGGAAAATTACCACTGCTTAAAAATGGTATTGTTCAATAGCGGACTGGCTTTAGAGATATTATATCTATTTTCTGTAAATTAAAGCTCAATAAGAAGCATCAATCTCAAGAAACTTTACAGTTGCTGTTTAAAATTTTAAAATATTACTATTAGGACTACATTTTAAATATTATGTGTCACGTATGTTAAGTAGAATGTGGGTTAAGTATGTTCAAGTCATATTTGCGTAGTCGGCGGTAGAATTGCAAATGATCATTACTTTAATTAACAGGTCATTAAAAGAAAAGGGAATGATCATAAACGCATGTAAGACAAAACTGATGGTTTTTAAAGAGAATAAAGTAAATATATACGTAAAATTAGAATAGAAGGGGAGTAGGTTTAGCAATTGGATGAGTTTGTGTATTTAGGATATGTTTTTGTCAGGAATGGTACATGATATGATAAGGATATGATATGGGGCTATTCAATTTATTGTACGGATTCAGACCGTGTCAAAAAAGGCACGTATGGCAATTCTCAATGCTCTGTTAGTCCCTGCTCTATTGCGAGCGAGAGTTGGGTGTGGCAGAAGACGATTACAAATGCGGTCTTCAAGTAGTATGTTAAGGCAGAATCAGAATGACAGTGTGAGGGATTGGGTGATAAGAGAAAAGTGTGATTTGCAAATGATGCTGTGTTTATTTACGTGGTAGAGCCATGCTGCAGCTATGTTAGTAGTAGGTATAGTTGTAGCACGAATGGGTCGGCTCGACCGGGGAAGAACCATGCTCTCACAGAATACCATTTTAAAATAGCACCTTAACGCTGCTGTGTTTCGTATGGTGAGTGTAGAGAACCGGATACGCGTTTTACTGGAAACGAGGTATTACATCTTACAACGCGTTTGATTCGTAATCGAGAATAGATGTAGATGTATATGGGCCGCAGCAACTACTTACAATCAGGTGGACTGTGTGCTCGTTTGTGACTCCTATCGTAAAAAAGACCAGGATTAAGAAAGGAATACTTCGATGGTTTGGCCATATAGAAAAAATGAACGAGGAAAGAATGAAAAAGCCTACCCCTTTGGGTGTTTATGTATTATTATGTATTATGTATGTGTATTATCTTGCTACTGCTGGTACGAATGTCTTATTTCCAAAACTAATCGTAATCATCGTTATCTCATCGACCTTATGCTACTAGCACTAGAAACTGTTTAGCACAAAAAGACCTGTTCGATATACTAAACAGCAGGACACTTGGTGTAAATTTTTTTTACTTAGTTTACTCGTATAAAGTAGCCTTTAATTTTGGACTTTATGTATATGTTACGTTTCATTTTAGTATAAATGAAAAAAATAAAGATTAATCGGCTAAACTTAGGTTTAGTTTGGAGCTTAGGCTATTGCACAGGAAATAATAAAACTAAAGTTACCTGAGTTTACCCATAATTTTAAGTAAAGTTGGAAGGATTGTAATGTTTTACATAATAATTGTTACGTAATGTCGCTAATATTAGTGCCCGTACGATTTAGCCAAGTGTGCAAAAAAAAAATCAACTTATGATCATAACCAAATCTAAGATTAGCCGGCTAGTTTTAAGATCTACATTACGCAGGTATTGAAATGCCACCTGGGACCTTTAATTTTACAAAAGTATAAAAGGCAAAGTTTATTACAATGTTTTTATTAACATCAGACGTGTACATACAACAGGCGCTTAAAGTTTAAAGTAACTATTTCATTACTGTCACCACCTATGTTCGAACGCAGATGTTTTTTTGTGAAATTCGTAAGATGAGTGCCAGTGAGAGAATTATCAGAGCAGTAGATACACAGTGATATATTTCACCGATCTGATGTTTCGCGAGCATAAATTATTAAAAGTTGTAAAAAGGCGTATAGAAACCTAGGTTTTGTCCTTGAGACAGTCACGAGACTTTACAAATAATACCACATTACACAGTGCTATACGATGCTCTGGTCATGAGTCACTTGGAGTACGGTACTGTTATATGGGTTCTGCATGAATAAAAGTACAGCCTAATGCTGGAACATGTCCAAGACAAATTTATGAGGCAAATGCACTTCAAACTGTATGGGATAAATCCGTTTTACTCTTCGATGTACCCCACATCGTTCGTGATCGGGATGGTCGAGTACAACCAGTTCTGGCTGCGTACGTAGTGAAGCTGCCCCGCAGCGCCGCGTGTAACCCGGGGATAATGCGCTACCTGCAGCTGTGCGCACCGGACTGGTACGAGTGGAGGCAGCGTCGCCCGCCGCTACTCGCGCTGTCCGTGGCCAGGAACAACTTGTTTAGTAAATCACCTTTATTCGAACAATCTTCTTAGTGAACAACGTTCACGAGAGGATTGATATATTTTCGATTATTTTGAGTAAACTCGCTAAGGTACTTTTATATGTAGTTAGTTATGTAAGCTAGTTGTAATACACAGTATATTTAAGTAGATTATCGACACTATCGTAGTGGGTCTGTTTAGCCTGTAAGGACAGTTGTGTGTTTGTGTAAATAAATAAATAAATAATTATATTTTGTGAATTTTCATTATTTTGAAACAAAATCTTTTTCCTTGCTGTGTAGTGGCAGTGTAAGTATATCCACTACCTTACATTATCATCCGGTGGGTGTCGTAAGAGGTGACAGAGGGAAACAAATACGGAGATGGGCAACAGCGTCTTCCTAATAATGACTAAAATAAAAAAAAACTGCGGTTGCCAACCCGCTTACCAAGTGTGGCAACTATGGAAAATAATCCCGCTATGCAGAAATCTATGAGGAGGTCTATATTCAGCAGTGGACTTTAATAGGCTGGAACGGTAACGTTAAAATTTTCTCAATCCCAGGGCTACTGCATACAACTACAGATTAATTTCAGTAATTAATCTCTGACGATTTAGGGTAATTGTCCGTGACCTAGTTCTTACTATTCTAGTAGCTTAATGCTGCCGCGTTTCACATGTTGAGTGTTGAGAAACTGGGATCCTTTATACTGGTACCGAGAAAATCTGTCTGTCTAGTCGAGAGATAAACATTTTGATTTTTAGTCGAGGATAGATAAAAAGTGAGAAAGATACAGTAGTCATTTACAATTTGGATGATTGTTAGATCAGTTTTGGTGTAATATTAATAAAAAGAAGACTTAAGTTATTGCGTTATGTCATGGCAAGTGACCTTTTTAACAAAATTTATATTTCCCTAGTTCAGTCCATGATAGCGTATTACATTCCGATCTGGGGAGGTGCTACAAAAAGAGAATTAATTGATCTTGAAAGGGCACGAACATCACTTATTAAAGTTATATATTTTAAGACTTATAGATTCTCTAAAGAAAACATTTTTAAACATTGCAAGCTCTTATCAATAAGAAAACTGTACATTCTAAATTTGATATTAACTTTTCACAGAACACTGCGGTAGGATCCAATTAAATTCAATAAAAGAAGAAAAGATATGGTAGCTTCTTCTGGCCTTGTTCTCACACACACATTAAAAACCGCCCACAGAAACAAATATAAATTAGTAAATAAGGCTTTAGGTTTATTTTAGTTTTATGTCATACATAAATACGTCTATTATTAAATTTTAAAATATCGATAAAGTTAAGCACCAGGTTAAGAGCGAAACACCAAAACACAAGTATATTAAATTACTCTCTGGGGATGTTTTTTTGTAAACAGAGTAAACATATTGTTACTAAAAATATTCTGGATTAATCATTCACAGCACCTATGGTCCGTCTGTGACCATTAGTGCTGTAAAGTACTCGAGACATCGGAAATCGGAAATATAAAATAAGTTTATTAAACGCGATAACATTCATAAAACAAGTTTCATTAATTTAATCAATCTATCTGTACGTTCTTTAACGTATACCAGTACAGAATAAATCCACTGCTGAACATAGGTATTTCCCAAGGAATACCACAAAGCACGAATCTGATACATGTGCATCCATCGAATTCCTGCATGTCTACAAAGTCGTTACTCCATATTAAAGGGGCCCACACAACATTTCTCCTACCGCTACAAGGGTGCCGTTCGAGATCTTTTCTTCCCTATTGTTTGGCGATTCTTCAAGCTATATGGCCATTGCCGATTCAGCTTACTAATCCGTTGGGCTATGTCTGTTAATATGGTTCTACAGGGGATATCCTCATTTCTATGTTTATTATGCAGAGAAACTCTACTCTAACGTATTTCTAACGTAAACTTCATTTGTGTTCGTTCGCGGGCTCTTCAAGGAGATCGAGGCATAACACGTTTTTAATGACCTTAAAGGCCAAGTTAGGTAAAATCTCTAAAAGCCTGGTCTGAAAGATGTGCAGTATGCACCACCAAACCAACAAGAAACGCTTTTTATACCTGTGCCTTGTAATTTTGTACCTGTCTCCAGAAGGCAAGGAGATATTGAACCCTCGGAACATCTACAATCCTGCGGGACCCGTACGGCCGAGACGGTCGAGCCTCCGAGCTGTGTGATGCGGGACACCCAGCAAACTATCGCAGGTGTTTCAAAGCTTTAGGCATTTTGAAACACCTGCGATAGTTCGCTGGGTGTACCGCTTCGCCACGAAGAAAACAGCGTGGAGTAAAAGCCGTCCCAAACGTGCAAGGCAGCGTATCTCGGTCTCGGATGCCTACCCTTAAACCTCCACCGTTCACACCCTCACCTCAAACTATAACAAACTCTGCTCCCGTCGCCGGGGCTCATTAGATAACTCATCAACATGCACTTTACACTGTAGTAGGAGAACATGGTTACGCAATTACGGATAGGCGTAATATAAAATCACCCTCCGATGAAGCTGTAAAAGCCAAAAAGGCTAACAGTACTAACATTACCAGAAACCAGTAATTGCTCATGGGCTAGAAAATCGCCTTGATTTTATTATTAAATCGAGTTTTATCCTCACCACAAATGAAGTCATTAATTGAATTTGAGGATTGGATTTACAGTGAGCTCGACGGTAGAGGATCACATTGTTAGAAAACTTACATATAGAAGTAACAAAACATTTCAAGACATGTGAAATCTGCTAACATGCCCAAGAGCAATGGACTAATTGCACTATAATCCCCTACGAAATGAGGGCCGTGTCGTTGCAAGGTCTAGTGATTACGGCGGATAACGGAGAGCTACTAACGCCAACTTAGCACGTGGAATATATAAAGGCCTCCTTGCCATCCACGCTACCACAAGCGTGCAGCTGTAACCGAAAAAGATTTATTAAAAAAGGAGGATGAATATGATGAAATACGAAGCAAAACATTGTTAGTGGAACTTATATCATGAGAGGAGTATTTTTTTATAGAATAAGGGTGACAAACGAGCACACAGTCCATCTGATGGTAAGTGATTGCTGTGGACATCTACATCTATCCTCGATTGCGTTGTCACCCGTGAGGGCTAAGATGGAATGCCTCGTTACCAGTAAAAATGGTCTCCGCTTCTCTACACTCACCATACGAAACACAGCAGCATTGAGCTGCTACGAGTATTTTACGCTGGTATTCTGTGAGAGCGTGGTCCCTCGCCAGTCGAGCCGACCCATTTGTGCTACAACTATAGCAGCGGAATTGATCTACCACGTGAAAAACACGGCAAGAAATTATTCTATATTATATAAATTATATATTTAATATATAAATTATAAGAACAATTTCAATTAAGTGATCAGTACATTAACACCTAAGTCAAACTACTTTACTATCGAGCTATTCGTGCAAGACGTCTTAGAAAAACGGCTTTCCATTTGCAAATATAAATAGTAAAAGGATTTTTATAGAATATAAGATCTGAAAGTTATTAAACTCTAGTTATATTATTTGAACAAGAAATAGACGCGCTTCGAGATATTAAGAGCGATACTACAAGCATTTCAGAAAGCTTATATTAACAAAATTGAAAAGCAGTAAACGTAAATCAATAATAATATCAATAATGACATGCAAAAAATGTAAATAAACGGTGCTGTATGGAAAAAAAAGTATAAAGATATAACAGATAATCTTAAAATATAGACTTTAATTATTGTCAATCATTATATATGATCTTTATTAAAAGGTTTTGACTGATTTAAGAAAAAAATAGTATTAATTAACCTATGAAATAAATATTGATGCAATAGAATTTAAAGTATGTAATCAGCATTACCATCATAATTACAGCCCTTCACAAGTCCACTGCTGAACATAGGCCTCCAAGGAATGCCATAAAGCACGGTCCTGAGCCACCTTTATCCATCGACTCCCTGTATGTCTAACCAGGTCGTCACTCTATCTAGTGGGGGGTTGCCCTACCCTTCGCCTACCGGTACGAGGCTTCCACTCGAGAACCTTTTTTCCCTATCGGTTGCCGGTTCTTCGAGCTATATGGCCGGCCCATTGCTACTTCAGCTAACTAATCCGTTGGGCTATGTCGATCATTCTATTTCTACTAAGGATATTCTCATTTTTAAGTTTATCACAAGTTTAATAGACACGAGACTATAATATACCAAAAACTACTTCTAGCAAAATGTTAAGTCTTGTAACAAATTTAACAATGAGATCCACATTAGTGAAATAAGAAAAACTTAGAGAGGTATATTTCCGAGAGAGCAGCTATGCGGGTCTAATAAGACCAGTATCAGTGCGAACAGTAAGATCTATTGTAATGGCTTCTCTGACTATAGTTCACTGTAAAACCCAGTATATAATATATCCACTTAGGTGTTTTAGGAAATTTTCACTTTTTCCGGGCTAAGTACGTAGAAGTGTGTTACGTTTGCGCATTAAGGGCCCGCAATCAGTTAGGATGTGCACAGGTGTTTCTTCCGTTGCAAAACAGAATTGGCACTTTTGGAATTGGCAAATATGAGTTGCTTAGTCCTAAGATGGTAATATGCTTTTTAAACAGCAATGTCAATCAACCCAGATCTTAAGACATTTTTGTGGTAAAGAGTTTCAAGTGTTAGTCGGCCCAGGTTTTTTGAGATTCTACAAAATGGTTCGGGTCCAAATTGCGTACTCCTTACTTCTCATGTGAAAGCTTGTCGGTTTGTTTATTTGCCACAATAACCGCTTAACCCGGAACAAACCTCATACATATATATATATATATATATATATATATATATATATATATATATATATATTGTTGACGCCCAAACGCTGGTTTCAAGACTTGACGCCGGAGGGCGCTCGGCTCGTTGCCATACCGGTTTTGACGTTCGGCCGAGCGGAATGGCTTTGGCATAGGGCGCGAGCGCAGAAGTTAGTTGCTTGAATGCAGTGCTGTCGATCGCACGTCGTGAAGTCGCTCGGGATAACCTCCATTTTTTAGAGGCGGTTTTGTTAGCAATTGTGCAACAACGAGGAATTGTAGTCTAGAATTAGAGGCCGGGTTGACAAATTGTTAGGAAGTTAACATTGATTGCGATCAATGTCTGAATTTGTGTGTGGTGCGTGCCTAATTTACCGCGAATTTGGTTATTCTAATTTGAAAGCGTATCTAAGTGCATTTGACAATATTAATTTGCTCGTGCGGCATTTGATATAATTCGGAGATAATTCCGTTGTCGGTTGAACGCTGAACTTTGTGACACTAGAGAAGGTCGTGTTAGGTTTTCGAAACAATTTGTTGCGGAGTGAGGGAAGGTGAACTTTGACCTACGAGTCGTACTGCGTGTTACGCTTTATAATAAACAGGAGTTAGTTGAGTCTTGAAGTTAGTAAATTGTACGATAAAGTTAATAGACTGACATAGTGAAGAAGAAAGAAATTGACCGTGGGTGACGGAGCTGGAGATTACCATAATTTGGAGCAGTGCCGGAGTCCGGCCAGCTGCCGACTTCAATGGTCCAGACAGGTCAATCACATCCACACCACAAAAAACATCACCACACTTGCACATACACACCTCCGTCCTGACCGGACCTTGAGGCAGTCATCGCCTCAGTTACAGGTAAGTACCCTTTATTTGACTACCCTCCCCATTAAATTGTAGTAGGATAGAAAATTCTACCACATAGCCATCCGGGCTCGAACCAGCGGCTGCCCGTTGAATCTTCCACTCATGGGCCCCGGAATATTGAATCTATCCTAGGGGCAGCTGCGTAACATATATATATATATATATATATATATATATATATATATATATATAATACTAGCTGGCCAGGCAGACGTGTTCCTGTCCTCCAAAAACGTTGAGGATCACTTATCGGGATAAAAAACATCAAGATGGACCAAACTGTACACAGTGTGCAAAATTTCATTGAAATCAGTTCAGCAGTTTAGGAGTTCATCGCGGACAAAAATGTGACACGTAATTTTTATATATAAAGATGATTAACGTAATGTTTTTGCAGATTGATTTCCGCACAACATAGTATGGTGTAAATTTGTGCCTGGAAGATAAAGGTGAATTTCTCCAAATTCATACTAAGCTTGATTTTTGAGCGTTCCTCGTAAATTCCAAAGCCTACGTCGAGGCCCACTTTTGACCCATTGGTAAATCATGTAAGGCTGCCGACCTCACAGATGACCTCTCCATTTTGCCAATCTTTTCTCGAGGGTAGTTTCACTATATACATTTTAAGTACATAATGGACGATTGATATCTAAAACAAAGTCAGTGTTTCCTACAATGGATCAAGCAGGGATCTCAATATGTAGGAAAACAAACTCTAACCGCCTTGGGCGTTGATACTTTACAAACTAGCCCTCGCTTACTTGTATAAAGAACAAGGGGCGTTAGGCACAGAAGTGCATTAAGAGCCGCTCCAGGCGAGGTTCGTACCGCTCCAGCTGCCTTTGGTTTAATGGCAGTACTTTGTAGGCTATTTAACTTGTCTGGAGTCTTTTTATGGTTGGCCTTATTACTCCAAACAAAGGAGGCGTTAAGAATTACACATGTAATATATATTGAATAAAAACTTATTCTATTCTATTCTATTATATATATATATATATATATATATATATATATATATATATATATATATATATATACATAATAGCCCGTATAATATGCAGTATTACGCAGACACTGCCTTACATCTGCCTACCTATTGTGAAAGGAGGAGTTCTACAAGCAAGTCGATGGAGTGGCGATGGGCTCACCTGTATCTCCCATTGTTGCCGATATATTCATGGAGGACTTTGAGGAGAAAGCCCTGCTTACTTCTCCCGTAAGCCCAAGATTCTACAAGCGGTACGTAGACGACACTTTCACAATTCTACCTTCAGATAAAGTAACTGCATTTCTAGACCATCTTAACTCCTTAAATTCTAAAATTCAGTTCACGATGGAGTTAGAGGCAAACAATTATTTAGCTTTTCTAGATGTGTTAGTAATTCGGAATCCTGATAACACCTTGAGCCCCACTGTGTATAGACAAAAGACCCATACATATAGATATTTAAACGGTGATTCTCACCACCATCCTTCACAGTTAGCTGTCGTGGGTAAATCTTTGTTTCAGAGAGCACGAGGGATCTTTCAAGCAAGTTTTGCACGATTATAAGCTCCGGGTCCGGCGCCTACGTCACAGTGAACGAGTGAAGCCGGCCACATTCGAGCGAGTGCCTGCTGTACTGCCATATGTTAGAGGTATAACTGACAAGATTGGCTACATCTTGAAGCGTGATGTGAAGAATAGACGCTCCGGGAAGTCTGCAGTCTGTGAACACGTACAGGATCGCCCCTGTCACTACCTTAGATTTGATAGACCACAAATCCTCGCTAAACAACACCGATTCTTTCCAAGGATGATTCTCGAGGCTATTGAAATCAACAAACATACTTATTTCAATAGAGAAAATGGCTGGGTGCTACCATCTGCTTGGGATCCCATATTTAATAAAATTAAATCCCAACCCAAGCATACAACTGCAAGACTTCATGATACTGTAAGTTCATACAATGGGACGTCATACACCTCAGTCCCCCCGTGACCATGGCTGACCATGGTGCCATGGGTGTTGAAACACAACAGCGTTAAACTGCTATTTTACGTTGGTATTCTGTGAGAGCGTGGTCTTTCCCCGGTTGAGCCGACCCTCGTGTTACAGCTATTCTACAAATAGCTGCAGCATGGCTCTACCACATATGAAAAGCTATTTTCATACGTGGTAGAGCCATGCCAATTTACGCAGTATGAACTTACAGTATCTTGAAGAAATTAATATATTAAGTTTGCCTTCTCAATAAATTTATGAATATATAATGAACGTACACAATAATAATAGTAGTTATACAATAAAAAGTGATATGCATTCTTTAACCAAAGTTTTTTTCGAACCAGTGGTAATCAAAGAAAACAGTGATTTTCTATAAATATTATTTATAATCCTAATTGAACATAAATAATATAGTTTCTGTTTCCGTTTCTTAGGGCCGAGAGAGTCACTTTGAGATAAATCCAAAGAAATAAATATATTAATTTTGGCCTCTCAGTATATTTACGTAAATTTAATGTATATTCACAAAACAAAAGTAGTTTTAGTACAAAAAGTAATATACATTTTCTAAATACTAAGAACAAATACAAGCTAGTGATACCAGTTTCTCGACTCCATGGAGTCAGTAATTCATTCTTGGAGCAATGCATACGATATTAAATCAAGGTCCCGAAAAGTGTCCTGTACACTATCTCTATTACCAAGTTTTAATGTTTTACTAAGCTGAAATTGTATAAAAAGGGATATTATGTGTATAATGTATAATGACTTCCAATAATAATTACACATGTGATCTATATTGAATAAAAAATTATTCTATTCTATTCATAAATTGCACATTGACAAACATCTAAACCCGGAACAAGTTGTAAGTTATATAACATACAAGTACATACACTTCAGTGCAGGGTTTAACAATGGTAGAGCCACGTGGCGGCTTTTGCTGTCGCACGGATTGGCTGGCTCGAACCGGGGTGGTACCACGACCTCACAGAATACCAGCGTGAAGTAGAAGTTTACCTTTGCGTTTCGCTTGGTGAGTGCAGGTGGCCGGAGGCCCTTTTTACTGGAAATGAGGCATTCCATCTTAGTCCTCACGGCTGACAACGCATCTGCATTTTGATTTGTAATAGAGGATAGATGTAGATGTCTATGGGCCACAGCAACCACTTACCATCAGGTGGACTGTGTGCTCGTTTCTCACCTTTATCCTATAAAAAAAAAGGGTACGGCCGCTATGCCGAGACTAAACGCTCTCACTGCTGTACACAACCGCCAGTGAACGTGTACATTGATGATCACGAAAACGTCCAGAATCTCAAAACATTGTCCAATTATTAAAATAATGTTAACATATCAGTTGCTGATGCACTGTAGTTTCTATTGCGAAGTGCTAGGATAAATATAAAATTAATTAAATCACTCACTAAAGCCTATCAAAAGTCTACTGCCTCCTGAGATTGCTTGATAGAGGAAATCTTACCAGGCACTTCAGGTTTTCATTATTTTTAGTTGTTACCAGGAAAATGCTGCTGCCCATTCTCTGTGTCAGTTCCTTTTATTTCCTTTTACGACACATACATGTTATATAAATGTACATTGGGGTTGGTGAATTTTCTTATGCCATAATTACGCAGCCAAATAATTCATAGAAATAATTAGTTCTATAAATTTAAAGTGTTTCACTATTGCATAAAGATGATCAAAGGAATACGTAAAAGTCAAAGTGGCACAACGAAAGAAGTGAATTCTCAGCGAGCTATAGATTTTTAGTGAAATATTTTTCAATATTCTCTTTGAAGGGTTATAAAGTAGATGCAGTTGCATCTTACATAGAAAATTTCTTTTGCTTTATAACAAATTATGAACATTTTAAAAATATTTATAGGTAAACGTATTTAAATAAACCTACTAATATAAAACATTTAAAATTGCTACACAGACTTAGGAGAGGGTCGTTATGACCCGAGTTATAAATAATATATTTTTTTTTATTATTAGATAATATTAGGTATATCTTTGTTATTTATTGGTTTTCGGAATAAATTTAAAATTTTTATAAATTGTATAACAAATAACTCATATGTGTGTATAAACATTAAAAACACGTAAAAATCAACTAAATTTGGCATACTCTACCCTGTACTCATTTTATTAAGTACTAATTAAAGGGGAACATTTGGAACACTCTGCTAAAGAGTTGTTTTGTACCAAACGTTAACATTTCATGCAAATATAACGATTCGAAAAATGTTCTGTGTACAAATAATAATATTATAATACTCGTTATTGTCATGATTCTGATTATTCCTTTTTATCTTAAGGATGATTTGGATTTGTTAATTTTTCTTTTGATGTTACACTGGGTGATTAGTTACTTTAAATTTAAAGAATTGAACTTTGAAACCCAAAGTCGATTGATTTTATGGCCCAAAAATACGATGATTTGTTTTTAAAAATTAATAAAGTGCAGCATGAGAACTCAGAATATGAAGACAGAATTAAAATACAGGAAAATAAAATAGAACATCTAGAGCAAAATGTCAAAATGTCTCCTCTATCGAGCTTTGTAATATCCCAATAACTCAACCAGAAAACCCGTCGTCGTTGTATAACATTTTAAGAGGAATTAGTAAGGTTTTAAATATGCCTCTACAAGATAGTGAGATACGTGAAATTTATCTTTCGTAAACGATTTTACCATTACTCTAATGAAAGACAATTTTATTAGATCGGTCAGTGCATTTAACAAAGAGAAAAAGGATAAAAAACTCAATACTTCTCATCGTAATATTGGTGGACCACCGAAACCAATATATGTATCCGAATGCCTAACAACTAAAACGCGACGACTTCACTACCTTGCCAGACAATATACAAAAAAGAATAAATATAACTGCTGGACTGCTCATGAGAAAGTATTTGTGAGATAAAAGGATGGTTTGCCGGTTATTAGAATCGACAGTGAAGAAGATTTTTGTAAACTATCTGTTTTTAAACTCTCAATTCTTATACGCTGTAACGCAGTGGTAGACACAGATGTCCGATGCCTCCAACGTCTGAAAAGGCCATTAATTCGGCATAAGACCAAGTAATGATCCATCCCTAGGTTAGAGCCCCGGTAAACCCTTGTATCTACCACCGCGCTCCTCATTCTTTCATCAACAATTATGAAATCTATCATACTTCTATCATCACCTCTTTCCCATGTATACGTGTGAATCTTCTTATGACGAAAGAAAGTGTTCGTTACAAAAAGATTCTTTGCCACGCATACGGCGGGAAAGCTTTCACCATTCTCATTTATACTTTCATCACCAAACGTTCCCAATATCCTTTCATAACCAAGCCTCCTCACCCCAACCCTTCCATTAAAATCGCCTAATATTACAATATTTTCATTAACCTTGCATTTCATTAGCACCATCCTTACTAACTCCCAAAACTGCTCTCGGATATAAGTGGGCTTAGACATGTCTGGGGCGTAGACATCTAAAACAAACAACTTCTTTAAGCCCACTTTCATTCGTATCCATAGCAGTCTTGGGCTTACACATTCATACCTACTCTTTCACACAATGACCCATTCTTTCTGAAAGGATGATACCGACTCCTTTCAGAAATAATCCAGAAGCATAATCCTTAGCTTAAATTGGACATGAACATGGATTGGACAAATGCATGAAAAATAGGGACAATTTACATATATTAAATCAAGAAGCCATCCTAATGACACTATTCTTCGAACAACCTACACTAGATATAGGGATTTTTGTAATAACATACTAAATAAAGTAAAACAAGAATATGAGAAGGCGGAACTTTGTAAAGCTAAATCTAATAGCAAAAAATTGTAGTAAATAATAAAGAATATAACTCACACCACTAAAATCAGAGCTCCAGCTAGAGAACTTCTTTCTTATGTTCGTAGGAAGTCGGTTACTGACATAAATGAATATTTTGTGAACATAGGAAAGAATATAGCTGACTATATTAAGAACTGCACGACAGACTTATCCTTGAGCATACCAGACATATCATATAGTCACTCATTTGCATTACTTCCGGTAGACGACTTTGAAGTCGAAACAATTGTATCAAGGCTTAAAAATAATTGCACAGGACAGAACAATATTTAAAGTTCTCTTATAAAACGATACAAAAATATCCTAACACCTATACTCACATATATTTGTAATCTATCTCTACCCTATGTGTGTATACAAGTGATGCAGTAGATT
Source organism: Parnassius mnemosyne (assembly GCA_963668995.1). Classification (NCBI taxonomy): domain Eukaryota; kingdom Metazoa; phylum Arthropoda; class Insecta; order Lepidoptera; family Papilionidae; genus Parnassius; species Parnassius mnemosyne. The sequence continues at coordinate 11,529,673 of CAVLGL010000126.1, read as the reverse complement.
AATTCTTTAGTTATAGCGTTGAACATTATTTTATGGACGACAAGAAAAAATTAATAGCAGTATATGTTGATTTGGCTAGGGCATTTGACATGGTCTCTATTCCACTGTTAATTCACAAATTATGCAGGCTAGATGTCAGAGGATTACAATTGAAAATTATCTCACTAACCGATTTCAATGTGTCAAAATAGTAAACTGGATAAGTGATGATCTTCCCGTCTCCCATGGCATACCCCAAGGTAGTATTTTGGGTCCTACCCTATTTTTGACCTGTATAAACAGCATGTGCCAGACAAGATTGACAAATGGGACGCTTGTTTCTTATGCCGATAATACTGCCCTTTTATTCAGTGGTGATACATGGGAAGAGGTATACCTGAATGCATAAAAATGTTTCAATTTAATTATCAACTAAATAACACATAATAAATTAAAAATAAATGTCTCTAAAACAAAATATTTGTCATTTACATTTAAAAAAATTAACATTCCTATTTCACCTAATTTCCGTATAAAAGCACATATCTGTCAAAATTGTAATGATGTTATTAACTGTTCTTGCCCTTCGCTCCAAAAAGTAAATTAAATAAAGTACATAGGTGTATATATGTAAATTAAATAAAGTATATAGGTAGGTCTTACGTGGTAGAGCCACGCGGCAGCTTTTGCTGTCGCACGGATGGGCCGGCTCGAACCGGGGTAGTACCACGACCTCACAGAAAACCAGCGTGAAGTAGAGGTTTACCTCTGCGTTTCGCTTGGTGAGTGCAGGTGGCCGGAGGCCCTTTTTACTGGAAATGAGGCATTCCATCTTAGTCCTCACGGGTGACAACGCATCTACATTTTGATTTGTAACAGAGGATAGATGTAGATGTCTATGGGCCGCAGCAGCCACTTACCATCAGGTGGACTGTGTGCTCGTTTGTCACCCTTATCCTATAAAAAAAAAAATAGGTATAATAATTGAGAGCAACCTCAATTTTCAAGCACAAATTAATCTTGTAACTAATAGATTGCGTAAAGTTATCTATATTTTTAAAAATATTCGACATGTGACAGATGAAAAAATAATAAAATCAACCCACTTGTCATTTTGCCAATCATTAATTACCTACTGCATTAAAGCTTGAGGTGGTACTTCTAAAACACGTCTACTTAAATTAGAACGTGCCCAACGAGCACTTCTTATGGTGAGTCACTTTCTTTCGTTTTTCTATCCCAATAAAGAGCTATACCAAAACTGTAAAGTTCCCACAGTCCGCCAATTATTTATTTTACACACTATTATGAAACAACAGTGTTAACAATGGTAGAGCCACGCGGCAGCTTTTGCTGTCGCACGGATGGGCTAGCTCGAACCGTGGTGGTACCACGACCTCACAGAAAACCAGCGTGAAGTAGAGGTTTACCTCTGCGTTCCGCTTGGTGAGTGCAGGTGGCCGGAGGCCCTTTTTACGGGTAATGAGGCATTCCATCTTAGTCCTAACGGGTGACAACGCATCTACATTTTGATTGGTAATAGAGGATAGATGTAGATGTCTATGGACCGCAGCAACCACTTACCATCAGGTGAACTGTGTGCTCGTTTGTCACCCTTATCCCATAAAAAAAAACAACATTCTCTGTCATATTACGATCCTTCTCATCTAACAAATAAAAGAAACAAAAGTAAAATTTGACCTATTGCACGATACAAAAGAAGAGCTATACACATAACTTCTTCTGCTTTTTAGGTTTTTTTTATAGGATATGGGAGACAAACGAGCACACAGTCCACCTGATGGTAAGTGGTTACTGTGGCCCATAGACATTTACATCTATCTTCGATTACGAATCAAAATGCAGATGCGTTGTCACCCGTGAGGACTAAGATGGAATGACTCGTTTCCAGTAAAAATGGTCTCCGCTTCTCTACACTCACCATACGAAACACAACAGCGTTAAGCTGCTATTTTACGTTGGTATTCTGTGAGAGCGTGGTCCTACCCCGGTTGAGCCAACCCATTCGTGCTACAGCTATACTATAAATAACTGCAGCATGGCTCTACCATTTTTGAAAGCTATTTTCATACGTGGTAGGGCCATGCCGATTTACGCAGTATGAACTTACAGTATCTTGAAGTCTTACAGTTGTATGGTTGGGGTTGGGATTTAATTTTATTAATTATGCGATCCCAAGCAGATGGTAGCAACCAGCCGTCTTCTCTATTGAAATTAGGATGTTTTTTGACTTCAATAGCCTCGCGAATCATCGTTGTAAGGAATCGGTGTTCTTTAGCGAGGATTTGTAGTCTATCAAATCTAACGTAGTGAAGGGGGCAATCCTGTATGTGTTCAAAGACTGCAGACTTCCCGGAGCGTCGATTCTTGACATCAGGTATGTGTTCTTTAACTCGGTTTTTATGTATGCGTTAAAGAACACATAGCTGATATGTAGAACATACTCTCCGGGAAGTCTGCAGTCTGTGAACACGTACAGGATCGTCCCCGTGTTCGCATACCACAGACTTCCCGAAGCGTCGATTCTTCACATCAGCTATCCATAAAAACCCATGTTAAAGAACACACAGCTAATGAGATCGGAACAAAAATTAATAATTTTTAATCTGGAGGTAGCCGTGGTTAACTATGACATTGGGACGTCATATACATCAGTCCCTCCGTGACCATGGCTGCTAAAAAGTTTTTGAAACGTTGGGAATTAAAATAAGTTAATATACGCGATGACATCCGTAAAATTTGTTTTATTGAAATGTGGAGTATTCGCGTAAATATAAGAAATCATTATGTAAAAAAGTATTCAAAAATATTAAAAGGAGTGTGCTCCACAGCCAAGTCTTTGCATCTGTGCAACAAAATTAAGACCGCTTCTAATAAAATTAAGATGACGTGGAGTATAATTAATAGTGAAAATGGTAAGGTCAACGCTCGCAATTCAAACTACCGGTTAAGTTTTAACAACAAATTAATTGAAACAGATCAGGATGTTAAAATGGTTTTTGAGAAATATTTTATTGACATTCTGATCTTAACCACTAAATCACTGATTTCTTTTCCTGCCGCAGTCGCAGAATAATTAAACAAAATGTAAATGCATGTACAAAGAATTTTACATTTCATTAAATATCATCAAAACATTTAAAATATTTTAAAATTATTAATGTTAATAATACTGCAGATCTGTATGAGATTTAAGTTAAAGTTTTTGCGTCTATAAAAGATTGCGCCTCAACTACCTATTATTTTTAATAATATCGAATATGGTGTGTTTGCTGATTTAATGAAGCAAAGTAATCTAACACTTTTATATAAATCTGATAGTATATTGGACCCTGCCAATTTTAGACCAATTTACGTACTGCCAACACTTAGTAATTATTTTTTATTTTTCTTGTTCAAATGTTAATTTTTTAATGTAAATAATTTACTTCATAAAATAAATTCGGTTACACAAGGGGTCGCCCAACAACTGACGCTGGTGTTGAGCTGATTAAATATATTGAATAAAATTATTTTTACGTAAAAATAGTTTTATTCAATGTGTAGTGTTCGCGTAAATATAAGAAATCATTATGATTAAATATATTTTCAATGCATGTATATTCTGTGACCTATTCAAAGCCCTCGATTGGTCACCATGAAACATTAATCAGGAAACTACAACACTAGGGTGTAAGAAGTAATGCTCTTAAATTAATTATTTCATATTTAAGTAACAGGCAAGCAATGATCAATTCTGGGTCCCTTTCTGTTTCTTGTATGTATTAGTAGACTTACCCTACAAAGTAGGGGATTACCGTAATATAGTATTATTTGCTGATGACACTTCATTATTTTTTAAAATTAAAACGACGATTATTATAAAATGACGAAGTAAATAATGCTATATCTAAATTAGTAAATTTATTTTAATGTTAATAACTTGCTTTTAAATGTCACTAAAACAAAATTCGTGGCTCCAAATGTCAAGCAATTAAATACTAATGTAATTTTAAATAGGGAACTGAGTCACGTCGATAGCACTTATAATATTAATTATAAGTGTTATCGAGTCAACAAGAACTTATAATATCTTGGAATAACACTAGACGCAAAGATTCAATGGAGTCCTCATATATCAAAATTAGCAAGCAGACTTAGTTCTGCAGCACATGCTGTAAAAAGATTAGAAATCTTACCAGTGTGGAAACAGCTAGACTTGTTTACTTTAGCTATTTTCATAGCATAATGTCGTATAGTATTTTGCTATAGGTATACGACACTGACGCTGAAATTATATTTGTTTTACAGAAGAGGGCCATAAGAGCAATTTATGATTTAAAACCTAAAGAGTCGCTTCGACAAAAATTTAAAGAAATTAATGTATTAAGTTTGCCTTCTCAATACATTTATGAAAGTATAATGAACGTACACAAAAATAAAAGTAGTTATACAATAATAAGTGATATGCATTCTTTAAACACTAGGAACAGACACAAGCTAGTTGTACCAGTTACTCGACTCCACCGAGTCAGTAATTGATTGTTGGGGCGATGTATACACTTTTACAATAAAATCCCAGAAAATATACGAAATTTGACCTACTCAAAGTTGAAAAAATTTTTATATTGAAAAATTATAGTATTAAGGAATTTATGGATGATAATAACCCCTGGAAAGATGGTGATCGCTACCAAGCTATTTCTAATTTATTTTGTGTGGTTAATTGTGTAACATACATGATTGTAAGCTGTTATTTTTAAAAAAAGTCCAGCTAGGTTTCTTCCTGGTTTTTTCCAGGACCGAAGTTTTTTTGGACCAGTGGTAATTAAAGAAAAGAGTGACTCTCAATAAGTATTATTTATAATCTATATTGAATATAAATAATATAGTTTCTGTTTCTGTTTCTTAGGACCATTATAAATTGAAAGAAATAAATATATTTACTTTTGCCTCTCAGTATATTTACGAAAATTTAATGTATATTCACAAAAACAAAGGTAGTTTCAGTACAAAAAGTAATATACATTTTCTACATACGAAGAACATACACAAGCTAGTGATACCAGTAATCGACTCCATGGAGTCAGTAATTCATTCTTGGAGCAATGCATACGATATTAAAACAAGGTTCCGAAAAGTGTCCTGTACACTATCTCTATTACCAAGTTTTAATGTTTTACTAAGCTGAAATTGTATAAAAAGGGATATTATTATATAAATGAATATATGGTTGATAATAACCCCTGAGAATGCGGTGGTCGCTTTCAAGCAGTTTCTAAAATAAATTTTGTAAAACTAATGTAAAATTTACTTTAAAAAATTCATGCAGGGTTTCATGCTGGTTCTTCAGAGGACAGAGGGTTTTCTCGAACCAGTGGTAAAGTAAAAAATGACTTTCAATAAGAATTACACATGTGATCTCTATTGAATAAAAAATATTTTATTCTATTCATAAATTGCACATGGACTAACATTTAAACCCGGAACAAGTTGTAGGTTTTATAACATACAAGTACATACACTTGGGAGCAGGGTGCGGCCGCAAAGTGGAGACTAAACGCTCTCACTGCTGTACACAACCGCCAGTGAACGTGTACATTGATGATCATGGAAACGTCCAGAATCTCAAAACATTGTCCAATTATTAAAATAACGTTAATATGTCAGTTGCTGATGCACTGTAGTTTCTAGTACGAAGTGCTAGGATAAATATAAAATTAATTAAATCACTCACTAAAGTCTATTAAAAGTTCACTGCCTCCTGAGATTGCTTGATAGAGGAAATCTTACCAGGCACTTCAGTTTTTCATTATTTATAGTTGTTACCAGGAAAATGCTGCTGCCCATCCTATGTGTCAGTTCCCTTTATTTCCTTTTACGGCACATACATCTATTCTATACATATAATAAATCTGTAGAAAAGTCGTGTCTGTAATTCTAATATATTTTTAAGAAAACATGTCCAGGGGACTAAATAAAGGGTTCTGAAGCCAAATTAGTGGTTTTTAGAATTTTTGTCTGTCTGTCTGTCTGTCTGGCTGTCTTTATGTCTGTCTGTCTGTCTGTGTGTGTATTCCGGATTCACGCAAAAACTACTAAACTGATTTACATGAAATTTTGTATGTAGGTAGTCAGTAACCCGGGGCAACTTATAGGCTACTTTTTATCCGATTACGGAACTTCAAAAAAGGAGGGTTAAGTATATTAATTTCCTTTAGATGTTAATTTTCTGTTGTATCTTAGTTATAGGCGGAATGACGGGTGTTTTTCAAATAAATACCATATTTGTAAATAAAGTTTAAAATATAGTTATAATCTTGGTAAAATAATTTGAAAATACACCGATTTTGTACTCAAAACAGCGCCATCTATCATCAAAGGGAAAAAGTGGTTGCTTCATGGCCTTCACTTACTAATAAATGAATTAATATAAATAGCTTACATTTTTATGATTAAATTATTAGATTTTTAAAATTATCAAAAAATTGTAACGTTCAGATTTTTACTTTTTATGTTATATTATTTTAAAAGTGTAATAATTTCAATAGATAATAGTGACGTCTATCAAAAATATGAAAATTGATAAGGTATTTATTTCAATTACTAATATATATGTAAAGTGATAAAAACTGGTCTGTCTGCAATTGTTGCAAAATTTTCATTATCATCATAGTTTTATTAAAGAGATTTTTATGTATGTCGTGGCCAGATCGTAGAATTGATCATATATCATAAAGTAGTCAATCATTTCGTGAAAAGACTGAAATAATGACTGAAATGAATGTGTATATAACACTATTTGTTGACCATGTCATGATATAGCTTGACCAAATCAATGAATAAAAATCGTTTGAAGTTATTAGTAACTATCCACAACGTTGCTATATCATAATAAACCTAGCAAGCTAACAGCATAGCAAAGTGGCGAAGCAATCAGCTTTGTAGCGGTTTCTTACGGTTGCCGTTGAGCAATCAGTTTCAAAATAGGAGGTTCAGATGCCTGGGTGATCAGTAATCGATTGCTGAAAACAGAATTTGAAAATTCGAAACCGTTCACGAGATAATTGTGGGACAGACGAACAGACGGACAAACGGACAGACGGACAGACATCGTGAAATCAATAAGTGACTTCGCAAGCTTCGCCACTTAATAATATGGTCATATGGTTATATGACGATATCATTATCGTTTTTCACCGCTAGCGGCGCTGATAGCTTATTTTTAGCAGAAAGAGAACTTTTAAGAGAATTGACATCACTTTATCCCTTATTGATATAAAGATAAATGTTCGTTTCTATTGCTGATATTACTAGATGTTATAGTTTTGGCTTTTATTATTTCATGTAATATTAGTGCCACCTACTTACTTCTAAATAAATTAAAATGGCAAGTCATTGATAAAATGAGATAATACAATGCTACTGTATATACGATGTAAATAATTGAATCATTTACATTACGTTCATCCCGCGTTGGAATCAGTGCAGCGAACTCTTTTTTGGCCAAAAACTCTACAGCCTGTGCCCAGTAGTAACATGTATGTAAGCTGCTTTTTTACTTTTCATGAGGCAATATATGCAGTTTTTATTTTATTCGTGTTTTCGGGTATGTTAATTTTTGTTTTCACTCTGTTCGCGACGGTTTAAAGACTTTAAGCAAAAAGTGATGAAAAAATATTAATTTGTTTAAAAAGTGAAATTAGCAACGAAATCGAACAAATTGTGTATTAATATGGTTTTACAGTGTGTTTACAACTCTTAGTATATTTGTATAGAAGGTCGTTTTAATAATAATTGATATAAACAACTTTAAGCATTTAAGAAAAATTCGACCAATCACAGCGCGTCATATCGTGGAACTTTCTGGAAGTGTAATTAACTGCGCAATAGTTTGTATGAAAATAATAAGAATATTTTTGTGTTCTAAAAGAGTTGTAAAAATGATATTTAGTTAGCATATGGTGTATAGATTGCAATAGTAAAGAAATAATTTGTGTAAATAAACGCATTTAATAAATATAGAAAAATTAAATATTTAATGTACACATTTGTTGTGAAAATTTGGTACATTTTGTTTAATAACTTTTTTAAACGTAAATATATTGAGTAACCTTTATCACATACTGATAAAGGACCAAAATGCCTATTTAATGATGTATAGCGTGTTAATGTAAAAATTAGCCTTGTATAGAAAATATTGCGATTTGTGCTAACTACATAATGAAAATGTTTAAAAATAAAAAGGCAAAATCGGAAAATGGCAAGCGGCTCTCTATACAGTATAGCCGAAGTCTACCTTATGAGGGCAAATCACAGTAACGTTGTAGTAGGAAGAACTACCAGTAACAAGCAGTAGTATCCGGTAGTAGCTGAAGTGACTAGTAGCAGAACACAGTGAACAGCTATAGTGAAATAGAAAAAGTTTAGGTAGCCGAAAAAGGTCGTAACTGAAAATCGCAGTTACACATAGTCGAAAAAAGTGGCAACTGAAAATTCTCAGTTGCATATAGTAAAATAGTGTTAGCTAGCCGAAAAAAGTGGTAACTGAAAATTCGCAGTTACATATAGTAAAAAGTGTAGCTAGCCGAAAAAGTGGTAACGGAAAATTCGCCGTTACATATAGTGAAAAGTGTTAGCTAGACGGAAAAGGTGGTAACTGATATTCGCAGTTACACAAGTGTTAAATTCAACTAATTTTAGTTGATTAATAGTTGCTAGTCAGTAGTGTTAGAAAACCAGCTACTGCCAATAGATATTTTGATACTGCCAATAGATATTTTGAAAATACCAATAGAAATTTTAATACCAATAGAAATTTTAATATTACCGCGCATTTTAATTAAATCTGTTTGAAATATATAGTGACCAACCGATAGTGAACAACCGTAGTTGAACAACCGTGTTCAACAACCGTGGTCAATAAATAAATATTTATAAAATTTCGCGACTAATTAATCAGTCGAACCGCTGGCCACTCCCTTGCTGTTTTAATTTATAAATCGTGCATTTTTAATTCTGAACCTCAGTCCACAGTTTTCCAGCAACACACACAGAGACGGCAGTGAAAGTATCCTCCGGAACCTATAGGTGTAGGACGTGAGCGGCTCGCGGAGTATCTTCGACAACATTTACTCCGGAGAGTTACGCCCGTCCGGCACACACTCTACCGTAAATATTAGGGCTTGCAAAGATGAGTAGAACTGATTATCGTCAGCCTATCAAAAGTCCACTGAAATGAACATAGGCCTCCCCTATAAATTGTCAAGTAGCTGGATATTTGCTATAGTGGTGGGTTGGCAACCGCAGCTATTATAATTTTGATCTGTTGTCAAGAAGATGGTGCAGATCATCCCATCTACTGTTTTTTTGCCTCTTAGAACGGGACGATATGAGGTATTAGATTTTAATTCACCGCCACAACAGTGCGAACATTTTTCTACCCCCGTTCATGAGTGTAGTGTTCCTCACGTTCACTGTGTATAAAATTTATAAGGAATAAAAGTAATTTTAAGGATTGTATCGCGTTTTATTTTAACTTTTTAAATTCCCGATGGTTTGGGCAATTTACAGCACCCATGGTTACGGGAGGGGCGGGAGAACTGAGGTGTTTGACGACCTGATGTCATAGTTAAAATAGAATAGTTAAAACGCAGTAGTAGTTTGAATTTAATTTTATTAATCATGGAGTTCTTAGCAGATAGTAGCACTCGGTCATCTTCCCTATTAAAATTAGGATATTTTTAATTTCAATAGACTCGCGAATCATCATTGGTAGGATTCGGTGTTCTATTGAAGGATTTGTTGTATATAATGGTTGGGACGATACTATACATGTTTACATACTTTAGACTTCCCGGAGCTTCGGTGCTTTCATTCGGTGAGGAGCCAAGATGCGTAAAAAACCCGTAACATTAGTTTTAATCCATGTGTGGTATTCATTATTATAGAACTGTATTTATGAAATATTCAAGTCTACTCGAAGTAAAAAAAATATCTACATCTATTTTATGGTGCCAATCAATATTAAATAGGATCAATGATATGAATAGAATGTCTCAAATAAATATTATATTACTTTGTTAAAACTAAATTAACTTTAATTATGAATAAATGTAAACAGTAAAATGTAAATAATAATAATAGATTTTGATTTCAAGACTACGAGTATTTACCTTTCTTATGGATACATCGGAATCGGAAGACACGCCATATATAAAAAATAGTAGGAGTATCTAGACATATTATATATTCACGTGTTTCTGTAGCATGTCACCAATCATCTAAGACTTATAGTATTTTAGAATGAAAAAAAATCTCTGACAGACATAGAGACAAAGACACCGAGGTGACTCTAAAAGTGATCGAATATTTCTAAATTCGACACGGAACAGCATTTAATGATGTCCCTAAATTCAAGCGCACGCTAGCGAAGCCGCGTGTAAAAAGCTAGTATTATATAAATGTACACAGGGGTTTGTGAATTTTCTTACGCCATAATTACGCAGCAAAATAATTCACAGAAATAGAAATAGTTCTATAAATTTAAAGTGTTTCACTACTGCATAAAGATGATCAAAGGAATACGTAAAAGTCAAAGTGGCACAACGAAAGAAGTGAATTCTCAACGAGCTATAGATTTTTAGTGAAATATTTTTCAATATTCTCTTTGAAGTGTTATAAAGTAGATGTAGTTGCATCTTACAAAGAAAATTACTTTTGCTTTATAACAAATTATGGCCATTTCAAAAATATTTGTAGGTAAACATATTTAAATAAACCTACTAATATAAAACATTTAAAATTGCTACACAGACTAAGGTCATTATGACCCGAGTAATAAATAAGATAATATTTTTTTTAATATAAGGTCTATCTTTGTTTATTGGTTTTTGGAATAAATTATAAATTTTATAAATTGTATAACAAAAAACTTATTTGTATAACCATTAAAAACACGTAAAAATCAACTAAATTTGGCATACTCTACCCTATACTCATTTTATTAAGTACTAATTAAAGGGGAACATTCGGAACATTCTGCCAAAGGATTATTTTGTATTAAACACTAACAATTCATGCAAATATAATTCTCTCACTTTTCTGTGTCCAAATATTATGCTCGTTATAGTCATGATTCTGATTAATTCTTTTTTATCATAAGGATGATTTGGATTAGTTAATTTTCCTTTTGATGTTACACTGGGTGATTAGTTACATATTTTGTGCTCTTGTTCGAACATTCTATCGAAGAAACTTTTTATCATCTTTTTATCATCATATTGTGAACTCTAACCTCACGATTCGCAGAATTTTCTGAATCCGATTAATATGCTGATTGAAGTGATAATTCTAATTACTCCTTCATATAATATCAAAAATAATTTTCAGTATCTTTTTTCTCATTGAACGACAGAAACTTAACTATTTCTTTCTTCGTATAATACAAATCTTACGGATTTTATTGCATTTAATTTGATTTATTTTGAGCTAATTTTAATTTCAGCGCTCACGGGCTGTGGCAGTTTTCTGAAGCTATTTCTTTATCTACTAACAAAATAGTAAATTAAATTAAAAAAAGCAAATAGATATATACCAAAAGCACTAACAAAATATCTAAGTCATATATAGTAATAATAGTGAAATACTGTTACATTTAATAATATGTATGTGTCATTTTTAGTTTTGCACAAAGCCAGCCCTGAGCGCGATCGCCGTCCTACTCGATACGATTCCTCGTCAATAATACTCAAAGTGGTAATCAATATGTATTCAACCTCAAATATATATACGAATCAGAAATTATTTGATGTTATTTATTTGATATTATCTAAATGTTTGTTAATCATGTCCTTCATATTATAACTTTTCATAACTCTAATTTACTTCGACGATGAAAATATTCAATACGTTAGTAATTAGCGCGACCCCATTAATAAGAGTTTCAATAAGCAAATTTATATTAATTATAAATAACTACGCTGTTACGTAGAATTGGGCTATGTTGAGTAACGTCAAAGACTTGTTCCACCAGTTTTCGCTCTTTTAAAAAAGTAGTTCACTGGAGCTTGTTTCAAAATAATAGCATATTATCAGCATAGATGTTTCGGTAGGAATTATATTAAATGTGTGCCTTGTTTCACTTTTATATCCGTCATGTTTCTATTAATACTACTGTGTTACTATCATAACCTAATTACTGCTTAATCGTACTTCATATTCTCTTTATCATCAATTCTTCCAAGCTGTTGTTGCAGTTTTCGAATATTAGTCGCTCGTGTAACAGGAACAGTTACTAAGGCTTAGACTCAAGAGTCTGTTGTTAGATTCAAAATCTGTTGTTTAAAAAAAACGTTGTTTTACCATAAATACCATAACATTAAAAAGGTAACATTAATATTTTATTTTATTTAAAAAAATATAAATTCAAAAATAAAATTATTTATTAGTCTATGTAAAAGTAAATCGAAAATAAGGTCGTTGCTACGAAAAGCTTGGAAAATTAGTAATTCCATCTTATTTGCAAGGTATTATATAGATTTCATACGTTACTGAATTTAGTTAGGAGACGGTAGTTTTATGTATGTATGAATTGTACGTGATGGTAATGTATGATTATGCGAGTAATACTAAGTAAAAATTTTAAAATATATACATTGCAAAGTCGTGAAACCCTGCCTGATAAGGTTGAAAATCTGCTCCTTATTTTGACTCCCATATCAAATATTACTTTCGGCTTACTCTTAAATAACGACGTGTGAGAGCAAAAACAACACGCAAGTCGTTTCGTCCCACGAGCGCTAACGAACCATATTCAGCCGGTTACGCTCACAATGTTTATCGATATTCTTGTTTTCATCTGCGAAAATTGTGTTTTAAAGAATAATGCAAAGATTTATTTATTTAAAAAAAGGCACTGTACACTATATTACAACATAGCTTTAATATATAAACGGTAACGGCTCCATTGCACAGTGTCTTAGCAATGACTTGCTGCGCTGAAGGCCGCGGGTTCGGATCCCGCACAGAACAAGTATTTATATGCCTACAAATAATTTACCCAGGTTAAGATATAAAAACTTGTGTTGTTGATGTCCCTGTGGTTTTTATTTATTTAAACTGCCTCCACTATACATAAGAAAGTTTTTTGTTTAACGTTTAAAATTTATGTTTTAAGAAATATAAAAAAAGAAGGAATAAATTAAAAATAAAATGTCTATAATACCAGCTACATGAACTACAATCTTTTTTTTTTTATAGGAAAGGGGGCAAACGAGCATGCGGCTCACCTGATGGTAAGTGACTACCGCTGCCCATGAACAACTGCAACACCAGGGAGGGAATTGCAGATGCGTTGCCGGCCTTTTAAAAAGGAGTACGCTCTTTTCTTGAAGGTCCCTAAGTCGTATCGGTCCGGAAAAACCGCTGATGGTAATCGATTCCACAAGGAAGTCCTGCGAGGAAGAAAACATCTTCTAAATCGCACAGTGGTGGACCGCCAATCATCCAGATGGTGTGGATGGTATCGGGAGTTCTGCCGCGATGTGCGTTCGTGAAATTTGGCGGCTGGGATTAATCCGAACAATTGCTCAGAGCACTCCCCTTGGTAGATGCGAAAGAAAATGCAAAGGGATGCAACATCTCTTCGCAGTGCCAATGAATCGAGCCTATCGGAGAAGGCTCGGTCGTCGACAATTCGAGCCGCTCTGCGCTGGATGCGGTCAAGTGGAAGGAGCTCGTACTGGGGAGCCCCTGCCCAGAGATGGGAACAGTATTCCATGTGAGGCCAAACCTGCGCCTTGTAAAGTTGCAGGCGGTGTGCTGGCATGAAATACTATCCCGCTCTGCTGAGCACGCCAAGCTTTTTAGAGGCCAATCTGGCCTTCTCTTCCAAGTGACCAAGAAACTGCACGTCACTCGATATGTCGATTCCAATACTGGCTTAGGCAAGAAGGAGAGTGCCTTGAAACTGAGGAGATACGACAAAGGGGTTCTTTTTAGCGGTAAACGCGCAAACTTGTGTCTTCTGAGGATTAAACTAGACTAAATTTAGTCGCCCCCAATCCGAGACTTTGTTTAGCAAAGACTCGACTTCAGACACAAGTTTGCTCCAGTACTCAGCCACGTTTTCCCGAGAAATATTGGCACGGCCGATGTATAAAGCATCACCAGTGCTGTCATCCGCATAGCAATGAATGTTACCAGTTAGCAACATATCATTGATATGCAGAAGAAACAGCGTTGGTGATAGCACACAGCCTTGTGGAACACCAGCGTTAATAGGCTAGTAATCAGAACATGCACCGTCTACAACGACCTTGATGCTCCGATCTGCAAGGAAGCTGGTGATCCAATTGCACAATTTCTCGGGAAGCCCATAGGAAGGGAGCTTCGAAAGAAGCGCTTTGTGCCAAACGCGATCGAATGTCCAGACTAACGGCCAACGCCTCCTCCTTGGACTCTACTGCCTCCGCCCATCTATGGGTCAGATAGACCAGAAGATCACCAGCTGATCGACCCCGACGAAAACCGTAGTGGCGGTCACTAATCAGCTGGTGATCCTCAAGGTACCGGATGAGCTGGCAGTTAATAATAGATTCCATTATTTTGGAGAACAAGGAGGTGATCGCGATAGGCCTATAGTTGGACGGGTCTGAGCGGTCGCCTTTTTTAGGGATCGGGTGAACAAAAGCTGTCTTCCATGAGTTCGGGACTACGCCTTGGGAGTAGGAGTACCGGAAAAGACGCATTAGGACCGGTGCCAACTCCGGAGCACACGTCCTCACCACAATTGGGGGATTCCGTCAGGCCCACTCGACTTCTGGATATCCAGGGAGAGAAGTGCTTTGCGAACCGAGCGCTGTGAGAACAGCACATCCGGCATGGAGCATTCACACCGCAGGATGGTCGGCGGTGTTTTCCCCCCGTCATGAAGAGTCGAGTTGGATGCAAAGAGGGAGCCTAAACGGTCGGCTTTGTCTTTTGCGTCTTGGGTCAGTGAGTCGTACTCCCTGTGCATATATGGTAGTGATGGCTTACAGAAATTCCCTTGGACAGCCTTGGCGAGAGACCAGAATACACGGGTTCCCGAAGGAAGGCGAACTAGTTTCTCGCCAATTCTGCCTATGTGCTCTGACTTTGCCTTGGCAATAACTCTTTTGAAGAAGTCTTCGGAGTATGCGCTAATAGAATATGTACACTATCAAATATTGTCCCTTTCAAATACCAATATTTAAAAGGGACGAAGAGAGAACGAAGTGTGAAATATGGGTAAATCAGGAATGTCTAGAACAGGTAAATGAAATTGTGTACTTGGGGAGTGCTTTTAGCCGGGATGGAAGATGTGATTTAGATGTGAACAGGCGTGTCGCTGCCGGGAACAAAGTCAATGGTGCCCTGACTGCGTTAGTCAAAAGGCAAGGCGTAGCGAAGAGTGCACGCCTTGCAATACATAACGCAGTGTTGGTACCGACTTTGTTATATGGCAGCGAAACCTGGGTATGCCAGAAGAAGCATAAAAGTAAGTTGAATGCAGTGGAGATGCGATCTCTTCGTAAAATGTGCGGCGTTACCATGGCCGACCGAAAGCGAAACGAAGAGATACGCAATATGGCAGGTTTGATAGATGACCTTATCACAAAAATTGATAAGGGCGTGCTTCGGTGGTTTGGGCACGTTGAGCGAATGAGTGAAGACCGAATGGTGAAGAAAATATATAGCGCGAAAGTTAATATTAAAAGGTGTCGAGGTAGACCGAGACTAACTTTCGAAGACCATGTGAGCAAATTGCTCGAAGATGGTAGGGTCAAAAGTACTCGGATACTTAGACGTGCATGCATGAAGAAGATAATGAATCTGAAAGAAGCGAAAGAGGTTTGTAAGGATCGTGACAGTTGGCGATCTGTTCTCTCTGGCTACCCTGTTAGGGATTGTGCGTGAAGATAAGTAAGTAAGTAAGTAAATATTGTGTGTGTCTGTTTCTATTTTTATGTTAAAATAAATGTGACAAACGAGTGAACATTTCACCTGATGTTAAATGGCATCTGTGGCCTACTTATACATCTGTCGTCAATTAAGAATCGAAATGCAGATGCATTGTCACCTTTACTGCACTGTTACTTTTTAATGAAAACGAGGCATTAGAATAAATGTAGATGTCCACTGACCACAGCATCCACTTACCATCGAGCAGACTGTGTGCTCGCTTGTCACCCATATTCTATAAAAAACACGAACGGGTAATGCCGGTAGAAATAATTAACCAAGGTTTACATATCCTTCGCTTTGTAGCCACATCGTATACCTAGTTTTACACGAAAGCAACGGGCAATAGTCAGTTTTAACCGTGAATAAATCGAATCCACCTAATTCTAACCAATCACAATCATCATTACAGCCCTTCACAAGTCCACTGCTGAACATAGGCCTCCCCCAAAGAATGCCACAAAGCACGGTCCTGAGCCACCTGCATCCATCGACTTCCTGCATGTCTTACCAGGTCGTCACTCCATCTCGTGGGGGGACGCCCTACACTTCGCCTACCGGTACGAGGCTGCCACTCGAGAACCTTTCTTCCCCATCGGTTGTCGGTTCTTCGAGCTATATGGCCGGCCCACTGCCACTTCAGCTTACTAATCCGTTGGGCTATGTCGGTCACTCTGGTTCTACTGCGGATATCCTCATTCCTAAGTTTATCATGCAGAGAAACTCCGAGCATAGCCCTCTCCATAGCTCGCTGATCGACCTTGAGCTTCCTCATACGGCCAGCAGTGAAGGACCACGTCTCAGTTCCGTAAGTCATCACTGGCAACACGCACTGGTTGTACAATTTCGTTTTCAGGTTTTGAGGTATGTCTGACGAGAAGATGTGTCGTAGCTTCCCGAACGCTGCCCAGCCGAGTTGAATCCGTCGATTGACCTCTCGGTCGAAGTTGGACTTACCTAGTCGGACTATTTGTCCCAGGTAAACATACTCGTCAACAACTTCGAGCTTAGTGCTCCCAACAACTACCGGCATAGGTGTGACATGGACATTAAACATGATCTTAGTTTTGTCCATGTTCATCTTAAGACCTATCCGTTGGGAAACACTATTGAGGTCATTGAGCATAGTGCTTAGGTCCTCCAGCGATTCTGCCATAAGGACTATATCGTCGGCAAATCGAAGGTGAGTGATGTACTCGCCATTGATGTTGATACCGTATCCTTTCCAGTCCAGAAGCTTGAAAACGTCTTCCAATGCAGCGGTGAAGAGTTTCGGGGATATGACGTCACCCTGTCTTACACCTCTCTGCAATTGGATAGGTTTCGTATTCTGGTTCTGTACTCGGATAGCCATCGTAGCCCTACTGTACAAGCACTTCAACACTTCGATATACCGACAGTCAACTTGGCACCGCTGAAGGGACTGCAGCACCGCCCAAATTTCGACGGAATCAAAGGCTTTCTCATAGTCCACATACGCCAGACATAGTGGCAAATTGTACTCTTCGGACTTCTGTACAACTTGCCGAAGGGTATGTATGTGGTCTATGGTGCTAAAGCCCTTTCGGAAACCGGCTTGTTCGGGAGGCTGGAAGTCGTCAAGTCTGCGCGCGAGACGATTCGTAATGACTCTCGAAAACAGCACGTAGACGCGGCTCAGAAGGGAAATCGGTCTGTAGTTCTTCAAGAGAGCGTTGTCACCTTTCTTGAAGAACAAGACCACCGCACTTCTGCTCCACGCCTCCGGTGTAATGCCACCATGGAGGACAGAATTAAAGAGCTTCTGAAGGACTTCAAGTACCGGTCTTCCACCCGCTTTCAGAAGCTCCGCTGTAATTCCATCCTCGCCTGGGGCCTTGCCGTTTATAAGGTGCTGGAGAGCCATCCTAATCTCGCTCAGACTGACATCCGGGATATCTTCGGAATAGTGTCGGATGAGACTCGCTCTTGGATCGTTACTCACACTTGCGTGTGGCTCCAACGATGATGTGTACAGCTGCCCATAGAACCTCTCAATCTCACTCAAAATCTCAGGTGTCCCGGAAACGATGCTGCCACATTCTGTCTTCAGCTTTGACAGTTGGCTCTTTCTGGCAGACAGATCTCTGGCAAAGACTTTGGAGCCTTGGTTCCGCTCGATCGCTTCTTCAATACGAGCTGTATTGAAGTTGCGTAAGTCCCGCCGCATGCATTTGGAGATCTGTCTATTCAGATGCTTGTATGCTGTAAAGTCTGTTGAAGAATGTAGCTTCATCTCCCGTCTAACAGCCATGAGATTAAGAGTGTGATCGGAGAGTTTTTGTGTTCTTCTGCGGCGGGTCTTGCAGAACTTAGCTCCGACCGCATGGACAGTTTCCATGAGTTTGTCATTCATATCGTCCACTTCATTGCAGTCTTCCAGGCACTGAAAACGGTTTTGTAACTCGAGCTGAAAGGTTTCGGGACTTTAGAACAGAGCACGAGGGGGACGGAGCGTTGACTTCATTAGACGAGACCTCTCCAACTTAACGTTTAGGTTCAGTGTGCCTCTAACCATTCGGTGATCGCTACCAGTTTTCACCCTCGCGGTCACGGAGACATCACTGAACAGTTGTCGTCTGGTCGTCATAATGAAGTCAATCTCATTTTTTGTGGAACCGTCGGGGCTCGACCAGGTCCACTTCCTGTGGGGCCGCTTCTGGAAGAAAGAGTTCATCATAAAGAGTCCCTCTTTCTCCATGAATTCGGCCAGCTGCTGGCCCCTTGGGTTCCGTTGCCCTATTCCAAATTTCCCTACTTTCAGCTCACCGTTCTCTCTTGTGCCTAGTTTTGCATTGAAGTCTCCCATTAACACCGTATATTGGGTTTTGGAGGAATGCATGGCTCTAGAGATATCCTCATACATTTCCTCCACCTCCTCATCGGGGTGTGCCGAGGTTGGTGCGTAAACCTGTATGACCTTCAGCGAATACCGTTTGGTGATTCTGAGTATAAGGTACGCAACCCTCGTCGACACACTCCCGATCTTTACAACGTTGTTAACGAGAGACTTGTGGACGATAAATCCGACACCTCCTTGGGACAGATGGTTGCCCTCATGGTGATAGAGCAAGTTGCCGGATTCGAGGATTACCGTGTCCTCCCCCTCTCTTCGGACTTCGGATAATCCTATAATATGCCAGCGCAACTTGTCTATCTCTTCTTCCAGCTCCACGATCTTCTCGTCAGTCCTCAGGGTGCGTGCGTTGTACGTTGCCAGGTCGAGTCGTCTAAGGTGGCAACCGAACCTCCACCGGAGATTCTTAGCACCCCCTGCCCCGCCGTTACCATGGTCGCCACCGTAGCCAGGAATAGCGGGGCCGCCGGGGACTGGGGGCCGTTTCTTTGTTACTGTCATTCATAGGGGGGGTATTTGCCATAGTTGCCACGCTTGGCGAGCGGGTTGGCAACCGCAGTTTTTTTATTGTAATTTGGCTATTATCAGGAAGACGCTGCTGCCCATCTCCTGCCTGTTTCCCTTTGTCGCCTTTTACGACACCCACGGGAGGATATGGGGTAGTGGATATTCTTGACCGCCACTACACGGCAATCACAATCGGCTCTACTTATTTGTGGCTGGCTAAATAAATATGCATTTACGCTTCGACTTTTAGCAACGGCTTGTCTGAGAATTGGTTTTACCTTGATATACAGAAAAGGGTCGAAGAATGTGAAAAAATCAACAAAAGAAAAATAGGCATATTTTCAGCCATAGATTTTTCACACTGGGCAATGTGCAAAGAGTCGATGCCTTGTAATTTTAGCCGAATTCAAAAAAGAAAAATTAAATATTAAATTAAATTATTAATTTAAATTAATTAATTAATAATTAAATTTATTTAATTTTTTAATTTTAATTTATTAATTAATTAAAAAATTAGTTAATAATTATTTAATTAAATTAAAATTAAATAAAATTCTCTTTTTATTAAATAAAATTTATAAGCTTCAGGGGTGGCGCCATTTAAATTTAGAGAAAAAAATTCCACTCCCAAGGGTGGCAAAATAGTGGACGAAATTTTTAATGTAACTATTTTGACAATATTATAATTTTTATATTCCATAGTCCACTAAAAAGGTATTAAATTAATTTCACATTCTGAAGACGGTGCTTTGATTCTTCTCTCAAGTGAATCTTAACACGGACATCAGAATGTGAAATTATTATTGAAACTATCAAAACTCAATGAGATTTGGTTTCATTGTTTCAAAACCATTGAACCATCAAATGGAAATCCATTAGTCAATCATTAGATCCTCATCCGTCGTCAGTGACATATGTTTGTAGCGCAGTGGATTTTAGTGGATGTCTTGTGTGGTTCGGAGTTGTTTATTTTTATTCTAGCAAGTTTATGCTAGGTTCCAACACTGTGACTATTTAACTTAACTGTTGCCTTAAATGTTAATGTTGCAAACATATTGCGGGGCCCGAAATACGCAAGAAGTTATCACGGTTGCATTATAAAATATTCTTTTTTATAGAATGAGGGTGACAAACGAGCACACAGTTCACCTGATGGTAAGTGGTTGCTATGGCCCATAGACATCTACATTCATCCTCGTTTGCGAATCAAAATGCAGATGCGTTGTCACCCGTGAGGACTAAGATGGAATGCCTCTTTGCCAGTAAAAGGGGTCTCCGGTTCTCTACAATCACCATACGAAACACAGCAGCGTTAGGCTGCTATTTTACGCTGGTATTCTGTGAGACGTGGTCCTTCACTGCTGGCCGTATGAGGAAGCTCAAGGTCGCTCAGCGAGCTATGGAGAGGGCTATGCTCGGAGTTTCTCTGCGTAATAAACTTAGGAATGAGGATATCCGCAGTAGAACCAGAGTAACTGACATAGCCCAGCGGATTAGTAAGCTGAAGTGGCAGTGGGCCAGCCATATAGCTCGAAGAACCGACAACCGATGGGGAAGAAAGGTTCTCGAGTGGCAGCCTCGTACCGGTAGGCAAAGTGTAGGGCGACTCAGGTGATGCAGGTGGCTCAGGATCGTGCTTTGTGGTATTCCTTGGGGGAGGCCTATGTTCAGCAGTGGACTTATGAAAGGCTGTAATGATGATGATGATGATGATTCTGTGAGAGCGTGGTCCTTCCCCGGTCGAACCGACCCATTCGTGCTACACCTATACTACTAATATAGCTGCAGCAAGGCTCTAACACGTATTAAATCTTTAATCTCACTGTGGAAACAAATAAATATCAGAGTGCACCGCCTGCTGGCGAGGTTAATATTTCGAAAAATGTTGATATATTTATTCATAAGCGTTCGAGACGCGTATTGTGGCTAGCATTGAATATGCGATTTTATCACAGGATAAATGGCAGCTTAATACTATTGTTTTTTGTACAGTGAGTGACTAGATTTGCAAAGCCTCTTTGCTGATAACGAGGCCATTCTATCTTAGTCCTGAGTTAAGGCATAATGAAGTATATGAATTTTGACTCATATTAAGTAAAATTATATGTCAATCACATCATCCACTTATCAATTAATAACTTACTTCCTAAAATAAACATAGAAAAGAGTACACAGGCAGCCCATAAACTGGCACCTCTCCTCTCAATTCTAAAATAGCTGTGGAGCAAATATTCCCCCGCACTTATCTAGTTCGTGTTGGCTACCTTCACATATCCTAGAAAATTTTATCCCTTCCTCTCAATGATTTCCTTCACTGCGAAGCACAAAGCAATTCAACACGTAAAATTGCAATAAACAATTTCATTGTTGCAGCGGGGACCAAACCCGGTTTGCTCGTGTACAGTAAAATTTACGGTATGCCGTTATCCCTTGAGCTATCATGGTTATATAAAAACAGTTTCCCTTAAAAATAAAAGCAACAAAATTTTGATTTTATTCAAAAATATACATAAAGCTTAAAAACTTAAATTATTCCATTGGGATAAAGCTATTAACTAAAATTTTATTCGTTAACAACTTTTATATACGTAATATTGCGATATTACCTTCCTTTAATTTGACTTAATTATCATCATTAATCACGTTGCCGTAAATTTCTATTTACAAAGCAAATTTTGTAAGAAAATGCGTACTGTGGTGAGGCATATAACACTAGCAGATCCCATAAGAACTCTCCAGCATTTACTGTTGCCTCTTTTAAGATCGAAACAGAGTGATGGATTCTCCTACGCCTACGGTAAAAAGTTATTTGTTAGCTAAAAATAAATAAATATAAGTATAGTTAGAGAACAATAATTAAAATAAATATAGTTACTGAGAAGTACTGGCGTAAGAATATCAATTACCTCATATATTTCCATATGTGTCGTAAGAGGCGGCTGTGAGAAACAACGAAGAAGGTGGGCAGCAGCGGCGTCCTAATAACGACTAGAAAACAAAAACCTGGCCTGCCAACTAGTATCCTTCTTATGATTTTAATTTTGGGAAGCTTATATTCAGCTATGGATATTGATAGGCTGTAAAGAAGGAAGAAGATAAAAAAGTAAAAGAAAAGAAATTAAGATAAATCGCCAATTTCTTTAATTGGCCTATAAGAAATGCTTTTAGGATCTTATGGGTTTCAATAGATGGCGGTACGAAAAGCCACTGCACAGGTTTTACGTTTTGCATAAACAGGTTATCTGAATCGTAAAATCTGATCAGTGATTACGAACAGCGGAAAAAAGTAAGATATTGCCACACCTCGAACACGAAGTGCATAAGTTGATTTTTTATTGCTACTTGACTAGGTCACGCTACTCGCTCGGATTAAAATATACCGCAGTATTATATTTTTGTACCGCACTAGTACGTGAAGAAAAGCACATTAATATCATGAGGAAACACTTATGATAAATTGATAATTTTATTAAGTTTTTGGTACAATCACCAATCCAAGCGTGGTGATTTAAGCAAATTCTCCCTACAGATAGAAGAAAAAGAAAACATAATGATATGGATAGACATTCATATCCGTTACCTCTACAACCTATCAAAATTCCACTGCTGAACTATGGGCTCCGCATAGATTACTTCTTAGAGATTTTTACTTACCCCCCCCCCCCCCCCATTTGTTATCGTTACCACATTTGGCCGACGGATTTTCATCACCGCAGGTTTTTGTTTTTAAGTTGTTATTCGGAAGACGCCTGCACATCTCCTTTTGGTTTGTGTCATCCTGTCGCCTCTTACGTCGCCCAAGGAAGGATATGCGGCAGTGGATATTCTTACACCGCCACCACACGATAGTTCAATATTCATCTCTATTTTTGCATTTATTTGGTATAATATAATGTCAAGCGGGCACGGATTGAGAGAGAGAGAGAGGGGAGGGTCACACCAGCTCCGGGAAAATGAAAAAATCAGTTATAACTGACAAAGGACAATGGGATTTTTGGGCCTGAAGTTAACTAATTGGTTAATACTTTAAAAAATTGTCCGTGTTTTTCTTAAGTAAAATACAAAAAAGTAGCTCTCTTTTTACAATCTACATTTTGAAAAAACAATAAAATAAGAAATAAGTTAGAAAATCGATTGTAGAGTATTATTTATGGCAATAAATCTATAACCATAAATATTACACTAGTGAAATTCTCTTTTCTGAACATTATCTTCCAATAGAGGACTTCTCATTTTGAAATTTGACTTGACAGTTCAAACTTCAAACTATTTACTTAAAAGAAAAATACAGATTTTCGAATCGATTTCAAACGAACGCAATATAATCGATCGATTATATTGCGTATGGATGACATATGGACGACAAGAAAAAAGTAATAGCAGTAATTCTTGATTTGGCTAGGGCATTTGACACGGTCTCTACTCCTCTGTTAATTCACAAACTATACACGGTAGGTGTCAGAGGATTACAATTGATTTTTTTTGGAAATCATCTAACTAACCGATCGCAATGTGTGCAATGTGTGGAAATTGCATAAGTGATGATCTTCACGTTTCTCACGGCGTACCACAAGGCAGTATTTTGGGTGCTACCCTGTTTTTGACCTATATTAACAGCATGTGATAGACAAAATTGATAAATGGAACGCTTGTTTCTTATGCCGATAATACTGCCCTTTCATTCAGCTGCGATACATGGGAAGAAGTATACCGGAATGTAATTAATAGAACCAGGCGTTACTTTGCGGAAATCCATTATATAAAAGCTTTTATAAAAATTTACTTCTCAAATATCCGCGTTATAAAATAAAATGATGTGTCTTACCTAGTATGAAGAGCACCTCCCTTCAATTCAACTCCTTCAATTGCGGGAAGAGGTATACCGGAATGCCCAAAAAGGTGTCAATTTAATTATGAACTGGCTAACACATAATAAATTAATGCTGAATGTCTCTTGAACAAAATATATGTCATTTACATTTTTTTTAAATAACACTCATATTTTACCCTGATTTCCATATAAAAGCACATATCTGTCAAAATTATAATGATGCTATTAACTATTCTTTATTAATATCTATTTTCGATTATTTTTTTCTGTGTTACCTAGGGAGATAAGAAAAATTACGTACATATCTACAAAATAATAATAAAAATACAAAATATCAAAATTCCAACAAAAAAAACTGTTACAACAACAATTCGAGTAATCGACCTCAGATCAATATCCCTAATATTCACTTCATTTTATTACTGTTGTTTTAAATTTCGTTAATCGTTTCACTATTTTGTTTCATTATTTTTGGTGGTTTTTTCACTAAGGTCTTAAATAAACGTGCTCACAGTCGTAGTGACAAATCAAGCAAAAAAAAGTTGCTTGGTAAGTTAAAATTAACGTATTTTATTTTAGTCGTAGTTGAAAAAATAAGATCACCTAACTTTGACTCTTCATTAAAAAAAGAACATACTATAGTATATACCCTAGCCAGTACCCTAGCCAAGTAACCGCAAAAAATGGCCCATTTATCCTAGATTTCAAAATGGTATCCCTAATACGTGTCACTTTTCATCCTCAAAAAATAAAATTAGTTTGATTTTCTGAAATATGACCTAAAATCAAAACAGATCCACATCTACACCAATATACATGTTCATCTATTAAATATTGAATTGAAAAGTGCATATGAGACAGAAATGTTCTTAATGAAACAAATAATGACAGCATTTCATGTGAGTTAGAGCGAGACAGGTAGAGTTGATATTTGATGTGATTGGTTGAAATAAATGGTGATGCTTTAGCTGTTGTTTGCCTTTTAATGGTTAGTAATCCTCCTTGGAAATTGGACTTGATTCTTGTATGTTTACTAAGCTGGCTTTCTTCTGGATTTTACAAACTCTGCAGCCGTTAAAGACCAGTAATTTGTGTTTTTGCACTATTTCGTAATCCGAATCATGCCTTGTCTTTTCTCAGCTGAAGATTTGCGAAAATTCACCTCATCTGCAGAGAATGTGGATGTAACGCTAGTGCCACAGCCAGGCTTTATCGAGAAAGATACCCGAATAATGAACGTCATCCGGATCACCGCGTTTTCGTCCATGTAGATCAGGCGTTTATGGAGAAATGACTTCCTGGTGTTCGAAATCTTGGTGGAAGACCTGGAGGGGATTACGATGACGTAGTTTTGAATAAAATTCAAGGAGACCACAGTACTTCAGTACGTGTGTTCAAGAAATTACGAGAGTACCTAAAACTGCCGCGCATCGAATTTTGAAACGTCATAAATACCACCCTATCATGTGAGATGAGTACCGAATTTTCTAACAATGACTACTTTCTTAGAATAAACTTTTGCAGAACAATGTTAGCAGAAAAAGCGAAGATTCACAGTTTTCGGAATAAATGTTATCCATCGATGAAACAACATGCAAAACAGATGGTTATTTCTACATTCGTAATGTTCATGCTTGGCATAATGAAAACCCGCATTTAATACAAAAGGAGCGATCCCAATACCAATGTAAAAATAATTTGTGGACTGGAATAAAAATTGGTCAAATTATTGGCCCTTTTTAATTACTGTAGACTTTGAATGATGAAAATTATTTTATTTACCTCGTAAACGATTTGCAAGACTAGTTAGAAGATGCACCGCTCAACATACTTCGAAGAATGTGACTTCAACAAGATGGTTGCCCAGTGCATTACGTACGTCCTGTATGGGACTATATGTATTTAAATAATGTATTTCCTAATAAATGGATTGGCCGTCTTGGTACAATTGCATGGCTACCTCGCACTCCAGATCTGAACCCTCATGATTTTGTTTTTTACTGAGAACGCATAAAACACCAAATTTATGCAAAACTATTCAAAACATAAACGAAATACGCCAGAAAGTTAAAGCAGGTGCTACAGAAATTAATTTACAAAGATACGGAAGATTAGTGAAGCGATCTTTTTTAAAAAATGTAGAACCTGCATTCATACTGAAGGTAAACAATTAGAAAATAACTTAAATTAAAATATTTTAATTAAACCTTCGTTTCATTTTATACTTTGTCTTCTAATTCATTAATTGCTTTTTTAATCCAATCTTACACAATTTGGTCAAATATAAAATTACATCTCTACCATTTTATTTAGGACCACGTTAGTGAAAAAATCACTGTAAAATTGAAAATTGTGTAGTCACAATACCTAATTACATGATTTATGTTATCGGTTTTCCTCATTTTCATTAAATTGTCGCTTGAATTTTGGGACATGTTGTATAAACATATATCTATCTCAATTCTTTAAAACTGTCTCACGATTCTGTGTATTTTTATTACTTTTGTACCACGTTTCCATTTAAGCTGAACACGCTTCGCTCAGTGCTAGGTGCCCTCGCTTCCAAAGAGCGCAATTTGCAATCTGAATCTTTTTTGATGATTGTTCTACTGAAGAGCTTAGTTGGGCGTGAAATTTAAAGCAACGAAAGTCAAACAAAATTATATGTTTTGATCGTAATTTAAATATAATAGTGACTTCAAATATAAAAACAATTAGACTTTTTTGTATGGTATCCCGAAAATAGAATATTATTTGGTAAATTAAAAAAAAGTGAATTATAAGCTGAGAAAACCAAAAATGGCTATAAAATGGTTAACTTAAAACTTCGTATGTTAATCTGTGTAATAAACAATTAATGTGTATGTATATAAAAGAAATGTAACATAAACATACATAACAAGCTTAAAAATTGTAAATATTTTCTTAAAAGTAAAATATTATAAATGCGAGGGAGGAAAACTGAACAAAGTACCAAGTTATTCGTTTTATTATATCTTTTCAAAGTACTGTCCATTTACCACTGAGAAAAGCACTTTGCCCACTCGTCCTTAGGGGTCTCTGCGACGGCATTTTGAAACGCAGCCACTGGTTCTTCGGCGACCATAAAACGTTTTCCTCGAAGTTTTTTCGCAAGATGCGTGGTCGGGACGGTCGGGAGGGAGACCCAGTAATTCCACGTCTGACGTCGCCAAGTAGTTGATTGTTTGTATGGCGGTGTGAGACGAGGCGTTGTCGAGGTGAAAGAAGATCCTACTGCGAGGTCGTTTCTTCCAAACTTTTTCCAAGACAAGTGGCAAACAATTGTTAGTGTACCACTCTGCAGTAACTATTTTTCGATCCTCTTAAACAATTGTTGCGTAATGACCTGTCCTTCCGAAGAACGAGCCCGCCATATTTTTTCCCACGCTTCGACCTCTCTTCACTTTAGTTGGCAACTCCTTGGAAGCAAACACCCAGACAGCAAACTTTCTCTTAGTTTCAGGATCATAACAATAAATATAGCTTTCGTCACCCGTACGTATGTCGAACACAGCATTTGAGTCACTTCCGTTAAATCTTTGAACCATTTTACGACACCAATGAACACGACGGAGTTTTTGGGCCTCTGTCAAATTATGAGGTATTCACCGGGCACAAATCTTTCCGACTGCTAAATGTTCATAGAGGATTTTGTGAACTTAACTAATACCGATGCGTAAGTTTGTGTGAATCTGCTGATAAGTCTCACTTTTGTCAGTCTCTATCATACGCCGCACAACACAGATGTTATCTTCAGTCATCGCCGTAGAAGGCCGTCTCTCACGCAGGTCATCGTTGAGATTAGTGCGACCACGTTTAAACTCATTAAACCAGTTGTAAACAGTGGCACAAGATGGGGCTTCATCGAGAAATGCCAATTGAAGTCTATCATAACTTTCTTTTTTTTTTTAACTTTTTTTTTTATAGGATCGGGTGACAAACGAGCACACAGTCCACCTGATGGTAAGTGGTTACTGTGACCCATAGACATCGACATCTATCCTCAATAAACACTCAAGATGCAGATGCGTTGTCACCCGTGAGGACTAAGATGGAATGCCTCTTTGCCAGTAAAAAGGGTCTCCGGTTCTCTACACTCACCATACGAAACACAGCAGCGTTAAGCTGCTATTTTACGCTGGTTTTCTGTGAGAGCGTGGTCCTTCCCCGTTCGAGCCGACCCATTCGTGCTACATCCATAATATAGCTGCAGCATGGCTCTACCACGTTCTTGTTGACTTAAATGACATCGAATGTTATAAAAAAATATTGCAGGAAAATTTTCTCGCGTAAAATCATGCTGACGTGACACAGACAATTTTCAATTTGCCGCCTAATTGTAAACAAATGACAAATTAATCAAATACATACACAGTTATATTGGCAAAGAGTTTCATTTTCAAAATTTTAACTTATTTTCTTGGTATTATATCTTTTACAAGTAGCCAGTTCTAAAAACTTTCAGTGTCGCTCACGTATAGTATAATATTTTCATGTAGTATTTGCATACAATAATACTAACGCAATGTCAATATCAAAGGCAGGAAAATTGTAGCGTTCAATTTGTAGAATCCTAAACGCTCCTAGTCGCTGTATTCACTCACGTCCTTTGAAAATATATTATTATCATTTAAAAGTAACAAAAGGATATATTGTTACTTGTTTCCAAATTAAATAAACACTATGACGGCAACTTTTACGAAGAAAACTTTAGTACATTTGTAATCAAAAAAGTTTACCATCACTTTGGGTTCCGCAAAAATCGTCGGTATTAGGGCTACTCGTAAACATTAACATTATTTAAAATGTAATAGGCAACTTCAAACATACAAAAATAATAAAATGATTTCACATTCTGAAGTCGTTGCTAAGATATAATGTATGGAAGAATTAAAGCTGCGACTTTAGACTTTGAAAATATTGTATTCTTTTTGAGTATTTTTTACTTTTTAATTTCTTTTACCCCTTTGAGTATAACATTTTTAACTTCGCCTAAATATTTACTTTAAAAACTTCATTACTTCTTATTGTTTTCCCTTGGGGGTAGATGTTTTTTTTTCAAATTCATCATCATCATCATTACAGCCCTTCACAAAGCCACTGCTAAAAATAGGCCTCCCCCAAGGAATGCCACAAAGCTCGGTCCTGAGCCACCTGCATCCATCGACTTCCTGCACGTCTTACCAGGTCGTGACTTCCATCTAGTGGGGGATCGCCTTACACTTCGCCTACCGGTACCACTCGAGAACCTTTCTTACCCAAAGGGTTATCGGTCCTTCGAGCTATATGGCCGGCCCACTGCCACTTCAGATTACTAATCCGTTGTGCTATGTCGGTTACTCTGGTTCTACTGTGGATATCCTCATTTCTAAGTTTATCACGCAGAGAAATCCCGAGCATAGCCTTTTCCATAGCTCACTGAGCGACCTTGAGCTTCCTCATACGGCCAGCAGTGAAGAACCGCGTCTCATATCCGTAAGTCATCACGGGCAACACGCACTGGTAGTACAATTTCGTTTTCAGGTTTTGAGGTATGTCTAACGAGTAGACGTGTCGTAGTTTCCCGAACACTGCACAGCCGAGTTGAATTCGTCGATTGACCTCTCGGTCGAAGTTGAACTTACCTAGTCGGACTATTTGTCCCAGGTATACATACTCGTCAACAACTTCGAGCTTAGTGCTCGCAACAACTACCGGCATAGGTGTGGCATGGACGTTAAACATGATTTTTGTTTTGTCCATGTTCATCTTAAGACTTATCCGTTGGGAGACACTCTTGAGGTCATTGAGCATAGTGCTTAGGTCCTCCAGCGATTCTGCCATAACGGTTTTTGTCCTATTTGCCTTGTCCTTTAATTCGTGGTAGAGCAATACTGCATCTATGTAAGTAATAGTTGTAGCGCGAATGGGTTTGCTCGACGGGGAAAGACCACGCTCTCACAGAATACCAGGTTAAAATAGCAGCTTAACACTGCTGTGTTTCGTAAGATGAGTGTAGAGAAACGGTAACCCTTTTTACTGGAAATGCTTGAGAACAGGTCAAAGACAAACACAAAAAAACATTATTCTAAGGAACCTTTAAAACAGCATTTTTATGTCATCTTATGATGTAACATTTTCATTTCGTAAACTGCAAATTGGACTTGACATGTATAACGTAAATATATAACAGTATGGTTGTCAAGCACAACAAAGAAGCTGGACAACAGTTAGTTTCTCAATAATTTACAGTAAAAATCACGTTTTAATCTGTAAATAAATCAATTTCAATCGTTTTTATGTTGAGAAGATTGTGTAATGTAATAACAAACAAATATTTTCAAAGAATTTAAAATAATGTTTCAGATCACACTATTTCAGCTGAAAGCTAGTTAATTTGTAATTCTACAAAAAATACAGTATAAACATAATAGTTATACTAGTTACTAGTAATATATAACAAATTAAAATTATTTTTTTGTATGTAATTTTTTACATTTAGCATTAATTTAAAATATGCTGTATCTTACAACTTAACCGCCCTTATGAGGTATTTCAATAATAGGTCTGTGGCTGACATAACTATATGGAAATAAGTTGCTATTTATAATTAAACAAATATTCAAAATTATTAAAAAGTTAAATTTCATAATAATAAAATAAAGACTACATAATATGTAATTAAATTTATTAATATGTCTAATAATGAGTTTAACATAAATAATTGTAACGGATGTTAATCAACTGCTTATTTATGTGATAGTGTTGATTTAACAAGAGCCAACAATTCAGTTTGATTTTAGTTTCACACGGGCTCATAAATAATGTACACGTTTTAAATTATTTACTATACAGCGGTATACGCTCTCTGCAATGGGCTTGAATATATAATGGCTATATGTACTTGAGTTATTTTTTCTTAAATATTACCTCCACATTAGTATTTTCTCCTATATTGTGGGGGCAAATTACGTCCATAAATTTCACAAGGACAAACATCCAGACCCGGAACAATTACCTGTTGGCCATACAAATACTTGATTCGTGCAGGATTCAAGCCCGCGGCCCTTAGCGCTGCCATTTATTGCTAAGCCACTGCGCCATGGAGCCGTCAAATATTAATTTGCCACATTATGTAGCGCAGTGTTGCCTCAATGAGTTTTAACCATATTTTTCGGCGTAAATTAGTAAAATTTCTTGTTTTGTCACTGTGGTGCTGATTTGTTACTTATTTTATATAAATTGTTCTTTCCATGGTCTCTTTCTAGTTCATGTTCTTAAACCTTTTCTCATAAACGCAAACATTATAAGCAATTAAAATCAATACAGAATTTAATTTTAAGCTCAATAATGTATTAAAGAAGATTTATTTAAGTGTTCACACAATTTTGTGAAAAGTTGTAAGTATGTAATTAAGTTTTAGGGGAATTCTTAAATGAAAAAGATGTCTTTTCGAAAACATTATAGTACACTATAGTAGAAGTAAGTAGAATGTGATTTACGATTAATGCATTTATTTTAAAAAAAATCTTGGTTTCCCTATAAAAAAAAGAAATGTTTTGTGATATTCTTAATTATTTATTTATTATTTTCCTATAAACTCAGTTATTTATGAAAACAAAACTAATATCTAATACAGAATTTATTTTCAAGCTAGCATAGTTACGCCTTTCCAAAGAAGATTTATATAAGTGTTTCAAATTTTTTTGAAAAAACTTGTTTTATAGTAATTAAATAGAAAAAATTGAAACAATGGGCAACAGATTTTAAAACAATGTAAACGAATATAAAAAAATACTTTTCAGTAACACAATTCAGATTAATGATTTGATTATTCTTGGTTTATTCAGTACTTTTACCTCAAAGTTTTAAATGAAATTGGTAAATCCAATTGAGCATGCCTTAAGCGCATTACAAAAATTACCTATAACATGATTAAACGGATTTTTTTAAAGTAGTTTAAATACATTTCAATAGCACTATCGGCTTCAACACCCTCGAAAACCATGAAAGTGACACCCATGATGAAAAAATTGATACCTATTGCAGCCGCCACCTAGGATTTACATTTCGACAGCACTATCGGTTTCATGACCCGCGAAAACCATGAGAATGACACCCATGATAAAAAAATTGATATCTATTGCAGCCGCTATCTTGGATTTACATTTCAACAGCACTATCGGCTTCAACACCCGCGAAAACCAAGAGAATGACACCAATGATGTAAAGATTGATATCTATTGCAGCCGCCATATTGGATTTACATTTCGACAACCCTATCGGCTTCAACTCTCTCGAAAACCATTAAAATTACACCCAAGATAAAAACTTGATATCTATTGCAGCCGCCATCTTGTATTTACATTTCGACAGCACTATCGGCTTTAACACTCTCAAAACCCATGAAAATGAAACCCATGATAAAAAAATTGGTACCTAATTCAGCCGCCATCCTGGATTTACATTTCGAAAGCACTATCGGCTTCAACACCCTTGAAAACCATGAAAATGACACCCATGATGAAAAATTTATACCTTTTGCAGCTGCCACCATGGATTTACATTTCGACAGCATTATCGGCTTCAACACCCTCGAAAACCATGAAAATGACACCCATGATGAAAAAATTGGTACCTTCTTAAGCCGCCATCTTGTATTAACATTTCGACAGCACTATCGGCTTCAACACCCTCGAAACCCATGAAAGTGGCACCCATGATGAAAAAATTGATACCTATTGCAGCCGCCACCTAGGATTTACATTTCGACAGCACTATCGGTTTCAAGACCCGCGAAAACCATGAGAATGACACCCATGATGAAAAAATTGATATCTATTGCAGCCGCTATCTTGGATTTACATTTCGACAGCACTATCGGCTTCAACACCCGCGAAAACCAAGAGAATGACACCAACAAAAATAATCTTACTTGGAGATTTAAATATTGATATACAGCCAGCGTCTGATGATAGAAGATCATCAGACTATTTAGATCTCCTTGCTTTGCACGGTCTGTTACCGACACATTCATTACCCACTCGTGAAATTAATTGCCTTGATCACTGTTGTATTAAAACGAAATTCCAGACTACAACTATTGTATGTAGCACTACAATAACGGATCATCATACTGTACTTCTTTCAGTATCGACTAGTAGTATATTTGATAACTTTAAAAGAGAATTAATAAGTACCACAACAAAATTTCATAGGGCTGCCAAAGAGCTTGCGAATTTTGACTGGAATACAATTTTAGGTGTAACTGATCCTAATGTAGCGACGTGTAACTTTTTATCTATTGTAAGTTCTGTTTTGACTAAATTTACTATCATATGCAAAACATCTAACAGAAAAAGATTACTAAAACCTTGGATGACACCAGGGTTACTAAGGTGTATAAAAAATCGAGATAGATTACACCAAAAAATGAAATCTGACCCTCTAAATACTATTTTTAAGATAACTTACATAAGATATCGAAATACTTGCAATAACTTGCTAAAATAACTTAAAAATTCCTATGAAAGATCAGAATTATTGAAAACCCAAGGTGATACTAGAAAACAATGGAAGAACATTAGACGTATTTGTAACTTACATGAGAAAAAGGAAAGCTGTTTCAACCTTCTTCAAGTTAAATCAACTATTTTAGACTCGCTGAATTGTGCTAATGATTACTTTGCTACCACTGGAAATCGATTAGCCAAAAATATTTTTCAAAGAACTACAACTACTGAAAGCAAGCTTAGTAAAAGTATAATTCTTCATATGCCTATCCTCATTCATGCGTACTTCTTCCCACTGATGAACATGAGATTATTCTTACTCTTAAAACATTGAAAACCACTTCTTCAGCTGGCTGGGATGGCATTCCGTCACATTTCTTGAAAACATATTCATATATTTTTGCTACTCCAATTACGTATATTGTCAACCTATGTCTATCACAAGGCGTTTTTCCGGATGCTCTTAAAAAATCAATCATCATACCTCTATACAAGAAAGGGGACAAAGACGACATATCAAACTATAGACCAATTTCTATTCTTCCATCGCTATCAAAAGTGTTAGAAAAGATTATTAACAAGAGACTCATAAATTATCTTGAGAAATTTAAACTACTGCCCACTAACCAATTTGGATTTAGACAGTATAGGTCGACTAATAATGCTTTAGAAGAATTAGTTTCTTATGTTGTTGATAGGATAGATGCTGGTGAAAAATGTATTAGTATCTTTCTGGACTTGGCCAAGGCTTTTGATACAGTCTCTATCCCTATATTAATGAAAAAACTAGAAATCATTGGTATACGTGGCACACCTCTAAAACTATTTAGTGATTACATGTCAAATAGAAAACAAGTTCTAAAAATTGAAGGAATGTTTAGTTCTGAATCCAGCATCCAGTTCGGTGTGCCGCAGGGTAGTATCCTGGGACCTACGTTATTCTTGATCTATATAGATGGTTTATGTAGATTGGAGCTTAAAAACAGAAAAATACTCAGTTATGCAGACGATACGGTTCTCACCTTTAGTTCTAAGTCATGGTACACTACTTTTAAAATTGCGGAGGAAGGTCTTAACACTGTTAGCAAGTGGCTGGATAATAATTTACTTACCTTAAACATTGATAAAACTCAGTATATTGCTTATGGAATAAGGTCTAACTCATTACCCAAACGAGACACATATAACATTAAATGTCACAACTGCTTTAACAAATTAAATTGTGTGTGTAAGAATATTTCGAGAACAGATTTTGTCACATATCTAGGTGTAATTTTAGATCAACATTTAAAATGGGATAAGCATATAGATACTATGTCTAGAAGGGTTCGACGCCTAACTTATATCTTTAAGAATCTGCGCCATGTATGTTATAAAGAATTGCTTATCTCAGTTTACCATTCATTTTGTCAATCAATATTACAATACTGCATAATATCATGGGGTGGTGCATGTAAAACTCTTTTACTTAAGCTAGAACGTGTACAAAGAACGATATTAAAAACTATGTCTTTTAAAAATTATAGGTATCCAACTCATAATCTCTATAAAGAAACTAACATTCTTACTGTGCGACAACTTTTTTTAAAGCAACTTATATTACGGCAACATAAACAGCCCTCTGTGAAATCTTCTGGAAACCGTAGAGAGGATTTAGTTTTCAACATTCCTAAATACAAAACAAAATTTGCTCATTCTTTTTGTAAATTTCTTGGTCCACTAGTTTACAATAAAATTAATAAACAAATAAACATTAAGAAAAGACAGTACTTATCACTTAAGAAACATTTAAATACCTTTTTCAAAAAACTGAACTACGAAGAAACAGAAAACCTCTTAAAGTCGTTAACCTAAGCATGAATTGAAAAACATACACTACACATCATAACACACAAATAACACACCATTTATATTTATGTATATATTTATTATACATTAATTATATTAATATTAGCGTATAAGTACAAATGAATCTCACATTCAGTTAATCTCCATACACATTTTATATAAATTAAACTATATGAAATGATCGATATACTTATTACTTTATATATCCTAGGTTTATAGTTACTGATTCAAATATTTAGAAAAGATACCTAAATAAAATAAAAAAAAATATATAGGAAAAGAATTAACAAAGCATCGGTAAGTTTTGAATGTACTATGTTTTAGTAAAATCACTTATTATTTTGTATAAAAAGAACACAATCTACCTTCAAATTTTGTATTTGTTTATCGCATAAGTCTGTTGATGTAACAATGTTTAATTTTTCATAACGGAGAATACTGCATTACTGTGATACGGTTTTTTTCTATAAAATCAGTACAGAATGTAGGGTTTCTAATATGAGTTTAAGCAAATTACATTTTACGAAAAACTTAAAGTTGCGCCAAGCTATGTTAGATTTGATTTGTTTGTGATTTGTATATTATGTTTCTTCTTAATAAATAAATAATAATAATAATAATAATAATGATGTAAAGATTGATATCTATTGCAGCCGCCATATTGGATTTACATTTCGACAACCTTATCGGTTTCAACTCTCTCGAAAACCATTAAAATTACACCCAAGATAAAAATTTGATATCTATTGCAGCCGCCATCTTGTATTTACATTTCG
Source organism: Parnassius mnemosyne (assembly GCA_963668995.1). NCBI lineage: Eukaryota > Metazoa > Arthropoda > Insecta > Lepidoptera > Papilionidae > Parnassius > Parnassius mnemosyne. The sequence goes on along the minus strand of CAVLGL010000126.1, from coordinate 11,493,361 downwards.
ACAGCACTATCGGCTTTAACACCCTCAAAAACCATGAAAATGAAACCCATGATAAAAAAATTGGTACCTAATTCAGCCGCCATCCTGGATTTACATTTCGAAAGCACTATCGGCTTCAACACCCTCGAAAACCATAAAAATGACACCCATGATGAAAAAATTGGTACCTACTTAAGCAGCCATCTTGTATTAACATTTCGACAGCACTATCGGCTTCAACACCCTCGAAACCTATGAAAGTGACAACCATGATGAAACAATTGATACCTATTGCAGCCGCCACCTTGGATTTACATTTCGACAGCACTATCGGCTTCACGACCCGCGAAAACCATGAGAATGACACCCATGATAAAAAAAATTGATATCTATTGCAGCCGCCATCTTGGATTTACATTTCGACAACCGTATCGGCTTCAACTCTCTCGAAAGTCATGAAAATGAACCCCATGATGAAAAATGTATACCTATTGCAGCCGACATCTTGAATTTACATTTGCACAGCACTATCGGACTCAACTCTCTCAAAAACCATGAAAATGACACCCAAGATAAAACTTTGATATCAACTGCAGTTGCCATCTTGGATTTACATTTCGACAGCACTATCGGCTTTAACACCCTCAAAAACCATGAAAATGAAATCCATGATAAAAAAATTGGTACCTAATTCAGCCGCCATCCTGGATTTACATTTCGAAAGCACTATCGACTTCAACACCCTTGAAAACCATGAAAATGACACCCATGATGAACAAAATTATACCTAATGCAGCCGCCACCTTGGATTTACATTTTGACAGAACTATCGGCTTCAACACCCTCGAAAACCATGGAAATGACACCCATGATGAAAAAATTGATACCTATTGCGGCCGCTATCTTGGATTTACATTTCGAAAACCCTATCGGTTTTAACACCCCCGAAAACTATGAAAATGTCACCCATGACAAAATATTGATACTACTTACTTTTAGTATGTACTAATATTATTTATTCTGTGCTTTTAAAATATTGTAATAAAAAAAATCACTTATTATTATTATAATCAAGTATTTAAGAAATTTGGTTTAAGAAATTCGAATATTGTGTATTTGTACAGCGATCTTTTTGAGCCGCCGCAAACAACCGAAACCATGTCCACTCACGACGGCGACTGACTCCGAACTAAATGAGTGAGTAAAGTTTACTCAGTACACTACTCTGTGGCTGTATCTCTTTATTTACAGAAATAATTTACGTACAAGCCTACCAAATCAACGAAAATTTCGTAGTAGTTCGTAGTAGTATTAATAAGTTCAATAATCATTTATCTTTCTAACAATGTGCTTTTTAAATCATTTATATGTATATGATTGCTAGATCATTGCGCAAGACAAGTTGCGCTGGCAGACAAGTTGCGCTGGCATATTATAGGATTATCTGAAGTCCGAAGAGAGGGGGAGGACACGGTAATCCTTGAATCCGGCAACTTGCTCTATCACCGGGAGGGCGACCATCTGTCCCAAGGAGGTGTCGGATTTATCGTCCACAAGTCTCTCCTTAACAACGTTGTAAAAATCGGGAGTGTGTCGACGAGGGTTGCGTACCTTATACTCAGAATCACCAAACGGTATTCGCTGAAGGTCATACAGGTTTACGCACCAACCTCGGCACACCCCGATGAGGAGGTGGAGGAAATGTATGAGGATATCTCTAGAGCCATGCATTCCTCCAAAACCCAATATACGGTGTTAATGGGAGACTTCAATGCAAAACTAGGCACAAGAGAGAACGGTGAGCTGAAAGTAGGGAAATTTGGAATAGGGCAACGGAACCCAAGGGGCCAGCAGCTGGCCGACTTCATGGAGAAAGAGGGACTCTTTATGATGAACTCTTTCTTCCAGAAGCGGCCCCACAGGAAGTGGACCTGGTCGAGCCCCGACGGTTCCACAAAAAATGAGATTGACTTCATTATGACGACCAGACGACAACTGTTCAGTGATGTCTCCGTGATCGCGAGGGTAAAAACTGGTAGCGATCACCGAATGGTTAGAGGCACACTGAACCTAAACGTTAAGTTGGAGAGGTCTCGTCTAATGAAGTCAACGCTCCGTCCCCCTCGTGCTCTGTTTCAAAGTCCCGAAACATTTCAGCTCGAGTTACAAAACCGTTTTCAGTACCTAGAAGACTGCAATGAAGTGGACGATATGAATGACAAGCTCGTGGAAACTGTCCATGCGGTTGGAGCTAAGTTCTGCAAGACACGCCGCAGAAGAACACAAAAACTCTCCGATCACACTCTTAATCTCATGGCTGTTAGACGGGAGATGAAGCTACATTCTTCAACAGACTTGACAGCATACAGGCATCTGAACAGACAGATCTCCAAATGCATGCGGCGGGACTTACGCAACTTCAATACAGCTCGTATTGAAGAAGCGATCGAGCGGAACCAAGGCTCCAAAGTCTTTGCCAGAGATCTGTCTGCCAGAAAGAGCCAACTGTCAAAGCTGAAGACAGAATGTGGCAGCATCGTTTCCGGGACACCTGAGATTTTGAGTGAGATTGAGAGGTTCTATGGGCAGCTGTACACATCATCGTTGGAGCCACACGCAAGTGTGAGTAACGATCTAAGAGCGAGTCTCATCCGACACTATTCCGAAGATATCCCGGATGTCAGTCTGAGCGAGATTAGGATGGCTCTCCAGCACCTTAAAAACGGTAAGGCCCCAGGCGAGGATGGAATTACAGCGGAGCTTCTGAAAGCGGGTGGAAGACCGGTACTTGAAGTCCTTCAGAAGCTCTTTAATTCTGTCCTCCATGGTGGCATTACACCGGAGGCGTGGAGCAGAAGTGCGGTGGTCTTGTTCTTCAAGAAAGGTGACAACGCTCTCTTGAAGAACTACAGACCGATTTCCCTTCTGAGCCGCGTCTACGTGCTGTTTTCGAGAGTCATTACGAATCGTCTCGCGCGCAGACTTGACGACTTCCAGCCTCCCGAACAAGCCGGTTTCCGAAAGGGCTTTAGCACCATAGACCACATACATACCCTTCGGCAAGTTGTACAGAAGTCCGAAGAGTACAATTTGCCACTATGTCTGGCGTATGTGGACTATGAGAAAGCCTTTGATTCCGTCGAAATTTGGGCGGTGCTGCAGTCCCTTCAGCGGTGCCAAGTTGACTGTCGGTATATCGAAGTGTTGAAGTGCTTGTACAGTAGGGCTACGATGGCTATCCGAGTACAGAACCAGAGTACGAAACCTATCCAATCGCAGAGAGGTGTAAGACAGGGTGACGTCATATCCCCGAAACTCTTCACCGCTGCATTGGAAGACGTTTTCAAGCTTCTGGACTGGAAAGGATACGGTATCAACATCAATGGCGAGTACATCACTCACCTTCGATTTGCCGACGATATAGTCCTTATGGCAGAATCGCTGGAGGACCTAAGCACTATGCTCAATGACCTCAATAGTGCTTCCCAACGGATAGGTCTTAAGATGAACATGGACAAAACTAAGATCATGTTTAATGTCCATGTCACACCTATGCCGATAGTTGTTGGGAACACTAAGCTCGAAGTTGTTGACGAGTATGTTTACCTGGGACAAATAGTCCGACTGGGTAAGTCCAACTTCGACCGAGAGGTCAATCGACGGATTCAACTCGGCTGGGCAGCGTTCGGGAAGCTACGACACATCTTCTCGTCAGACATACCTCAAAACCTTAAAACGAAATTGTACAACCAGTGCGTGTTGCCAGTGATGACTTACGGAACTGAGACGTGGTCCTTCACTGCTGGCCGTATGAGGAAGCTCAAGGTCGCTCAGCGAGCTATGGAGAGGGCTATGCTCGGAGTTTCTCTGCGTGATAAACTTAGGAATGAGGATATCCGCAGTAGAACCAGAGTGACCGACATAGCCCAACGGATTAGTAAGGCAGTGGGCCGGCCATATAGCTCGAAGAACCGACAACCGATGGGGGAGAAAGGTTCTCGAGTGGCAGCCTCGTACCGGTAGGCGAAGTGTAGGGCGTCCCCCCACGAGATGGAGTGACGACCTGGTAAGACATGCAGGAAGTCGATGGATGCAGGTGGCTCAGGACCGTGTTTTGTGGCATTCTTTGGGGGAGGCCTATGTTCAGCAGTGGACTTGTGAAGGGCTGTAATGATGATGATGAATGATGATGATTGCTAGATACGATTTTATTCGATAAATCGTTGAAATCTTAATTTTTAGGCGATAGTAGAATATACCCTGCGCTTTGGCTTAAGGCATGCAAAATAGATTGAGTTAAACAATTGATATTTTTAAAAGTTATCGTGTTTACAAGCCTTGGGAATTTGATAAATCCACACCATAAGCCACTTAAACCCCTTTTTTATTTAAAAAGAGCAATTGATCAATTTAAAAAATATAAGTTCAAAAATCATTTATCTTTATAAAAATGTGCTTTTTATATCATTTATATGTATAATATGATTGCCAGATACGATTTCATTCGATAAAACGTTGGAATCTTAATTTTTAGACGATAGTAGAACATACCTTGCTTTGCTTATAGCATGCAATAGAAACTTATTAGGCACTCATATAATTTTGGAAATTGAATTAATTTTAAAATTGTGAAAATTTGTAATTCACATAAGGCGAAAATATGTTTAAATATCATCGTAAGAGTCCATCACAAGTCCATTGCTGTACATAGGCCACCCCCAAGAAATGCCACAAAGCAAAGTCTTGAGCTGCCTGCATCCATCGACTTTACGCATTTTTACAGTTGTCAAATCATCTAATCGGGGCCTACCTTACAAATCGCTTACCGCTACGATCTAGGATTCAAATACATTTCTTCCACTGCGGTTGATGATTATTTGAGATAAATGACTGACCCACTGCCACTTTAGCTTACTTTTCCAAATATGCCGCATTCTTATTCCACAGACTGTCCGTCCAGCGACAAGAGTATAGGTAACTTTCAGGTTAGTTCGTACAGATCCAATCTAACATTAAATTTCAAGTTTGTTGAAAATAAAGAATAGAGCTTATATTGATAATACGTAAATCATTGAAACCAACAAGCATACCAGTGAAAATATTTGTTTGTATAAGTGTTACACGGTAGGTCGTGTATTTTTAATAATATTATAATACTTAATAATCCACTACTAATTTCCAATATAGAATTTCAAATTCATCATCATGTTCATACTATTTTACTGTAAAATTATTTTCACATTTATTTATACTAATATTTCTTCTAGAAAGTCAAAGCAAAAAAAGATATGAAAATATCCTGGGAGACTTATTGCAAGTAATATATATGAGCACGAAGCTTGAAAAGCTTGACAAATGATATTTTGGACGAAAACGTGAATGTTTTAGGAGAAGTGTTCATCTTATTGTGCAAAAAGAGGCATGTTTGAAAGAAAAAGATATTATTAAATGGGGACAATAATAAAAATGTGCTTTTTATTTATCAATAAATTGAAAAATAGGAAATGAAAATTTAACAAGTATATAAATGTACTAGATGGTGTGAAGACCTGGTAAGACATGCTGGCCTGGCATGAAGCCTATGTTCAGTAGTGGACTGTCAGTAATGAATAAATTATATAAAATGGGAAATAGGAGTAAATTGTATGTTATGTAAAGTAATGTAATATTATGTTTTTAATTTTTTCAAGATTTAACCTGGAGCATTATTTAATCTTAAATAAAATTTTATTTCACATTTTACTTTCATACACCGTTATTTTTTATGTTTTCTTAAAATAAGTTATTTATCAATAATTCATCTTTTTTCATCTTCTTTAAATAATATATTTATCGTTACAACCTAGTAAATTCCACTTGCTGAACATAAGCCTCCCCCATATATTGCCCCATTTATATTCGCCACAGTTGCCAAGCTTGGCTAGCGGGTTGGCAACCGCAGATTTTTTTAATTTTAGTCGTTATTAGAAAACGCCCATCTTTTGACGACAACCCACGACATCCACGTGATGATATGGGGTAGTGAGTATTCTTACACCGCCAATACATGGCAGGAGTATTTATTTTTAACTAAGTTATGTGTTCGAATAAAATTAAATGAATTGGAAAGGTTATAAAGCTCGAAAAACTGAAACTGATGGAGAAGAAAGTTAAGGGAAATGTATATGGCAGCCCCACACTAGATGGAGTTTCGACCTGTTAAGATACGCAGGGATCAGATGGATGCAGATGGCTCAGTGGCATTCCTTAGGACCATGCTCTGTGGCATTTCTTGGGGTAGGACTATTGATAGGGCTAGCCCATTGCTCTTCAGTTTACTGATTCGTTGGGTATGTTTGGTTCTACTGTAGATAACTTCATTAAGAAGTCGAACATTTAGAGAAATTTCGAGCTAAGTCCTCTCGAAAGCTCGCTGAGCGACCTTAAGCTCTTTCATTCGACAAGCAGTGTAGGATCACGTGTCAGATCCATTTTATATCATCATTTGCAATCTTTATACCTAATAATTTATTCACGTTAGAAGAAAAAAACAAAATAACACTTATTTAGAAAATCTTGTAAAGTAAAACATTACCTAAGTACAAAATTTCATACAAATCGTTGTAGCCGTATCCGAGAAATTAGTAACATTCTACAAAATACTAATATTATATGTCTATTTTTTTGTTTATTGTCATAATTATTTAAAATATTATTAAAAATATTTGATTGTATATCGATAAAACAATGGAAAAAATAAACATTTTTCGACCAAAGTTTGTAAGTACGCAAGCAATACATTTTGATTAGTCTATAATAATTAATTTTTGTTTATTGTGGCCAGAATGATAAATAACAAAAAATAAAAATTTAAAAAAACCACCTACATTGGAGGATTTGAACTCGCGCTGTCCGTCGTGGTAGCCCAACGATTTAGCCATTAGGCTGTTGAGATCTCTGCGGCAAATTACTAATCATATTACACAGGCATTAATTTTTTTTTTTCAGAAAATAGACCTATCTTAATTGATTTATCATTGCCGTAAACCCCGTAATATCGAAAATTTAATCTCAATCGTTAGAGCCGCTTTCTAAAACATGATTTCAAATAATTAAATATGCTCGTATAATTATATTGAAGTTACGGTTATTATTTATTTGTAAAACTCATATTTAGTACCTTTATAAGACAATCAGAAGGCTTATGAATATTTTCAATTGAAGTAGATTTGAATAGTAGCAGCCCTCTTTTCGAATCGAATTGAATTTGAGGAGAATTTTATTGTAAGCGCTATTTAAATATTTCCTTTTCTCAAAACCTCAAAACTGGGCTAAAGTGTGTTTGTAGCATCACGAAAGTCTAAATAGGATTACGACAGAGCGCTTTCAATAAACACGATTTAGTGTGTAAAATGGTACTGGAAGAAAAAGAAGAATAAAAAAGTTTAAGTCTTTCGCTGAAAGACATACTTTTACTTCGGGTAGAGTTAAAAATAATCTTTATTGATATTCCCTAAGAAAAACACGACCTTACATTCATTCTGAGTGAGTAAGCATTTTAAGCTTTTTCTTTGTAATTATAAATAATAAGTATTGTGATGTAAAATGTATATCTTTTTGTATATCTTGTAAATTAAAAAAAAGGTATTAAAATCGTTGTTTACAATCAAAAAAAAAATAATTTTTCTATCATTTCCACATTTTTCTTCAACATCAACTTGTACACTCGTTTTCAGGTAATATTCCATCACTCAGAACTTTACCTTTCTTCACAGGATAGAATAATTAAATTATTTTATTTATTTATATTTAGTATATATTATAATATTCGGTTTCAGATCAACATTTACGGGGCATTATAGAACAGTCAAGTGCGCATGCACCTCACCTGATGTTACTCGTAAGTTACTACTGCCGCAAATAAATTGTGCGAGGAAAAAAATTTCTATTAAATCGCACAGTGTTGGGCTGCCAAACATCTAGATGGTAGATGGTCTAGAAGTAGATGGTCTCGAATTCTGTCGCGGCGTGTGATGGTGAACTTTGAGGGCTGGAATTAATTTGAAAAATTCCCCCGATTACTCCCCGTGGAAAATGAACCAAGGAATGCAACATCACTAAATTGCATCCCTTTGGTTTGAGCAAGCGGGCCGCTGGATGTAATCAAGTAGAAGGAGCAGGCACTAGTGTCCTGCGGCCCAGAGGTGAGAACAGTCGTGTGAGACCGAACATGCGCCTTGTAAAGTAGGAAGCGGTATGTCGCCATGAATTATTATCCCGCTTTACTAAGCAAGCACGCACCTTTCAAACATTGTGCAACAAAGTGATTTTTTTTTTTTATAGAATAGTGGTGATGGTTGCATTGTTGCTCTTTGAAAAAAATATTGGGCTTTTGGATCCGTTAGGGATGATGCTACTTTTATATCTTTTAAAAATATTTGATGCCAAGCACTACTCACTGCTATACTTAGGCTTGAATATTTTTTTTTTGTGTTGATTAGGTATTCCATATTCATTCTTAGAGAGGGAATCTACATCTGTAGTATTCTTTGTTCGAAATTGGTTTCAAAATTTCCATTGACTGTACTCAGTTTCTGTTACGTAGAGCTCATTTGTCAATATACATTAAGATTTAGGTAATGAAAGTCATTTTTTTACTTTACCACTAGTTCGGAAAACGAAACCTCTGTACTGGTAAAAACCAGCAAGAGATTTATTGCTGATTCGTAAATGAATGTTTCGCTGGTTTCAGCGGGACATTTTTTAAATTAAATTATACAATATTATATTATATGTTTTAAAGTTAATTTAACAATGGTATAAAAGTTACAAAATATTTAAATAATTTATTTTAGAAACAGGTTGGAATCGACCACCTCATTCCCAGGGATTTTTATCAACCACGTATTAATTTATATTATAAAAACTAAAACAGTTTTTTTTTAATAAAATATTTAAATTTGTTAATAGAGTGAACTTTTATATTTTGTGAGACTTTGATGTAATAGTGTATATATTTCTCGAAGAATGAATTACTGACTGTGTGGAGTCGAGAAACTTGTATCACCAGCTTGTGTTTTTTCCCAGTGCTTACAGTGTTTACACACTGTTTACACACTGTAAGCACACTTATATCACTCTTTTTACATTTGTGAATATATTTTAAATTTTCGTAAATATATATCTAATTACGTCTGATAACTGAACTACATACATACACATAATAATATGTATATATTATGTTCTGTGAAATATTGAAATGACTGAAAATACGATTGGTGAATATGTCAAAAAGGGTATTCATTTGATATTGATATTTAATTTCAAAAAGTTTATGTTTCAAAGAACAACTAGAAAAAGGTAGTAAAACAGAGTTTAGATCAACGTAAATTGCGAAAAAAAAACCAAATAGGTACATATAAACTTAATTTATTCGTGACCAAATATTAATATTGTAGTTACGCAGTCTGGTTTCAGTTTACTATTTGAAAGTCAGAAGTGAATATAATTTATAGTTTTTGGATATTCTGTATCATTTCGTATAATAATTAATAATTTAATACACTTTAATTTTATATACACACTCAATTTTAACATACCAACAAAATTGAATAGTAATTTGTTCAAATGGATTTGCATTCTGTTGTTAAATTATATTTAGCGCAATTTTATTTCTAGTTTTCTATATCCGGATTGCTAATTCGTAATAGGTGTGTTGCCTGCCATTGAGGAAGAAGTAGGTTACTTAATTGATTGTTCCTGAGTCATATTGCCCTGAAAAGTCGCTGGAAAGTAGATTTTTTGGAATCTGATACAGTCATGTGAGGTAGAATACTTCTGAAAAGCATTCAGATGTTGTAAATGGTATGGAGAGCTTTATCGAAACGTGCGGTAGTGAAACTAGGGGGCTGAATTTAATACGAACAGCTCCTCGGAGCAGGTAGTGTTCTGATTAATTGTTATGAAAGTAAAATGCCACAGAAAATGCAAAGTTAAGCAACGTTTATTCACAAGGCTAGTGGACCGAACCAATCAGAAGAAATTATGATGTCAACGATAGGAGCCGCTCTTCACTGGGTGGTCGAGTGGAAGGATCTGATACTGGGCTGCTTCAGCCCAGAGATATGTGGCCAAGATTGCGGTTTATAAATTGTGCGGCGTGAAATACTGCTCCCATCTATAAAACACATAAATTTTTTAATACCAAATTGGCCTTCTTCATCAGTGACAATGTTTTTATGCTTGCCGAAATAACAGAGTGCCCCGTAATTAAAGATAGGAAAAAACATTAATTTTTAAAGCGCAAACCTGTGTCTAGTGAGGATTTTACTAAGTTGGACTAAATTTCTTCTCGCCATTTCAGAACTTTATTCACGAAAGACTCCATTTCAGATACAAGTGTTTTTTCGCCTTGGGAACACGTATATAAATAATAAAGCAAATGTATAGTTGTATAAAAGTTTTACATCTACACTTATTTCTTTGGTAGATTTTATCACTTTCACAATGTCACTTAAAGTGTAAATGTTAAAATCTTCTAAAACATATCAGTATATCAGTGTATCCTACATGTTGTGTCTTATCCATTAATCACCTTGTATCGCATAATATGTGATTGAGTATTACTTTATTAAATCAATATGGCTAGTTAATTTTTTACTTAGTTTAAATTAAGAATATTTTTATTTTGCATTTGTATTTAAATCTAAGCATTGGAAAGTCCTGTTTAAACTTTATCTCGATCGTCGATTTAAGTGTCGAATAGAAAATCTGTATATGGAACCTACAAATTTAGAACAACGAAATATGATTTAACTATATATACGTAAGTTCTGGTTATTAATATTTAACACAATATTTTTCAATTTTATGATATACCCTTTAGAAGGTTAGAAAGCTAGATGTAAAGTTACTATATAATATTATTTTAATTACGAAAAAATAATTCCTTAAATATTAACTAGCTTTGAAAAACTACAAAAATAGTGATTCGGGTATGTTCCTAGTATATTTTAATATTTATGTTATACTTTATGTTGCTATAAGAACTCGTATTTATTAAACACTTCGATGTATTAATTTACTTAATCAATAAGATCATACCTAGGTCACTTAATAATATTATACGTTTCTAAAAAGCAAATGTATTTAAAAATAGAACTCCATAAGCCAATTGCTCAATATTGAAAAAAAAATTAAGTTCTATTAATTTTCCTGCAACGCTTCCCGCGCTTTTGATTTGAAACGATGGGTCTTAACCGGGAACATTTGAGTGCTATAATATATTATGATTTTAAATTTGGTTTAACCGAACAATTAAGTTTACAGTGGTTGCAATCAGCATAAAGGGACTCAGCTCCATCACGCGCAACATTCGTAGGTGGTTTGCTGAATTCGAAAGGGGTAAAATTAATCTTAAAGATGATCAAAAAACCGGGACCTCGTAAATAGCAGTATCGGCAGAAAATGTATAGATTACTGGAATGTTGGTGCGAGAAGACCCACGAATCACATATACGGACATCGAAATGATAGTAGGCATTAGTTCGGGAAGCATTCATACCATTTTACATCAACATCTTGGAGTGAAAATGGGGCATCTAGGCGTGTTTCAGAAATGGTTACTGGTGACGAGACATGGATCTATCAATATGAGCCGGAAAATAAAAGTCAATCATCGGTATGGGTCCACTCAGAAGGACAGTTACCGACAAAACTGCAAAGACCTCGCAACGCTAGTTTTTTTTTCGCGGAGCGGACATTAGTCCACGTCAATGCTGGAAAATTGTAGGTCAGTCAACTCTAAATGGTATACTACAGTTGCATTACCTAAAGCTTTACTAGCTGTGCAGGAGAGAAGACCAAAGACCGGGCTTCGGGGAATTATACTGCATCACGATAAAGCCTCGACACATACGTCCCTTAGAACAAAATCATTTATTGAGGAATCTGGTGTTGAAACTCTAACTCTAACAGCCCTGAGTTAGCTCCTTGTGATTTTTTTTGTACCCAAGAGTCAAAGAAAAAATAAAAGGCAAGTATTTTTCAAGCGCCGAAGAAGCCGTGGCTGCCTACGAAGAGGCGATTTCCGACCTGTGAGATCAAGACTGGCAAAAGTGTTTTCAGAGTTGGCTTAGGCGAATGGAACTTTGTATAGAGCATGATGGAGAATATTTTGAAAATATAAGAGAATGAAGAATACTTTTTGTATATCTCAAAACTTATTGAGTGACCTACGTAGTTAAAATAATACATATTCATTTCTTAAAACGATAATATTACACATAGTATTGTGTATTATTACACATAGCTAATTCGCATTCGCACATAACCAACACGTACAGCAAACATCTTTGTATCATTAATATAATCAGTGTGTATTGATTTCGCCAATATGATCTTAAAACTAAACACAATATCACTAATAGATAATTATGTAAATTAACTGAGGCTCTTGTTTGTATTGATGCTCTTTCGACAACTTCCAGGTATTCGTTTTGTCTTAAACTTAATATCCTGTACGGATAAAACATCTTTACATCTGATACGATATTTATTAATAATTAGATTTTAAGCAAATTTAGGTTAGGTTTGCAATACTTGTTAACAATGGAAATCATGATAGAAAAATTCTTAATGTAATAAAAAGCGTTGATTTCAATGGAATATTACCGAAAAAGAAATGATCACAAAATTTTGATTAACTGGCTGTCAATAGTATCTTTTTTTATAAACATTTATTTATATTCAATCAGTTAGAAAAAGTTATTTCTTTTATAAATATTAGGTTTCTAAAATTTATTGTACCAATAATTAATAAGTTTGAAATTTACAATGTGCCTGATGAATGAATCTGTAGCTGAATTATGTGAGACTTAATTTTCTACTGATACATATTGCTTGTTCAACAAGAAGTAATTAGTCTTCGAAATCAATTTCATTGGAATTCTCAAATAAAAGTTTATTGAATTCGGAATTGAAATAGTCAGATATCATATTCCATACATTAATAGAATACCAAATAACAATGCTCATAGAGAAAACAAGACGAAAAACGAAACCGAACATTACAAATTGTTTTTTATTAAACAGATTAGAATAAAATTAAGAATAAAAATGTTTTGCTTATTTTGGAAAATTTCGTTAAATATTTTTTTAAATTAATGTAATCCACTAGCACTTCTCTGTGAATTGTTTTAACAAATGTAGATACAGCTAAAATTACATGCATATACTCGAATATTATAGTTATTAGAATTTTCGTACAGTACACTATTACTTCTATATTTATTATATATTTTTTAAATATTTAAATAAATATACTTAATAATTAGAGCGTTTCTTTAATCGATGTTTGTTTTAGTAATAGATCTGAAAAATATACAAAAAATAATTAATACGGTATTTTAAAGCAAATATAATTATTTGATTTTTCTAACTCAAACGTCATTCATTTGTTGCTTTCTATCTAAAGTCCACTCCTGAACGTAGGTCACCTCTATAAATAGCCTAATCTGGAAATATTGTCATCTACATCATCATCATCTTTCATTAATCATATTTTATCATTACCACATTAGGGTTTGTAACCAAAGTTCACCTCTCCTCTTATAACATCGATGCGATGATATGGATGGTGGATTCTCGTACCCCGCCATTACACGGTTTGAATGTAAAGATATCAAAGGTAAATGACACATATTAAGGTGGAATTAATGCCATCTGACTTTCCCCGCCATTAAACTCTTATAGAAAAAATATTTGCAGGTTATTATGTATCATCAATGATAACTCAGGGGATGCGCACTAGCTGTACATTTCGCAGTATGCGAGCAACCCGTGTTCGATCTATAAATGTATACATATTATAAAATAGTATATTGCCATTTCAAGTGCAGATTTACTACAGGTGGTGAAGGAATAACAAATCAAGTTCATTAGCGTACATCTGCAGCACGATAGCCATTAGTTCTCGCCGCACCACGTACCACCGCCCTGATGCCGATTGCGCCCCGCTTCCTCTTTGTTCGAGCGAGAGAACGCAGCAGCCGTAAGTGCGAAACGTCTGGTACTGTCGTCGCCAATCTTGCTGTCAGAATTGGCAATTACAGTGGATCATTTTCACTATTATAATATTGATATTTTATAAAATACGACGACCATATGCTTTCCTAAAAACAACTACTGAGATGAGCAATAAAAAAATTGAGGGTCACTTATCGAGATCAAAACTATCCTATCTCTCAAGTTGGACCAAACTGCACACAGTGTGAAAAATTTCATTGAAATCAGTTCAGTAGTTTAAAAGTTAATCGGGGACAAACAATGTGACACGTAATTTTTATATATAAAGATCAGCCAAGCATGAAGTAAGTGTTAAGTTAAGTTCGATGTTGTATACAAAAAACAAAATAATATGAAATATCCTAAATTAAATTATTTTCATAATCTTTTATAATAAACGTATTATGATTATAATCAAAACATTAAAATAATTAAAAATTAATAAAATCATAAAACTAGTATAGATATTTTAATTATTGTTAAAAATAAAATTCGTATTTTTACCTTAAAACACGTATAAACACAAAGTAACTCGCCGTGTTCACTTGATACCTTTGTCAAATATTATGAGATCAAATATTATTTCTGGTTTATATGAAAGAAGGTATGTTAGGGCAAAAACAACATACTCGACGTTTCGTCCTATAAACACTAACGAACCGTGATCACCGAGAAGCCCTTTTAATGCTGATCGATTTCTTGTTCTATGTAACACTTATGACTACATTTATCTTTAACTATACGTACGTATACGTAGTAGAGCCATGCTGCAGCTATATTAATAGTATATTTGCAGCACGAATGGGTCGGCTCGACCGGGGAAGGATCACGCTCTCACAGAATACCAGCGTAAAATAGCAGCTTAATGCTGCTGTGTTTCGTATGGTGAGTGTAGAGAACCGGAGACCCATTTTACTAGAAAAGAGGCATTCTATCTTAGTCCTCACGGCTGACAACCCATCTGCATTTTAATTCGCAAACGAAGATAGATGTAGATGTCTATGGGCCACAGTAACCACTTACCATCAGGTGGACTGTGTGCTCGTTTGTCACCCATATCCTATAAAAAAAAAAAAACTTGTGATACTTGAAAAATAATAGATCTGTGTGTAGTACTAGGTGGTGGACTTTTTTCTGCTGAGGAGTGCATCTGGGTAGGCACCACCCTCTCATCTATTTCTTTCGATAAATAACAATGCTTGCAATCCTGTGTTCCGGTCTGAAGTAGTATAGTTACAGACTGACTATAGGGCATTCCATCTTAGTCCACGGAAGTGGACATGGCATTTGCCAATCACTATCATGTGGGCTATATGCATATTTGTCACTTCAGTTTTTTTTAAGTTTTGGTCACGGCTTGTTTTTTGTTTCTTTCAGTCTCCTTAACAATCCTCAGTGGAATATGACACACTCCTCATCATTTAAAAGATTTCCCACAATTGCTATGCTTGGCAGGTGATTGGAGATCGCAGTGCCAAATGCCTTGCACCTTTTTCGCTTCTCCCCAGCACCGGGCATTTCTATCTGTCATATAAGAGTTGGTATACCGCCATCTATCGAAGGCAGTTAGTTCTTTCTGACCTTTCCCTTAATCATTATTTACTACACCTACGGGAGAAAATAGGGTTATGTTTTCTCGTAAGCCAACATCACAAAGTAACTTTTATTTAGCAAATTTTATAATATGACTGACTACAAATTACGAATAATGGATTCTATCAAAATAAATTTGAAACGTTAGTGAAACATGACTGTGTTAATTTATAACAACATCGTCACTGCATATTATTCGCATCGCTCACAGCGATAGTGTCACTTGGCAATAATATATGGTAATCATAGCTCAGAACAAGACCGCCATTTGGTACAGAACAGGACCCCATTTGTTATGTGCGACATTATCACTGCTGGCCACCGCCCTCATATTCGGACGTCATTTGTCAAGCCCCTATTCAATGCCCTTAACTGTCTTTAGAACCTTGGTAGAGGTAGTAATGTAGAGTAAAGTTTTGCGTATATTATTCACACATTACTTTAAAAAAGAAAGAAAGTGGGGTAAATAACACAATCGTATGTATCTAATAAATAAATTTAGTTTGAATAAAGTATTAATGATAGGACTATATGAATAAGAAAAACTTAATAATAAGTTTATTATGAGTTTTAATTTCATACATACTTGAAATAAAATACGAACATAACTCTTTATATATTAATAGTAATAATTTTCTACAGACTGATTTCGGTCAGCACGGTCAACGGAGACTAGCTATCTGCACAAGACAGTATTTTATTGAACGAGTGCAAGCAAGCCGCACGTACAGGTGCACTCTCCATTCTCTCATTTTCATAGGCCAATGGGACGGTAATCTGACCTGACTAGAATGAAGATTAGGCGCAGGATAAATGACCTCCAGTGTTTTTCGAGGAATTGGGTTAAAAGGACGCCAACTTCCTGAGTCCAGGCTGTTACTGAAAATTTCTATAATAATAATTTATTTGTCGCATTACTGTGTACAATAATTAAAGATATTATTAAAGGTTTCAACAGTTGCATCATAGGCTGACAATAGATTTACAATTATCTTAAAATATAACATTTAAGAAAAATATGTTAAAAAAATGCTTATCAAACTGAAGAACAAGGCATTAACTCTTTAAGTTATAAAACTCGTTTAACGTATAAAACGTATATGTTCCACCAACCAGTTTTATAGTTTTTGTGTGAACACGGGTCCTTTTATCGTTTTAATACTATTAGGTAAGGGATTGATTACTTTAATTCCTATCATATGTGCATTTTTGTCTAACACTTTATTTTTAATTTTAGGTAGATAAGGAACGTTTTGATAGCAAGGGCGTCAATTTTGCCGCGTTGAAATAATATTCTTTTCGAATAAATTGCAATTATTTCTGATAAATAGTGACAACTCTAACAAATACATTACAGTTAAGGTTAAAAACGTTTTTCTTTAAATAAACTCCTTAGGTTTTCTCTATCTGTCTTACGGTATATGCTACGTAGACATACTTAACTTCACGCACAATCCCTGATGGGGTAGCCAGAGAGAACAGATCGCCAAGTGTCACGATCCTTACATACCTGTTTCGCTTCTTTCAGATTCATTATCTTCTTCATACATGCACGTCTAGGTATCCGAGTACTCTTGACCCTACCCTCTTCGAGCAATTTCCTCACATGGTCTTCGAAAGTTAGTCTCGGTCTACCTCGACACCTTTTAATATTAACTTTCGCGCTATATATTTTCTTCACCATTCGGTCTTCACTCATTCGCTCAACGTGCCCAAACCACCGAAGCACGCCCTTATCAATTTTTGTGATAAGTTCATCTTTCAAACCTGCCATATTGCGAATCTCTTTGTTTCGCTTTCGGTCGGCCATGGTAACGCCGCACATTTTACAAAGAGATCACATCTTCACTGCATTCAACTTGCTTTTATGCTTCTTCTGGCATACCCAGGTTTCGCTGCCATATAACAAAGTTGGTACCAACACTGCGTTATGTATTGCAAGGCGTACACTCTTCACTACGCCTTGCCTTTTGACTAACGCAGTCAGGGCACCATTGACTTTGTTCCTGGCAGCGACACGCCTGTCCACATCTAAATCACATCTTCCATCCCGGCTAAAAGCACTCCCCAAGTATACAATTCCATTTACCTGTTCTAGACATTCCTGATTTACCCATATTTCACACTTCGTTCTCTCTTCGTCCCTTCCAAATACCAGAACCTTAGTTTTATTAGCATTCAAACGGAGACCTTTAATTTCACATTCCTCTTTCATACACGTGACTAATGCTTGCAGTTCTGCCTCTGATGGTGCAATAAGCACTGCATCATTAGCACACAGCAGACAATTTACTTTTATGTCACCCAATTTCACACCCAAACAGCTATCTTTCAGCTTCTGTAAACAGCTGTCGAGATACAGTATGTACAGCCAGGAAGACATGACACAACCCTGTTTTACGCCCGTTTGGACGCTAAACATGGGTGACAGGTCATGCCCTACCCGCACACAGGCTTTACAGTCACAGTAAAGAGACTGCACAGCCCTTAGCAATCGACCATCCACACCATACCCCGGCAACAGTTCCCACATTTTCTTCCTTACAACCTTATCAAATGCTTTCTCAAGATCCACAAAAGCACAGATAATCTTCTGGTTAGCAGCCAGAAGCTTTTCCGTGATCATGCGGAGAGAAAACATTTGATCCGTGCATCCTCTTCCAGGTCTAAATCCGCAATGTGCCTCCCATAGAAATCTTTCCGATTTCTCTTGCATCCTACGTGTCAAAACCTTCGAGTAAACTTTACTTGCTAAATATAAACATCGTCTCTGTAATATAAATGTTTTATGTATCTTAGTTGCATTACCCCAAAAAGTTATACCATACAATTACAGCGGATAAATATAACCATCAAATGCTTTTGTCATATCTAAGAAAAGGGCGAAACATGGAATTTTTTCGTTCATATTATCTATACTATAATATAATAAAGCGGAAGAGTTTTTTGTTTTTTTGTTTGTTTAAACGCGCTAATCTCTGGAACTACCAGTCCGATTTGAAAAATTCTTTTCGTATATTATAGCCAGATTGACGTGATATAGTATAGGCTGTCTATCATTAAGCTATATTACTCAGCTAGCCTTAAATATGGATATTTGTTAAGCAAGTCAGAAGAAAAAGCACTCCCGAAATGATTTATCCGCGTACGCTGTGTGACTATCGTTAGGAATACGTAAATACATTGTTCTAGAAAAATATAGACCTTTACTCCGTCTAAAAAAATGTCCGCGATACCATATGTCTATTTCTTATACATAAGCCATAATTTAGTTATTTGTGACAAAAAAATATTGAAAAATTGAAAGTGATTTATGAGCGTTATTATTAGGCATGCCCTATTTATCCTTACGAACGAAAGTTACTTCATCATCAAGAAAATTTTATGAAGATAAACTTTGTTCTTTATACCATGTTATTTGGACGCATAGTTTAAGAGATAATGTAAAATTTAAATAATTCAATACTTGGCTGGGCGCGCGAACGACGCTTAAACCCTAGCCGTTATAAAATGCTTGAACTAGGTCATGTCGCGCACCTCGGACACGTGATGATGCCGGTGAAACCGCGGGGCACAGCTAGTCCCAAATAAGTTTCATGATTTTAAGTATATCTAATAATATGTTTTTGCCTTATTTGAAATCCACATTGATTAGGATTTAAAATATATTAATAGAAAATAGCATTAAATGCATAAGTTTATTGTGAATAACTTTTTCGAAGATTTTGGAAAAGCCTAATAGAAGTTCTGTGGTTCTGTAATTATTTGGGTCTTGCTTCGATCCTTTTTTGTAAATAGTAGGCCTATTTTATAAGAGCAATTTTCAGGTAATTTAGGAAAGTACCTGTTTCTAACATATGTATAATATACACTATTGTTTCTGAAATAAAGTTTAAAGTTTGTTTCATTAAAAACATCGACATATGATCGTAGCCAAAAATTTTTTTCTATTTTATTTGATAAACTATTTATGTTGCTCAGTGGTATGAAAATACTGTTATAATTAAATGAATTACTATGAGTTTTAAAATATCTAACATTATATAACTACGTGTAAGGAATAAGTCATTAAAATTTTCTACCATTTCATTTGGCTCACTGACTATTAACTCGTAAAATTTTATACATATCTACTGGCTTGGTTGCAAAATAACCTGTAATCCTAGTTCGCTCTTGTATAGTAAGTTTTAGATTGTATTTCCTTAAAATTGTAAGAAAGATGTTAGTTCTTTTGCTACTTTATAACGTGTATACGTAAAATATATGTGATACTTATGCGTGGTAGAGCCATGCTGCAGCTATATTATGGTTGTAGCACGAATGGGTCGGCTCGACTGGGGAAGGACCACGCTCTCACAGAATACCAGCGTAAAATAGCAGCTTAACACTGCTGTGTTTCGTATGGTGAGTGTAGAGAACCGGAGACCCTTTTTACTGGAAACGAGACATTCCATCTTAGTCCTCACGGGTGACAACGCATCTGCATTTTGATTCGTAATCAAAGATAGATGTAGATGTCTATGGGCCACAACAACCACTTACCATCAGGTGGACTGTGTGCACGTTTTGTTCGTTTTATTTAAATATATATATATATATATATATATATATATATAGATATATGTGTGTGTGTGTGTGTGTGTGTGTGTGTGTGTGTGTGTGTGTGTGTGTGTGTGTGTGTACATATATATGTGATCAATATCTTCTGTTCTCTAATATCATATTTTAAAAATGAATATAGTTTAGCAAATATTTAGGTACATTATTAGCACCTATTGAAATAATTATCCAATAATCTACACCCATTTGAACATCATTTTGTAGTGGTTTCTTAAAAATAATATTCGTAGGAGTGTCGGGGATTGTTATACCTTGACCGAATTTTCATTTAAGTTGAAGCGATTACTAAAGCTTGCTGATCACCAACAATAAAAATTTGTTTTTTTTTTATTTAGAATTTAGTTTTAATAGTTTTAGTTTCTTATCTTGATTCAAAAGAACGTTCATTCTTCTCTTGGATAATAAAATCAGAATTGGTCTTTTCAGCAAGAACTGTTTTAAATATTAAGTTTTTGGTTAATGTTAGAGTTTTTTTTTTTGCAGGATTTGGAAATAACACCGTGTTTGAGTGGACTGTCGAGTAGTTTCTTGTTCATACCTTCAATTATTTTCTAAGTTTCACTCCGTAATCTCATTATATGCACTTTCTAGTTGCAGATTTAATTGATCGATTGCATTCTTAAGATGAAAAGTATGTGAATTTCCTAGTTAGGTAATATCAGATAAACTTCTTGGAGATTTTTCTAATATTAAGTTTTTTTTACTACTATCCGAATCTGAATATGACATATTTCTTAAATAATTTCGTTTCGCAAGTTAATTTCTAACAGTTATGATAACTTTACTTAATTTACTTAATTCCCATATACTAGTATTATTAGGTTTTAAAAATGTGTATTTTCATCGAGATGTAACAAACTTTAGTCGACGATGTGTCACTTAAATACTTTTCTGCTTTCTCCCTTGTTCTTAATGCACAAAGAACATTTCCACTTGTCTTTGTTTTCATTTTTCGGTAGGTAATATCGCTTTGATAAAACATTCGTGTAGTCAATATTTTTTCGAATTTCCTTTGATTATTTGTTCGAATTTAATACTACGTAATGCAGTTGTTTTTCGTTTAGTCATTTCGTTTGAAGTTGACAATGTTTTAAATAAATTGAATAATTTAACATAAAGATTTCGGACTCAACATATAAATACAAAATAACGAAAGATACAAATATCAAAAAAAAATAAAACATAGAAAAAATTAGATATAATATGACAAAAGTAATATTCAAATTTAAGCAAACGTACAAACAAAAACAACAAAAAAATCAAATAAATTAAGAAACAAAAAATACTACATTAAAAACTACTAAAACTACATTTAATCTAAAAAATAACATTAATTAAAATGTATAAGGCTGGTTTTATTGGATTCTGTATTCATATGTGTTAAAAATCCATTACACCAATCTAGCACGTTGTGTTACAGTCAAAATAAGGTTCTGGCTATCAATTTTTCTAACTTACCTTGAAATAATGGGTGTATTTGAAATCAATTTAGAAATACCATATTTACAAAGTTATTGCAATTAATACAACACTAATTGTACACAATTTTCCACTTTCAAATTTTATTTACACTCAGAGATTTAGAAAAATGTTAATTAAGTTAATTAATGTTCAGTAAGTTTGTAATTAATTCTTCTTTGAACACTTTAAAGTTGTATACAACCGCGTAAGTTTTAGAATTATGTTTAAAATATTACTTAATTATAATGCAAAATAATACTCACTTCTTTTCTGTTACTTTGCATCGCACTGAATAAGTTGATTTTTAGATTATGTCGATTTCTAAACCGACGGCAAAACGTGGAAATTGCAAGTGCAGAATCCATTATTCCATATCATCCCGTAGATATTATAAGAGGCGGGTGAGGGAAATGAAATAAAAATGCGCAGTCGCATCTACCTGATAACAACTCAAAATAATGATAAAATTTTGTTTGCCAACTACGTCAAAACAGTTGACTTTTATATGGAATGAATATGAATGAATGATGTATTTTTCGTAGTATTAATTACAGATTTTAGTACTACTGCCATTTAGTACAGTAATTGTTTGTCTCATTAATTCTATCGATTTTTGATAAGAATAGTGTTATTGAAAAATTTTAAAGAATTTTTTGCTAAATAATTATCAGAACAGTATAAAATATTTACTTAAGGCTTTAACTAGCCTGAATGACCTTGACGAAACAACGATCGCAGAGATTTTAGCCGATGTCAACACCGTCTAGCAACTACGTTCTGTATTACTTATAAAAGTGCAAAGATTAATAGACTGCAGAGATGACAATTATATAAGTGACATACTGCCTGTTATGCTTGCGTATCACTGAGAATTATGTCGCGGTTACGTATCTTCAATTACATTGTTGTGTAGGCGGTAGGCGTCACGAGCTATCAAGTGTTCAAGTTTCAAGTACGTAAGATTTTTTATTATATATGTTAAATCGTATTTATTTGTGTCGTATTCGTAGATCTGGGTCAAAGCGTTCGCTGTAAATTTTTCCCGGGTTTGATCCCCGACAGCACGAATGAAATTTGTAATTGCAATTTTCGTCAACACGCATCGAGGCAGCGCGGCGGACATTTCCTTGCCCTAAAACCCTCTCAGAAATAAAAAAGAGTCCTGTGCCCAGTAGAGGGACTTGTATAGCCTATTACTTTACTTTGTAGCAATATTGTTATTTGTTTCAGATACAGAAGGGTACCTTATGCTGACAAAATATCATGTGGAGGCGACTAAAACGTAAAACATCTTTGTATCTAGATAAAATGTTCGAGAGATTGTCAGTCATGTCATACGCCACATTTTCTATAGAGCGTAGAACATTGCAGATAGCGCAAAATAAAAAATTATACAAAATATTATGGGAACTATTTATTAATAATATATACATTTATAGATATTTATAATAAAAATAATGAAGAAGCTGCAAGGTTCAACTAAAAATGTTTCTTGTAAACACAATTGTAAAATTCCTGTTTTAATTTTTACCAATGGTTAATTGACTAAACGTAGTCAAGATCACTTCATATAAAATATATTTAATTAAAATTGACACATGACCTATATGGCCTTCTACTTACAACTCGGCGGAAATTTGAAAATAAAATTTTGTGTTTTCGCACAATTATTGTTTACAACTGGCGTGGTTTCAAAGAGCGTGATTAAGTGTCAGCGGTATATAATCAATTAAATACTGAACTTTTTTGAAATTTATTTTTTTGTTTATTTTTGTTATATCTTCTTAAAAACTGACGCCATCTCACTATTTCATTATTTGTTTTTTTTTGTAACGCATAAGGATAAGTTAGACTAAGTTAGATTAACTTGGATAACTTTGTAATTTTTTTAATTTAATCACAAAATTTCCGCAATAAATTATTACCTTTTCTACAGTGATTCTCTCCTCTTAGTTTCGGCGTGACTGCAGAATGTTATACTGAGTCACCGTCAGTTACTAAGCGGCCATAAATCATTATATGTATGTATAGACATACATATATAAATTTTTTGATTTTAATATTTATGTTTATTTGAATTTTGATTGATTTTTTAAACCTGGTAAAATTATTTTGTTCCATAAATTTGATGGGCCTGAGTATAATGCCAGTTATGCTCTTTGGATGAAGTTATTTTTTATTTCATGCTCAACTTCAGACAATACAATATTGATTGCGCATTTCTAAAACAAAATTTTACCTCTTCTCCTTCTAATAATAGCTCCTGCACCTAACACGGCGGAATAGTTATTATTATCTATAAGACTATTTGCTACTAGATATGAGTGTAACATTTTTATCAGCTACTTTGTTTATAGTGCCTTGAGCAACACTTTGCCGGTTTGTGTACAGAAAATGATGCTGGCTTTGCAAATATGGATGGCCGCTACAATTGAATATAATACCCGCTATGTTACACTTATTTACATAGAAACTTTAATTATCATTTGCATAAAATTCTAAATAGCACTTTTTACATAAGTAAGTAAAGTTTTAGATCCAGTTAGTCCATCTTGTTTTTCACTAATTAAGTGAAAAGTAAACCAAACCAATAGGTCCGTGATTAAAAATTTCTTGCAACTTTTTATAGAAAAGCATGACCTTATCATAATATAAAAGTCAATCATTTAGCCATGGGATAAAACTTTTAAGTGTGCCAGTCAAACATTAATGATGATATTCGGGTCATTATACTGGAAATAGTCTTTTAAATATTTTGTAGTACAATTGACAATCTTCAGTATGATTGACCATGTATATGACTTTTATAAGTCTATGTTATTTTTGATGAAAATTATTATTGCAGATAAAAGACCTTTCACATTTATTTTAGTCTTGAATTAAATTAATCCAAATGAAAATAAGAACTTTGGCTCTTTATAACTGATCTTTAAATGTAATACACTGACTTGAAATTATATAATTATCAGCACTTTTTAATTCATTGAACTTTCTTAAGATTGTATTGGAACTCTACTGGTTAAAACAAAATATATATATATTATAGTTCTTGATGAAAATAAAGTATGCGCGTTATATCGCATCCCATCAAGAATTTCTAATGTAATTCTTGGTGTAAAGCTAAGACGTGATAATAACTGTAAACAATAGAATAACAAAATAATGTAAACATTTGTAAATACTTACTTTATAACCTAATAAATATTATTTGACCGTTATAATATAAAACAAGGTAGTCTTCGGCATGAAAGTAAAAATAAATATTTTCGATTATTTTGCAACATCTAACAGCCGGATCAGCGCGCGATTCTGATCCATCTAAAGATGCTAAATTTCAGAAAGCATTGTCAAATTCAATAGGAGTGACAGAAAAAAACGGTTCTTGATATAGAAGGGTAAATATATTATTTAATCTATTAAGTAAAATCACTTTATTAAAAATCGAAATAGCCCAATAGCTTTATTAACATAAGACACATAATTGTACGAGTGCTTACAATAATTAACATTATTTTACTGAAATCTCAGAAAGTTTTTTTTTAATAGAATAAGGGTGACAAACGAGCACACAGTCCACCTGATGGTAAGTAGTTGCTACGGCCCATACACATCTACATCTATTCTCGATATCAAAATGTGGATGCGTTGTCACCCGTGAGGACTAAGATGTAATGCCTCGTTTCCAGTAAAAAGGTTCTCCGGTTCTCTACACTCACCATACGAAACATACCATGTAAAATAGCAGTTTAACCCTGCTGGTTAAACTGCTATTTTACATGGTATTCTGTGAGAGCGTGGCCCTTCCCCGGTCGAGCCGACCCATTCGTGCTACAACTATACCTACTACTTATATAGCTGCAGCATGGCTGTACCACGTAAGAAAAAATTGACATTGAAAATTTAAGTATTTTCAGAAGCAACTTTGCAATTATTTTCTATTGAGTGAATTTTTGTGGAATCGCGTTTTACAAACCGCCACCTGAAATACGTACAATTTTTTTTCGATAGCGACGTGAAATTACAAAACGATCCCCATGCATATCAATGTGGCTCTATTCAGCCTCTTAATATGCACATACCTCGGGATTGAGAGATTTTAAAAGTTTTCATGCGTAGATAATGGAAGATATAATATTATATTATTACTGTCCCGTGTGAGGTAACCTTTATACTTATATACATATTCTTATCATATTTTTATGGTTGGTTCGAAAAGTTATATCTAAATGCAAACTTTCACAGGTTAATTTTTTTTACTATTTTTACCAAGTAGTAAAGCAACTACAATCCCATCGCTGGTTATGTAGCCTAAGATGGTGAATTGCACTGACTTAACAAAAACCTATTCACTCTTGCCTAATAGTACTAGGTAAGTATTATTTTCTACCTATTTGTGTGTGTGTGTGTGTGTGTGTGTGTGTATGCATGTGTGTGTGTGTGTGTGTATATGTGTGAAGAAAAGCGTATAAGAATACGTGAAGAGGAATAAAGGTTGAGTACTACTTCGCTTACCTGTACGAGGTTGCCACTCGAGAACCTTTCTTCCTCTTTTTTATCGGTTTTCTAAGTTATATAGCCAGCCCATTGCCATTTTACTTTAATATTCCGTTGGACTATGTCAGTTACTCTGGTTCTACTGCGAATATCTTCATTTCTAACTTTATCACGTAGAGAAACCCCTCACCAATTTAAAATTTTTACATTTTTAGATGATAGTTTGTCTAACATAAAAAAAAACATAAACCCAAGAATGTCTTTATATAGTTATTTATACTTAGGGAAGCACCATTTTTATTATTATTTAAATTGTTTGATTTAGTTTGATAACAGTATACGTAAATGTAAGTATCTGTATATATATTTCCCTCCCCAACAATATTTTATAAAGTCATACTCATAAAAACAGCGTTTTATTGTAATACATAATTATAAAATTGAGTATCAACTAATTAATAAAAATATGCAACAATAAAATTACATAGGTATTAAAAACTATCGAAATCTATGTAACGCGAGCATGTTCGTCGTTCCACATCTAAATTATATAAAAATGCATTTTTCAATAACTAATCAACGTCGCCGCGAAAATTTCTTCTTCTTTGGGCACTTTAAAAATTAATTTATTTAGAAAATAATATTTACAGATTGTGTACAGATATTTTCTAAATTAAGTATTTCTAGTCATAAAAATATTTATAATTGTGTATAAACATTTAAAAAACTAATATATATTTGAACGAAGACGCTCCAACACCGACGCGCAGTCCACCCTCGACGATGTCCGAAAACGGACTGACAGGGCGACGGAGCATGCGCGCTCGCGTAAATATATTCAATTTCAGGGGAAAATGATATATTCTCTTATAAAACGGGGAATAAAAATAAAACTCTTAATTAAAAATATTAATATTTTTAAGACCTTTTTTTTTAGTGTAAGAACTATTTAAAAAGCTTGTGCTGTTTTGGAGAAATTTTGCAAAATATGACAAAGATAGATACTCTTTGGGGATTTTTTTTCTAATAAGGTGTTGACAAAAATACAACTTTGTTCAATTAAAAACATTTACCAAATCCTCTTCTGTTACCCTGTATTTTTTCTTTGTGGTTTAAATTAACTGTTGTTGAGATTTTTTACTTAAATATCCAAGATTTAGGCATTTCAACCACTGTTAAGACCTTAATTTAATTTTATGTTTGATGTCCAACTAAGGATTAATAATATATTTAATAAGTTGTAAGCATCTCAGGAGCTAAGCCCTAGCTTTAAATATCATAGTAAGCGATCAACCCTGGCCGGTCCCCCGCCAGTAAGAATAAAAATTGGGGACTGCACTTGAACGTGCTGTTATACGACATTTTTTGGAATCTTTTTACTAGTAATGAGTTATTAAAACTAAGTTTTCAGGAGTGAAAGCGCATCTGGTGTTGATGTCATGATGGGTCATAAAACCTCTACGTGCTTATTTGCCACCCTTATTCTATAAAGAACTACTTCTTTTATAGAATAAAGTGACAAACGAGCACACAGTCTACCTGATGGTAAGTGGATGCTATGGCCCGTAGACATCAACATTTATCCTCGATTAAGGACCAAAATGCAGATGCGTTGTCATCTCCGGTTTTCTGCACTCACTGTTCGCATCACAGCAAAAAGATAAAATCGTGGGAAATATTTCTATGATTTAATATCTCTAGGAAATGTAAAGTCCGCCAACACTCTTTCTAAAGCGCGGCGTTGCTCCATAACCCTCTTAGAAATGTCTACTCTTTTATTATCAATTATCGGTCAACCTTTGATAAAGTTACCATCTGATGTTAAGCGATGATAGGTTTAACCTATAAAATAAACTGGATAGCCTAAAATATATATTTTTCATAGACGGGTGGGAAAGAGCACATAACCCACCTGATGGCATTATCTCCGATTAAGAATCAAAATTAAGATGAGCTGATAATTATATTCTGGTATGAAAATCTACGTTACCAGTATAAATATTCCCCTCAGTCACCACACGAAACGCAGGAGCATGCTATTTCCGCTGGTATTTAGTGCGAGCGTGGTCCTCCCTCGGTCGTGCCAACCTACGACTACTATACTACCTGGTATTTGCGTTGCAGCAATAATACGTTGCGTCATGGCTCTATCACGTAAAATTTGTCTAATCACTCTTGCCTTGAAAAATCGCAAATGATATCGGTATGGAAATTTAAGCTATTACTTTTATTACTTCTAGATTAAAATGAAATTTCTATTGCTATATAAAGCATGCCATCTATTTTAGTAGAATGATTTACATTAAAAAACAATTTAAACAGGTAGGAATTTATTTTCGAAATTATAAATCTGTTTAAAAGTTACCCGAAGTATATTTTAAAATATTTTTTTGTAAAGCGGAAGTGACAAACAATAGTACTTACAGTTTAACTGATGGTAAGTGGCTTGTTCTTGATCTTCATCATTAAAGAAAAAAAAGTCAACTGAATGTATAAAGCGTCAATAGCAATCAAATATTATGTACAGTTTTATATTTGTAATACCTTAATATTTGTAATTGAGGATATCCGCAGTAGAACCTGAATGACCGACATAGACCAACGGATTAGTAAGATGAACTGGCAATGGTCCAGCCATATTGCTTGAAGAACCGACATCCGATGGAGAAAAAAGGTTCTCGAGTGGCAGCCTCGTACCGGTAGGCGAAGTGTAGGGCGATCCTACACTAGATATTTCCTACGTTTACTGACTGGTAAGACATGCTGGAAGTCGATGGATGCGGGTGGTTCAGGACCATGCTTTTTAGCATTCCTTGAGGAGGCTTATCTTCATCAGTGGACTTGTGAAGGGCTGTAATATAATGATAATGAATACCCTAAAAATTAATATCCCATTTTACTTTTATTTTTACCTTACTCCTGTATAAAATGGACTGTTTTAATTTAGAATGGTATTACGTATATTACAAAACAATCTTTAAAATTAATTTACGTATTTACAAAGGTTTTGTTTGATTGAAGACCTTTATTTCCTTTGTGTCATTAGCATGCCACAATGGATTATAACTACTTAAATGAAGGATCTATCTACTTGTTCATTGTTTCAATTTATCTCTCGAAAATTCACGGGTTTCTTTACCGTTGTACACAATATATAAGAGTTCATACAATTAAGAGTATCAATTTAATAAGGTTTTTAAGGAATCAACCGCTGCGTTACTGGCTGCGAGTTTGAGTTGCGAAAGAAATAACTATTTATATGACTGCACAAAATACATTTAGATGGCCCATATATATACCCAATACCCCGAAACACAACATTAAATAGGATCTATTCGTTAATTTCATACAACTATTATAATTTACCCAAACATGGAAACTGTATTTACCAAATATGCTCACGCTAAATAATCCACTACGTTCAATAGACTAGATCGACTCGTAAACTTACTGATTAGCTCGACACTCATCTAAAATACTCTCACCACTTAGAACCTTAGAAAACAAAGAAGAAAAAAAAAAGAATTCATACTATTTTATCAGCAAAATAAAATACCCACTGATTGCTGACAATAAAACGATCAGTCTTGATGTGCAGTCT
Source organism: Parnassius mnemosyne (assembly GCA_963668995.1). NCBI lineage: Eukaryota > Metazoa > Arthropoda > Insecta > Lepidoptera > Papilionidae > Parnassius > Parnassius mnemosyne. The sequence goes on along the minus strand of CAVLGL010000126.1, from coordinate 11,463,570 downwards.
CTATTTACTAATTTACTTGTTGGAGACTACGCTGTGCCATATATGAACATTTCGATTGTTTAATATGTGTTTATTTATTTTGAGGGCAGGTAAACTATAACTAGGAAACAAGAACATGCCCGCAGAATATACAGTATTACTCATACATTGGCTCACATCTGGCTGTTGTTTGTGAAAGGAAAAGTTTTTCAAGTGAACGTTTGGCGATGGGCTAACGTGTACGATTTCATATTGTCGCCAATAATACATTTATATAGGAGTTTGCGAAAGAAGTTCTTCTTACTTTTTCTAAATATTTTTTATAGAATATGGGTGACAAACGACCACACAGTCCACCTGATAGTAAGTGGACGCTGACCTACATTTATTCTCAATTAAGAATCAAAATTCTGATGCGTTGTCACCCCTGAGGGCTAAGGTGGAATGCCTGGTTTCCAGTAAAAAGGGTCTCCAGTTCTCGACACTCAAAATATGAAATACAGCAACATTAAGCTGCTTTTTTACGCTATACTATCTTTAGCTTTCCTAGATGATTTATAGATATTCAAAATCTTAAAAGTTATATTTCACTGTGTTTAGGAAAGATTCCCATACCCATTACCTTTTTTATCAATTTAATTAAATAATTAAATTGATGATTTTTTTTGAAACCTTTACTTTCAATTCTTCAAAACAACAAGTGGTCTGTATCGAAAAACAACTCAATAATTTATTTTTTGCAAGTAATATACTATATTAAAACCTATTTAAATACCTATAATTAAAATGAAAACAAATCACTAATTTATCAGTGCTCGGAGTTGAGTTACAAAATATCTACTCGTGATGACCCCTAATTTCTATGATATACCTCTGATATATCAAGTTAGCATTTTTTGGATGGCTTTTTCGTCATAAGTGTCATATGAACTCCGTCAGTCAGTCAGTAGGACGCACCTCGTGCAAGAAAGTTGTTTTGAAGTATATATATGCAGGGTTATTTTGCAAGAACCGGCCTTTGCAGAGAAGATTAAGAATAAGTAATACAGCCAAATGGCGAAGAAAAATTTATTATAAATTCACTAACTTTTTATATTTTTAATTTAAAATGCTTGGTAATGCATTATTTTAAATGATAGTCTACTATTTTACTACGCTCGCACACATCCGTATGGGTTGATCGGTCAGCAAAAACGTTCTGAATTGAATCGCACACAGAGGAACGCGCGTACGCGTAGTTGCTGCCCATAAATCACATTCATTTTGGGATAATTTCAAATATAAGTAGAAGTCTTATTTACTCGCATTTTCAAAAACTGCAATAACGGTATATCATTATTTATATATTTGAACTTAAGTTTAAATTTTGGCTACTCTGAAAAATAACCCTGTATATTACAAGCAGTCATATTTGATATTCTAGAAATAAAACAAAAATATGCCTCCTTAGAACCCAGTTTACTCGTGTTCGAAAATGTTAGTGTCAAATTCAAGAGGAAAAATAACCCAAGTTGTTATAGTAACATATTATATTTTAATAATAATATTTACATTCAGATAATGCTGTCTAAAATAATTTTAACTTTATAATTTATTTATGTTAATAAAAATGATTCTTAATTGCACGTTTTCGCTTTCATACTCAGAACATTTCATATCGGAGTAGAACACGCGTTGGCATTTCACGAACCTCGAGGGAGTGCTCTCTTGCATTGAAACGTGACACACTTTTTCCGTTGAAATATTTTTACTATTCATTCACTTGAGAAAAATTATAAATTCTAATGTAACTCACTTTTGAATTCATTAATTAAACTAGGATGCAGTTAATATGTATTAGGCATATATAAATTCTAGACTTGTTTATGCGTCAACTGTAGTTAGTTTTTTAAACTTATGAGATTTATATTTGGTAGAGCCATGCTGCAACTATATTAGTAGTATAGTTGTAGCATGATTGGTTCGGCTCGACTGAGGAAGGACAAACTCTCACAGATTACCAGCGTAAAATAGCAGCTTAACGCTGCTGTGTTTCGTATGGTGAATGTAGTGAACCGGATACCACTTTTACTGGAAACGAGGCATTCCATCTTAATCTTGATAGCCACTCGAAATAATAAAACCTGCGGCTACAAACCCGCTGTTCAACAGTGGATAGGTTGTTATAGTTATAGTAATAGTAATGGTAAATAACATTCAAACTAAAAAAAAAAAGAAAAATTGAAAAAAAAAATAGAAACATTTGGGATATCAATTGAAAGCGTTTTGTACACCAATTTTCTGTAAACATTTAAGACCACAAAAATCTATATTAATGAACAAAAAGTATGTTTACATTACAATTTTCGGAATGAAAGCTTTAAAATTGCGGAACTTTACCGAATCTCCATAAGCAAAGCTAAGAAATGTAAAAATAATATAAATTTTGGAATGGTTGAAGGAAAACTAACAGAATAGTTATTTATTTAAGGGGCACAGAACACTTATTTCACATAGCATGAACTTAAACTATTTTTGTTAATCGTGTAATTATGTTAATAATAAATGATAATTATTAGTTAAGAATTTAAAGGAAAATAAGGATATCTAATATAAAAATGGGTATCACTTATATGATAATACATATTTTTTTATATAATAGGGTGACAAGGAGCACACAATCCACCTGATGGTAGGTGGTTGCTGTGGCCCATAGACATCTACATATATCCTCTTTTGCCAATCAAAATGCAGATGCTTTGTCACCCGTGAGGACTAAGATGGAATGCGTAAAAAGGGTCTCCGGTTCTCTACATTCACCATACGAAACAAAGAAGTGTTAAGATGCCATTTTACGCTGGTATTCTGTGAGAGCGTTGTCCTTCCACGGTCGAGCCAACCCATTAGTGCTACAACTATATTACTAATATAGCTGCAGCATGGCTCTACCACGTATAAAATTATATATTTTACAATTAAAAAAGTGTTTTTTTTTCTGAATTTTAATTTTTAATGCGTTTATTATGCTAAAACATAGATCAATTTGCCGCTAGTTCACATATTACCTTTCACAATGACTGTTAAATATCATGATGTAGTAAGGCATTAAGGAAAACATAATTACATTGATTACTTTGCACAAAGTGAGTATTGGAGCCGTCAGTGTTTTTAGATGCACCAAAAGCTAAGCATCAGCAATATTTTTGTGTATCGCACTATCAACAGGTACACCAACAATTTAATTGTTGAAGACCACAAAAATCGGACCAGATGGGCTGCAAAAGCTTGTAAATGCAGCGAAATCTTCAAAGATATATTCGCCTGAAACGATGATTCCCATTAGGACTCTAATGCAAATTATTTAACAAGACCTGCAGCTAGATGCTTACTATCGATACGCAGGACATAACCAAAATCAGTCCCTGCAGGTTAAAGAAGTGGATCCATCTAAATGCCTGCTGTCCCCACATGCTAGAGGGAAACTCAAAGAATTTACTAAAGAAAAAAATGATTGAAGAGTATTGCAATAAGCAAAATGACAAAGTGTATGTTCACACTTAAGAAGCCTTGCAATTTATTGGCAAAGTTCAAGGTTAATCACCTTTTTTCGCCTGTATCAATCATGGTTTGCTAGTGATGGTGGTGGGGAGTCTGCCTCAGATAGTGCGGTGAAGCCTCTACGTACTATAAATTTATACCGTGCACTTTCCAGTAAGACTTTGCTTTTGATTATAAGGACGAACAACTCAAAGCTGGCTCGAGAAGTTTTTTTCCGATATTCATATGAAGAGCTGAAGACTGGCCTTTGTCTAGCAGAGATCTGAACAGATTGGACTGCAAATGGTCAGTACTAGAAGGTATGACTTCCTTAAAATGTTATGATTTTTTTTTATATTTAGGTACGCGAATTTGTTTTAATTTAATCATTTTTTAATTTTTTTTTAATTTTTACTTTCACCTTGAATTTCTTTAGATCCGTGACTAGTGTTATTAAACTTAAAATAAAATGGTTTCTTGTTTAATTAACCGTAAAAGCAAGCCTTTAAAGTCTTTATACGTTCTACTTGGATGGCACAGGCAAGACACAGGCCTCCTTTTAAGCTATGTAGGTGCAATTAAAATTACTAAACACAACAAAACATAGTACAAAAATAATTCTCTCTCTTTCTTTCCTTTCTCTTTTGTTTTCTTTGTGAATACTTTTGGTTGAAAAATCCCTACGGTACATTTCATAACTTCAGTTGGTCGGCGGTTTAGCAATTTAGTTGAAACTGGCAATGAGAAAAATGTGCGGTTTGAGGAACCAACGTCGTCGTAGGAATTAAGCGCCTGCGCGTGGGGCAACGCGGCGTGGAAAATACATCATCCCCGCAGTACCTACCGTCTTTACGCTACGACAAGCCCGCGTCATTCTGCGTGAATAAATCGACGTCGCATTAATTTCTAAAATTACTAATTGATTTAATACACTCCCACTAGGAGTTAAGTTGAAAGTAAGCATGGCGAAGAAAACTTTCTATTAACGTAATTATCGTGGCTCGAACTTTTGTCTGCGATCTGAAGATGTTTTTACTTCGCGCTCTCAGCGCTTATATCAACACAAGAATGAAGTTTGCTGCACTATACGTATAGGTAGGTATACGGAATTGTGATTATAAACTCATCGTCTTTTTATTATTTATTATTCAGTGCTTATGTTTTCATTTATTAATTTATATTTATGTTATTATGATATCGTATATTAAACATTAAGTTTAAACATTATGTTTAATGTTACAAAAACAAGTAATCTTTGTGAAGAAGATAAATTTTAAGGTAGGTGCATAGTTTTTTTTTAATCTACATAACTTAAAAAAAAAAGAAATAACTAACGAAAATTAAACACAATTGTCTAGCAGGATTTTTTCTAAGATAGTCTAAAAATTCCATACGATGAAAGTGGTATTCAATTGAATATTTATTACAATCTGTCATGATTCTCAGAGATCTTATAAATTACTTGTATTTGTAACACGGCTTTTGCTGTGTCAGCGTGATGCCGAATTCTCTAATGGATTTTCCTCGTTCTATATGAAAAAAAAATTTCAAATTTCCTAAATAATATTTTGTTCGGTGAATATTATTGACATTGTTCAATATACACTTTGAAGGATACAGTTGAATATAAATGATAATAATTTATTAATAGATTATAGATTTATAGATTTTAGTAGCAAATGCAGATTTTTTCCATTTAATTTAAAATGCTTTGTGGCATTCCTCGGGGAAGGCCAATGATCAGCAGTGGACTTATGAGGAGCTGTAATGATGATGGTGATGATGATCATTTTATTTATATTAAAACTACTCACATATTAAACCTAATTTGCTACTAATACTTTATTTTTACAGAACATTTGTATTTATCATTCTTACACAAGTGTACAAACGTTAATAATATAGAGCATTCACACTTTCATATATAATGCATACGCTTAAATTATACTTTATTATTTAAATTGTATTTACGTTCTTTGAAATTGGAACACAGAAACTTGTTTATTGAACTTATTTTCACTTTGAACTAACACATTATAATATCTTCGCTTAGACTGATAGAGAATTTATTCTAGAATTATTGTCCGCCTTTTTGTACATGTTGTGCAAATAAAGTTTAAATAAATAAATGCAATAACACTAAGTAAAAATTCACACAGTAAATACGAACCAGCAACGAAAATATGTTAAACCGATTTTAAAGCTATATTATTATTAAATTACATTAACTAGTAGATAATTAATTTAAACTTAGCCATTAATAAATTAAAAGTAATCTTAGACGGAAACTAATCTAAATATTTACCGTCACGCCATCTAGCATCTGTTAGTTAAGGCCATTTGGAAATATTTTAATTAAAGTAACGAAAGAGATTATTTTCGTGTTGACGTTCATCGCGTGACCACTAAATTTTATTTACCTATATAAAATTTCCTTTGTGTTAGTTAAGCCAAAAAAAAAACTCATTTGTCTCAGGTTTTAACTATATTCTGTTTCAATAATGAAGTCTCGTGGTAAAAATGGTAGGATACTTTGTCACGAAAAAAGTACCATAGCATATGGCGACTCATATAACACGAAATTTCACATTTGATGACAAATTCCCTTATTGAATTTTAGTTCGCAAATATATTCGGACCTTCTTTATTAAAACACGCTCTTATAAACTTTTTTTAGTTATAAGACAGAGATGGTATTATTGCAAAACGTAATTTATTAAAAATTACGAGTTTAACCAATGGTTGAAGATAATTTAAAAAGCCTTATTGATAGCTTAAACCTATGACTATCAATAAACCACGTCTTATTTAGGTAGAGAATCTTTTTGTTTGCTTTTATTAGAATATTCTACATTTCAGTGGACCCCATATTGTCTCTTTGTGTATCTAAAAGATTCCTTTATGTCGTATAAAGGATATTTATTTAGGCCGAGGTACGAAACTTAGTAAATACCCTGTGGTTACGCACACCAATCTGTCTGGAAATTGCACAAACCTTTGTTCTTTCTCACTGAAATGCTTAACAATAATTTTGAAAGGTGTTGTTGAATTTTTCATTGTGTAATATCTACGTGAGTTCATTTAAATATTTGATTTAAAGAAAATAGTAATATGAATTATAGTTATTTGAAATACATAAACAATAAATGATGTTAAAAGACTTCAAATAATAAATAACTATCAGTTCAGTGATGCGCACAGGCTGCTCTTGAAGAAACATTTTCTACGACCTTTACGTAGGTAATATTGTCTGCCTTTCTATTGAAGTGAATCAAAATTCTTTGACGTTTTCCAAATCAAAGGGGAAGATAGACAATATATTTTTTTTCGAATCGAAAATAATGCCACAAGTGCCATTAAGAGGCAATCTATGAGGGAGGTCTATATTCAGCAGTGGACTTTATAGACTGTAATGGATATAAGTTTTGTTAGATTTCACAATAATTTTTAAAAATTATTCTTAATATGGGTAGCAGCACATTTTTGGGCTAACTGTTTTCTTCCATTAGCTTAATGAATTGCACTTGGCCAGTAAGGCAATGTATGTTGTTGGGCGTGACAATATTGTTTTCTATACCAACATCAACACACTCTAGGTTAACGGGTCAATTTATTTGCCATCGAATTTGTTAAAATTGAATAAAACTTAACTTAAATATTAAAATAATATATATTTATTTATAATAATAGAAATAAGCCTTCAATATAATAGAAAAGTATTACAGGCTTCAAAATTTCTAAAAACGTAAATGTAAAATAAATGCTGGTCGTACAACTTACTCAAGCATGTTATTATAACAATAGAAATTTTGGCCTTAGTTCAGATACGGATAATATAGATGTTGTTTGGGAAACAATTGGTGCTACAGTTTTTTTTTTTCTGCTGATCATTTTATTGGCTCTGTATATCGACTTTTCTTGTTATTTTTATTTTAGACAAAACGTGTATTTATTTCTATGTTTCCTGAAATAATAATATTAACATTTTTGTTTACATTTCATTTGGTTACCTGAGTGAATACGTATATTTTGAAAATTACGAAGGTTCGAAGATATGTGTGAGATCCGTCGACACACATTGAGGCAGCGCGTTGGCTAATCATTTCAAAATCATTTCAGATTTAAGAGGAAGCCTGAGCCTAATAGGGGGACGGCTGTCATAATTAAAAACTTTAACTTTAATGGTTGAAGAAGTTGGACTTCCTACTCAAAAGCAACCAATGAAATTTATTAAAGTGTAGAGCTTATCAATTTCTAGGTGCGATAAATTTCATAATATTTGTAGACTACATAATATGTACTGTTACAATTTACACTGGTGTGATAAGATATTGATGCCGTATAGTGGCGGCTAAAATAATCCATCCAAGAAGGGGCAAACGAGCATGCGGCTCACCTGATGGCAAGTGTTGATCAAAACTCATGAGCAACTGCAACACCACTACAAGCAACATTGCAAAACACATGAAAAACAACATTAGGAAATATCTGAAAGGTCTTATGGCTTGCTACGGATGTGTTGTAGTGAAACATTTCCTTTACCGCAGATGTAAACTGTCGAGACCAGTGACGGAAAGTGGCATCAATAATAAGTAGCGTTTGGTACTTTTATCGTCTAATGAAGAAGAAAAAAATAAGATTCTTATTTCTGCCAAATAGCAATGTGGACACTGCTATGCCCAACCACAAGACTTAATTCTTCCCGCTCCTTTCCATCATCGGGCAATCAGACGCTCGGTCAATCTCCACTACTTTTTTCGATAAAAATTTTCGACACACCACGCATTATAATCAAATGGTTTCCTTCGTTGTTCATCATGCGCACGTCAAGCATATAATATATAAAGAAGTAGAATAATTTACCAGCATCTGTTTTTTTTTCATAAGATCACAATGCAATGTGGGTGTTTTCAAGGCAAGAGCGAATAAACTTTTGTTAACCTAAGTCAGTCTTCAGCTGCATCGCCACTTGGATCATATGGGATAGTAGTAAAACACTGGCTTAATAATAAATAGTTAAAAAATATAAATGGAACAACAAATTAATTATGAATATTTTTTTATGCTCAAGAACCGAGAAACGAGACTTTTATTTCCGTTTTTAAATAAATATGATTTAAATAAAATTCACATCTTTGATAAAATATATTGTTTTTTTAATTGTTTTTAAAAAACGTTACCACCACACTAGGATTTTCTCCTGTATCGTGGAGGCAGTTTACAAACATAAATTGCACGAGGACAAACAACCAGACCTGGAACAATTATTTGTAGGCCATACAAATACTTGTTCCGTGCGGGATTCGAACCCGCAGCCCCCAGCGCAACAACTCATTGCTAAGCCACTGCGCCACGGAGCCGTCAAATCAATATATGGAAATATCAATTTCATTACATTTTAGTACGTAGTCATAAATTGGGAAGAGTTTAAGGACAAGTAAATCTCTAACTGCTATTCAACAAAAGACGTACGAATGAGGTGATCATGTCAACTAGAACCCCCTTATTGTACCATTATGTCCAGTATGGTCAATTGAATAAAAGCCAGACACGGACAAGAGCTGTTAACCCCGAACTCATTCCAGCAAACGACCGGCAATGGCCTCGATTGGAGTGATGAATTATTTGTATGCGGCGACAAATTTAGCATTGTAATAAAAATCTTATATTCATCTGTCAGATATACATATTATAATTAAATGTAAGCGAGTTTTCATATTACTTACTATATTTCATTTGTCTGTCTTTTTTTGATTAAATCATAAAATTATTCGACAGTATTTCTGCAACCAAGCACTTGAGCATCCACTTTGAAGTACTTCAACATATTTATGGCTATATATATATATATATATCTTGCTAGTATTTAAAAAAATATTACGCTAAATTTACATGCGCAATTTCAAAACACGACATGCGGTTGGCAACTGCAGTGTTTTTTTAGTTGTTACTAAGAATACGCTGCTGCCCATCTCTTGGTTTGATATTTTTTTTTTAGGATCGGTTGACAAACGAGCACACAGTCCACCTGATGGTAAGTGGTTACTGCGACCCATAGACATCTACATATATCCTCAATAAAGACTCAAGATGCAGATGCGTTGTCACCCGTGAGGACTAAGATGGAATGCCTCTTTGCCAGTAAAAAGGGTCTCCGGTTCTCTACACTCACCATACGAAACACAGCAGCGTCTATTCTAAATGTAGACAATATGTTATCGAAATAAATTATTATTATTATTATTATTTTACGCTGGTTTTCTGTGAGAGCGTGGTCCTTCCCCGGTCGAGCCGACCCATTCGTGCTAAAACCATAATATAGCTACAGCATGGCTCTACCACGTAGAAAATTGATGATAATTAATAGAATCAGGCGTTACTTTGCGGAAGTCCATTATATTAAAGTTGGTAAAAATTACTTCGCGTAGATCCGCTCGATAAAATAAAATGATATGTCCTACCTAATTTGACTTAGCGGTTAGCCACCGCAAAGTCTAGATCACCTGAAGATGCCTCGTGTAGACGCGAAACACGTGTCTTATTATCGTCGGTGGTGTGTCTTTCCTAGTGTAGTGGTGTTGGGAGTAGTGGTGCTGGGATAAGTGGTGACAGTGATAGTGCACGCAATTGAGGGTGGGCAGGAGGTGCTCTTCAAACTAGGTAGGACACATCATTTTATTTTATCGAGCGGATGTACGCGAAGTAATTTTTTACCAACTTTAATATTAGTTCTTGTTTATTTTGATGACATAATTTGAATTCACACATTCTTTTTATTAGGTATATTTTTATATTATGTACACCTTTTTATTCAAGCTATTTTATAAAGCGCCGAAAATTCTTTATTACTAACACTTGTCGCATGATAAATAGTTGCTTCTAGAAAACTTTAATAATAAATTATGGCAGACGACCACATAGTGTGGTCTCTAACAATTATGTTAAAATAAACATGTCAATTTTTTATCCTTATGTCCCAGATTTGCTCATTTATTTTCAAAACTTAAATAAACAGTGTAATGTGGGTTCAGATTTCAATGTTACAAAAAACTTTTGAAACTCGACCCAAAAGTTTGTTAAAAGGATGACAATGCGTACATATTTTTTTCCTTCGGGCATGAATCACAAAATTATTAATGCTTCTCTTACAATTTTTTACTCTTTTTCGCGCGGCTTCGCACAAATGAATTGAACTTTAGAAATATCATAAGGTATTCTGTGTCAAATTAATCAAACCGGAACAGTTAAATATTATCTCGATGTCTATCTGTTTATTACAGACGTATTTCGCATAGAATATTCATTTCACATGAGCCATTTAAATTAGACACTTTTGCATTATTCAGTTACTCAAATGAAGAAGCATGGTTAAAAATAGGAATTGTTGACTTATGGGTTGTTAGTTTTAGGAAATTGAAAATTAGGAAATGCTTCGAAATTGCTGCTACATTGCTATAACAATTTAAGAAAGTAGAATATAAGTTTTTTTTTTAAGAATAATGGTGACAAAAAAAACACACTGATCATGTGATAGTTAAAGGATAATGTGGCTCATCGTCGTTTACATAAATCCTTGTTTAAGAATCAAAGTTCAGATGCGTTGCCATCCCTGTGAACTAAGATAACATGTCTCATTTCTAGTAAAAAACTATCTCCGGTTCTGTACCTTCAAGAAAAACATTAGGCTGCTATTTTATCTCGGTATTCTGTAGGAGCGTGGCCCTTCTCTGGTTGAGCCAACCCATTCGTGCTAGAACTATAATATAGCTGCAACATGGCTTTACCGCGTAAAAAAATTCATATTTTACTTACAAGTTATTTATTTTTTACATATTTTTTCTGCAGCACTTATAACAAAGAGGTGCATTTGGAATTATTTTGAACAACAATGAAGCAATTCCGGAAAGAGAAGTTTCTTTCTCATTAATCTAAAAAAGGAATCCACTTCCGTTGTAAAATTACAAAAGTTGTGTTGTATTCAGTCGACGCTTAGTTTGAATGCTTCAGTATTAAAAGTCTTTCAAGTGACTCATTGCATAAGAAGGTAGTTAGTTTTTTTTTTCTAAATCAGGTAATACAGAATTGAGATTTCTATATATTTGTAAAATACAGAAAATTGCCAAAAATTCGTGTTTATTTTCGATTTTCTTCGAAGTGTGTTCAATTTCAAATTTTTTTTATGTTCGATTTTCTTCACCACCAATCACGTGGTAAATCAGCTCTAAATAATTTAATAGGTAGCAAAAATGTTCCCTGCATAGTTATGAAAGTCGTATGTATGTAATAAAGACACAGAAATATATTTTAAAATTTAATAAAGTTAATTGTAACAAACTCAAAAAAAATTGCTTCATCCACTTTGTTTCGCATCGAAATCCCGTATCGTAATAATTTTAAATTAAAAATTTTGTACTGCTGACTTCAGTACTAGTTATTAAGAATAACTCAAAAACTATTGGTCTGACCTTGATCAAATTTATACGGGACCACACGAGGAGTACCAGCTTTCAAATAAAAGAGAATCATCGAAATCGGGTCACCCAGTAAAAAGTTATGAGGTAACACACATAAAAAAAACATACAGTCTAATTAAGAAGCGTCTCCTTTTTGGAAGTCGGCAGAAAACTAGGTTTAGTTACAATTGTATGAAATGTTTTTTTTTTATGACAAAGGTTTTAAGATCACTTTGCAAACAGTATACGACTGCGTTGTAACAAAATAACATTGATATATTAACATATAATATGTATTATAATGGTGCTAGTTATAGAATGTGTAAGACAACTTTTCCACAAATGCTTACTTCACCTTCACATATGGTGAAAACCTTTTCAATAACTTAGATGCCAAACTAGAGAAACAAATGATAACAAATAGTAATACCATTCAAAATTATCGGCTCTGCGTTGCAGTATATGGCTAAACATTCTAACGAAAAAGATACATATAAGCCGAGGTTTGTGTTTGTTGAAAGGCTTATTTGAAACAGTGGACTAAAAAAGACGTCGGTTTAGTAAAGTGACGTGATGTTAAGTACTAATCATTTACCATAATAATGTCTTAAGATGATTCTTTTTTTATAGAATAAGGGTGACAAACGAGCACACAGTTTACCTGATGGTAAGTGGATAATGTAGGCATATAATGTCTACATTTATTCTCAATTAGATAATGTTTACATTTATTCTCAATTAAGTATCAAGATACAGATGCTTTGTTTCCCCTGAGGACTGTGATAGAACGCCTTGTTTTCTGTGAAAAGGTTCTCCGGTCCTCTTCTTCATCAGTTACTTGCACAATTATTAGTGCTTGTCGCACAAATTTTTTCTGTAGTTATGTTCTGGTTGTGTACAAATCGGTCGGTACGACTGGGATAAGACTACGCTCTCACAGAATATCAGCGTAACATAGCAGCTTAATGCTGCTGTGTATTGTATTGTGAGTGTAGAGTACCGGAGACCCTTTCTACTGGAAAAGAAACATTCTATCTCAGTCCTTAGGGGTAACAACGGATATCTGAACTTAGATTTTTAATTAAGGATAAATTATAGATGTCTATGATACACAGCATCCACTTACCGTCAGGTGAGCTGTGTGCTCGTTTGTCACCTTTATTCTATAAAAAAGATTAACGATATTGATAATTATTTACATTCATTACATTCATGAAATGTGTCAGATTTTGCCGAGCGGTCATTTTGTGATAAAAAAATTACTGAAGCATGTTTTTACGTATTGTGCTTTAATTGCAATTTATTTTGTAATATTTCACAACACATTCCTAAATTTCAAATATCGCGATAAATTGTTGGAGATTATTTATTAACTAAGGTTTACATCTGCAGGTAAAACTACACTAAATGATGAGTCAGGCTGTGAGTTCGGCGAAGATCACGCTGTGGCTTTCCATTCTGCAAGGCTTTATATTTCTCGTCGGTACGTATTAGAATAACAATAGTACGTAAAACCCATCAGCAACATCTTCTTCAATCAATATAGCCCTTCAAAAATCCACTGCTGAACATAGGCCTCCCCCAAAGAATGCTACAAAGCACAGTCCTAAGCCACCTGCATCCATCGACTTCCTGCGTGTCCTACCAGGTCGTTACTCCATCCAGTGAGGGGTTGCCTCAGACGGCGCCTACAGATACGACGCTACCACTCGAGAAACTTTTCCCCGATCGATTGTCTGTTCTTCGAGCTATATGGCCGGCCCATGGCCACTTCAGCTTACTAATCCGTTGGGCTATGTCGGTTACTGTGGTTTCACTGCGGATATCTTTATTTCTAAGTGTATCACGCAGAAAACCACTAATCATAACCCTCTCAATAGCTCGATGAGCGATCTAGATCTTTCTTATAGAGCCAGCAGTGAAGAACCACGTCTCAGATCCATAATTCATCACTGGCAACATGCACTGGTTGTTAACTCGTCTTCAAGTTTTGAGGTATACCTGACGAGAAGATGTATCGTAATTTTCCGAACGCTGCTGCAATCGAGTTGAATCCCTCAATAGATCTCTCGGCCGAAGTTGGACTTTCCTAGTCGGACTATTTGTCCCAGATAAACATACTCGTCATCTACTTCGAGGATAATGCTCCCAACTACTACTGGCATAGGTATGATATGGACGTTACACATTATATTTATTTTATCCTTGTTTATTTTAAGACCTGTCCGTTAGGAGGTACTATTGAGGTCATTGAGCGCAGTGCTTAGGGCCGTCAGCGATTCTGCCTTAAGGGCTATATCGTCTGAAAATCGAAGGTGAGTGATGTACTCACCATTGCTAATACCGTATCCTTTACAGTCCATTAGCTTGCAAACGTCTTCCAATGCAGCGGTGAAGAGTTTCGGGGATATAACGTCACCCTGTCTTACACCTCTCTGCAGTTGGATAGGTTTGGTACTTTGGTCCTGTACTCGGATAGCTATCGTAGCCTTACTGTACAAATAATTCAGCACTCCGATATACCGCCGATCAATTTGGCATTGCTGAAGGGACTGCAGCATCGCCCAAATTTCGACGGAATCAAAGGATTTCTCATAGTTTACATAAGCAGGCGTACGATTGGAGTAAAAGCTATTACAGGAAGGCTAAGCTAAAGCTTAGCTACAGGAACATATTAATAAAATATATTGAAATATATTTTACTAATCTGTTCCTGTATGATATAACGATTTATAGAATTATTTACATTTAAAAAGAACTGCAAAGAATCATTTCTATTTTAATGATTAAGAGTGGTAAATTATTTTTAAAGGTGTTATAAAATATCAACCATGTTATTGCGAAATGTATTCATGTTCTATATTGTTTATAAACTAATGAACATACAGCTCGTTAGGAAGTAATCCGTGTATTTAAGGGACGTTTTAGGGACTGAACAACGTGACATCAAAGTTCGTAATATTAATTCGTTAATAAATATGCTATAATTAATAAAAAATATTTTTTGAAACTAAACTTTGCACATAGTTATATTAAGTTATACCTTCTATGTACAAAAAATACGCTACTCATCATATTAAATAGTATTATGATAATAAGAAATTTTAATATCTGCATAAAATAAATAACATAGACATTGTAGTGTTTTATACACAGGTTGCCTACAACTAACTTTACTAGAGTCTTTTACACAAGTACAACATGCAATATACTTGTACTACTTCTACTTCCCACAAAATATCACTGTGTTGAATGGTGCATTCAAACTGTGCTCTGACATTGTTTGTATATTTAGTTTGTTGTTGTTTAGTTTTTTAATATATTTTTATACGGCATATGGATTGAGTTGTTTGATATCTTGTTTAATTATTTAAAAGTCCGGATTACTTGAATAAAATATATTAGAATAATTTTAAATCAATAGAGATTACAATTTATTCCTATCGAAAGTTATTTTTTACTTTTAAAACTGGTGTGGATAAACCCCTGTCCCGAGAACAATCAGCAAGAAACCCAGCGGGACTTTTTTTTTCAAAGTATATTTCACACTAAGAACACAGGTAAAAACTACTTAAAAACTTATTTAAGAAACAGCTTGGAAGCGACTAGCTCATTCCCAGGGGTTATTTTCAACTATATATTCATTATATAAATGAATACATAGTTGAACATAACCCTTTTTATACAGTTTTTGTTTCATAAAAAATTTATGCTTAGTAAAATAGAGAAATTGTATATTTTCTGGGACTTTGTTGTAATAGCGTATGCATTGTCCATGAATAACTGACTATGGAGTAAAGAAACTAGTATCATTAAGGTGTATTTGTTCCTGGTGCTTAAAGAGTATATATCACTTTTATATGAAAACTATTTTAGTGTTCGAAATCGCGTATATTTGTGCTACTCCCCGTTGCTGTTCAGGGTATTCTACATGTAACGTTATAAACGATAAGCCTATACGGCCATCTATTGAAAACAATGAGTTATTACTGGCATGTCTCATGGTCACCTCTAAGTAAAATTAAATAAGTTAATGAATTTTACCCCATAGATGATGACTACTTCGTTATTATAATATATGTTTGTTACCCAAACTTGATTGATGTTATTTATGGCACTTTTTTACAGCTGATACAAGTACTGAAACACCGTCTGACAGTACTACTGTAGATATTTCATCTCGTCGCTTCCGGACAGAATTTCTACAAGAATGGCATGATTCAGCTGATGCACCCTATTTCGATCCTAGCACGCCTCGTAACATAACAGGTCTGGTTGGGCACCCCGTTCGGTTGTTATGCAGAGTTAAAAATTTACAAAACAGAACTGTAAGTATATATTTTTAAATTTATCTGTTCTAACGAAATTAGGTATATTACCACAATATTTATTTTTACGCTGTAACTCTCCTAAATTTACAAAAAATCACTTTAACCAATATATATCTTCTATTTTTCACAGAACAATGCATAATGTCATCGTCATATTTCCTATAAAATATTAAAATTGTAGAATCACCTTTGACGAAAATTCAACAGTTTGATTTTGGTTCTTTTGAGATTTATTCTATACAAAAGATATTATAAGATAATTTTCTATAGAAAAATCATGTGCGTTTATTTTCATGTTATTCACCTGACTTAACGTCGACATACACGCATTAATTTATTCTGCACTTCAATTGCACAGCATCTATCAAAGGGCGTAAAATTAATTTCCAGTTTTATAAATTAAAGTTGTAGCCTATAAAATGGTCTCCTATTATTTCTGAGAGGGATATGAAGAAAATAATTCACCGCAATGCTTCAGTGCGTGTTGCCGGACTTCACGTTTCTACGAAATATTTATAGAGGTTTAAGTATTCCTTCACCATGAGCACGTAGGGTACGTGTATAGGTGTCAGCATTACATTGCTACTAAAATGTACGAAAATTTACGATTTTCACTTAATAATAGTATAATAATCTATAACAATGACACGTTTTTGTAATAAAACGTAAATGTACATAATGTTTAACTGATCGATTTCAATTACGGCGACAACTTCCAAATAATTGCGGAAGCTATCAAGTCAACTGCATTGGAAAACTATAGTAGTACCATATATTTACTCACAGGTTCTGAAGCTTTTTTAAACTATTATAAGCCAATGCTTGATATGTAGGCATTACGAACGATGAAGCAAAACCGTTAGGTTCAAATGCGTGATATGTTGACAAAGGGTGAGGTCTGGCTGAGCGTCTGTATATTTGACGGTGCAATGTATAATACGAAGAACGTATAGATATAGTAGTACGTGTACGCTGTGCCAAAAAACAAACGGACTCTCACTACATACTGTCTAAACATTTTTATTTATTACTAGCTGTTCCCCGCGACTTCTTAATTTATGCGTGACGTTTTCATTTTGTTGCGCGGAACCCTAATTATTTTTCTAAAATATAAGTAGTCTAAGTTACTCCTTATAACATCAGCTATCTACCATCGAAAGTCAATGAATGCAATTAGTAAAAAGCTATTATTTTGACATTACAAACAGGCACTTCAATTTTATTTATTTTTATAGATAAAATTGAAGTGAGAAACGAAGCACAATCCACCTGACGATTAGGTGCTGCTGCAGTACATGGACACCTGCAGCTATCTTCTTACAAAGAACGCTAACAGATTAGTTGTCACCTCTGAGGAATAAAACGGAATGCCTTACAGCCTACAACTATACTGGTTCTCTATACCCTTCAGATCGAAACACAGTAGTTAAGGCACTGCTTGGCAGCAAAAATAGGCAAGAGACATGGTATATTAGTAGTATAGTTGTAGCACGAATGGGTCGGCTCAACCGGGGAAGGACCACGCTCTCACAGAATACCAGCGTAAAATAGCAGCTTAACGCTGCTGTGTTTCGTATGGTGAGTGTACAGAACCGGAGACCCATTTTACTGGAAAAGAGGCATTCCATCTTAGTCCTCACGGTTGACGACGCATCTGCATTTTGATAAATGTAGATGTCTATGGGTCACAGCAACCACTTACCATCAGGTGGACTGTGTGCTCGTTTGTCACCCAATCCTATAAAAAAAAGAGAATGTATCTAATCAGACGGACTCCTAGGCAGAAAAGGATTCTGACCTCCAGAAATATTATAGTATTACTAGATGCGGCTGTACTATGACCACATAATCCATTACCATATATTTTTTACAATAATTTAAAATTAAAAATTTTGTACAGCCGACTTCAATATAAGTTATTCAAGAATAACTCAAAAAATATTCATCTGACCTTGATAAAATTCATATGGGGCCACACGACAACTATCAGCTTTCATATAAAAAAAGAATCACCGAAATTGGTTAACCCAGTACAAAGTTACGAGGTAACACACATAAAAAAAAACATACAGTCGAATTGAGTACCGTCTCCTTTTTGGAAGTCGGCAGAAAACGCTACGTCTTGAACCCTATACCCATAGTATCTTTTATAAAAATTATATCATAATATCGATTACATCGCATTAAAATCTTTTGCTAACATCCTGATTAAAGTAGTAGTTATTTCGTAATGCATACATATCAAGTCATAAAAAGTCAATACTTATTTGAAAAGTTAAATTAATATATTAAAAGTTAAATAAAAAGATATTTACATCTTACTTGAGTTTATTGCAGGAACTCAAATTGAAATTTCAAAAAAAAAACACCGAAAAAAAAAAACAGCTGATGATAAAACTGCTGAACCGATTTTCATAAATCATGTTTAAGAACCACCTCTAGAAAACCTATTTTTAAATTAAAAAAACCGCACTCAAATCTGTTCACCGTTTACGAGCCACGGTGCCACAGACAGATACACAGACGGACAGACACACATAGCGGTCAAACTTATAGTACCCCTATTTTTTACGTCGGCGGTTAAAAATGACATAAAAAATAGAATTCACGCCTTTAATTTTTAAATGATTATCATTTTTGATAGAGTATGGAGTAGCTTAGTAAGTTAATAAATTTGGTTAAAGTACATACCACAATTATCACCAAAATTAATTCCACATGTATTAAAACTATTATAATACTGCAAATATTACGATGTTTGAAATATTATGTTCGTTTTTCATTTGATACACATTTTATTATTGAGCTTTTGCTGTTTTGGTATTTGCTACGTTTAGCCGTTTACTTAAATCGTATTCAGCAAGAATCCATTTTGCTAAGCAATATTTCACAGTCCATTGAAATTAAAGCATCTTTAGAGCTGCTAAATGGTCCAGTTTGTTAGTTAAGTGCTCCTCGCTTGAGACAGCAATTACACTTGGAGCAAAGCAAGTCGGTATTATTGTATCTCTTCATTTTGTTTTTACCGAATAAAGCGCCTGTTCTTCTAGTCTCAGTCACGTTTATATAGAAAAACAACCTACTTATTTTCCATGTAACACATTTTCACAAAAGTTGCATCTGTCTTCGAAATTTATCGTAAATAATGAATCTTTCTCTTTCATGGTTATTATTGTATACATATTATATACACAATATTTTATTAATTAAAAAAAAAATACTGACATACTTTTAATAAAAAATATTTTTCTAAACCATGATTATAAAACACTTTTTGTACAGTTTAGTGCAAATGGGTTTTGTATGCAATGACAATGTGTAGTTTAGATAAAAATAACACGAATTTCAATGAATGGTTGGTGATGTGATGTCATATTCCAAGATTACTTCACTAAAGTACTGTTTCACATATTAGTTTAATTGCATGTAACAGAATTTTGAAGTAGGATTATTTACCTTGATTTTTTTTTAATTTAAATATATATTTATCTAGACACTCAGTAGTGTGTCAGACAAGCTCAAAAAAGGGGCACGTACCAGCAGTGTAATTTGCCCGGATATATTTTTGTGAAAAAATATTCACCTAGGCACACGGCAGTTTAACAGACAAGTTACGAAAAGACTCACTAAATAAAAAGCTAGGCCAATACTTGGTTACTTGTAAACTTAGAATTAAGCGTCAAAGCCTTTTGATGAATCTGGTAAATCTGCAAAAGGGTAACTATCCTTATTTGGTGTCGAAAAAGTTATTGATGTAGTTAGTTCCAAGTACTGTATGTGAATTTAACTGCACCAATAACTGTCGGAATTTAATAAAAAACAGTGTAGCGTTAATAAAAAAGGTCGTTAATCTATACTATATATATGTCTAAAGGAATTAAACTGTATTTTTTTGTTTAATAATAATGCCCCACCAAAAACATAACAAATGTGTTAATGATGCTTGGGCTTCGCTGATAGAATTCAATTCTAAGAAGGTCGTACACTCCTATGATTTAATCAGCTGCTATTTTTAACTTTTCTTATGCAATTTTCGCTTAGAAAAGTTTACATATATTTCATGAAATTGTTGTGAAGTTTGAGTATCGCGTTATATACAAAAAATCATGAAACTAAAATAAATATAACATACTAGACGTAATGACTACTTGAGTAAAAAAGAAAAAGCCTATATGTCCCAGTACTAAGGACAAACTATCGCAGATTTCTGAGAAAGTTTCCGTTATGCTGCCTCAAATGCATGTTGGTGAACTACACTAGTCTTCGAAATGTTATCAACCGTTCAAACATGCAGGTTTCACTGCAATGTCGAACTGAATGTAAATCGCTTATAGGGTGCTTTCATTCACCGACAAGCTAATTTTAAATCAGCATTTAAAATTACTGTTCATAATTACATTGGTAACGTTGGGGATTAAAATCGCTTTGCTTGCGTAATGGCTCCATGTTCGAGCTCACTCTGTTCGCACAAACTACTAACAAAGTGAACGATTACTAACGTACCTGCTAGCTATTAACTAAAAGCGCTTCTGCAGTATAAGATAATTTTACCGTTCGGAATGTCAGGTCATCGTCGTGGCATGTCGTCAAAACACCTTCTCCGGAACCCAGGCGAGAGTATGTTCAAATTATATAACGCAAGTTCGTACACTATAATATGTTTCATATTTTATTCTATGCATCTCATAAAATGCTTAAAAATTTCAACAGGTTTCGTGGGTTCGACATCGTGACATTCATTTATTAACAGTTGGCCGATATACTTACACGTCAGATCAAAGATTTGAAGCACAGCATAAACCTCGATCTGAAGAGTGGGCTTTACGTATCCGAAGCCCGCAAAGACGAGACTCAGGCCAATATGAGTGTCAGATTTCAACTACTCCGCCCATAGGCCATGCTGTTTTTCTCAATATCGTAGGTGAGAATGAAACGGAAATACAATAATAATTATGCAATGAAATATTAATATTAGATACTCAGTGATTTTACTTTACTTTTTTATTTATAATATTATGAAATAACTGTAATATTAATTTACATATTTTTAGAACCCGAAACTACGATATCAAGTGGTGCTGAATTGTTTATACAAGCAGGATCGACAATCAACTTAACGTGTATAGTTAAACATACACCTGAACCTCCTTCTTCTATTACATGGACACATGGAGAACAGGTGATTTTGAATAAAATCAAATATCCATACTCTTACATACTTTATTCTTCTTAAACTTTTGATGATTCCGTAGCGCAGTGGCTAAGCTTTTGGTCGTGATGCTGAGGGCCATACGGAACAAGTCTTTGTATTGCCTACAATTAATAGATGAGTTGTGGTTCTGTATGTGTGTTGTTGTGCAATTTATGTATGTGAACCATCTATTCGAGACAGAAGTAAATTCTAATGTTCGAGCGTTTAAAAAAGATTTACAGACAGAATGAGCACCACAAACAGCAATACCTTTAAAATCCACTCACGTCTTGCGATGCGATCGCATCACAATAACAACAAAAATCACATTACTAGCTGTTTTGCAACGTTGTCGCTGCCCGTCGTAGGATTGATTATTTTACATCTGGCGTAAATGGTTATAGCGCCATCTATCTGAAGCCATGAATTATTTCTGGCATTCCCTTAATCTCGTCTTACAACACCCACTGGACGAAAAGGGGTGATCTATTTCCTTACATCGCCATAACTTGACCACTCAAATCATATTCACAGATATTTATTTTCTTGAAAAGCTGTAAGAAGTTGATAAGCATCTGTGAATACAGAATAAGGAAAATAAAATATATCTCAGAGAGGAATCAGTTCTTGAAAATGCGGAATGTATTTCGAGGCCATTAGCGAAACGATGAAGTGGCTGTGCCAGAAGATTTACGTACCTACTTGGCTACGATCCGGGAAAAATACAGCTGTCTGCATACAACTTTTATATAAAGTAACAAGTATGCGATCCGTGGCTATTGTGGAAAAATGAAAGAATATAGTTTTAAAAAACTATGAGCTGTTGGAACTCTCCTAAATAAACAATTATTTTAAATGAAAGTTGGCACACATGTAGACCATATTATCGTGTATTAAATTATGGGTAACTTTAAAAATGTACCTTAAGGCGGTGTCGAATAATATTCTTATATATTATAAATAGTTTTTACTACGTATTGACTTTTTATCAAGAATGTCGTTTTGGTTACGGAAACGTAAATTTTTCTCTACATAAAATTTACATCTACTTTTCTGTGCTTGTGTATTATGTATTAAGCGTACCTTTATGTGTTTAATAAAACTTTGAGCCTATTAAAACAGTATTGAGTATATTCCCACAGGTTATCAATTTTGACTCCGCTAGGGGTGGAATATCATTAGTAACAGAAAAAGGCCTCCGAAGTACTAGTCGCTTGTTAATTCAACAAGCAAGAGGTGCCGATGCCGGTATTTACACTTGTGGACCCAACAACGCCCCATCCGCATCAACAAGAGTTCATGTGCTCTCCGGTAAGAGGTTAATATTATTATTTTTAACTAATTTAGATTTCTTTTTTAATTTATTGTAGCATTGGCTGCAAACACTTCATAAACCAAGAAATAAACACTGGCATAATGTGTTATACAACATATAAATATGTTGACGAATTTCTTCACAATATTATGTTGATGAATCATATTACTAAAATTGTTGAGGGTTGTGACGGCAGTTTTAAACAGCAGATAGTCGAGGACGATTGTATCTCAAGGCGTCTAAGAAGACAAAATAGTTTAAGGTTTTATCAACACGAGCCTGGGGCACGTGTTTCATCGTCTATAACTAATAGTTCACATACATAGACATTGAATACACAAAGTGCACCTATTTTCCATAACAAAATCCATTTCAAAATATTATTTGAACAAAAAAACGGAGCAGAAATCCTCTGTTGGTCAAATTTACGACAAGAAACCTTATTAAGCAAAGAAAAATAAACAGTACAAATGCCTCACTTGCGTAGGCCATCACGGTAATATCTGATCATGGAGAAGATGTCGTCGAAAGCATCTTTTTTATACAAGTAAGGGTGAAAACCGAGCACACTATCTAATATTAAAGTTAAGTCGTTAGTAATTATGAAACAGAAACAAACACTTTTTTATTCAATATAGATTATAAATAATATTTATTAAAAGTCACTCTGTTGTATATTTATAGATATTAATAAGTATGTATGTATTTATCTTATCTATGTACTTATATACCATTCTATATTTTTATTTTATAGCTTTAAAAAAATAATGTTATTTTTGTCGCCAAACCACACACATATTTATTGTTTTCTTGCAATCCCGTACATCCAAAGGTTGTCTGGAAGAGATCGCTCTTAGTGATAAGACCGCCCATTGTACCTCATTTCTTTTTCTTATTTTTTTTGTTAATATTTATGTTATTTTTGGTGTACGATAAAGTGTTATCTATCTATCATCTACCTATCTCTTTTGTTTAATTACTACTGGTTCGAAAAAAAGCCTCTGTCCTGGGAAGAACCAGCAAGAAACCCAGCGAGACTTTTTTAATGACAGCTTACAATCATGTATGTTACACAACTAACCACACAAAACAAATTAGAAATAGCTTGGTAGCGATCACCTCATTCCTATTCCTTAATATTATAATAGCCCTTTTTATACAAACTATGTTTAGTAAAGTTTTTGAACTTTGGGAGGTTAAAATTTTGTATATTTTCTGGGATTTTGTTGTAAAAGCGTATGGCCCCAAGAATGAATTACTGACTCCAGTAACTGGTACTACTAGCTTGTGTCTGTTACTAGTGTTTACAGAATGAATATCACTTATTTTGTATAACTACTTTTATTTTTGTGTACGTTCATTACATTTTCATAAATGTATTCAGAGCCTCAAGTTAATATATTGATTTCCTTAATTTTTTTGTCGGAGCGACTCTTTAGTTTTTATATCATAGATTTCTCATATGGCCCTCTTCTGTAAAACAAATATAGGTTCATTGTCAGTCGTGTGTCCCCATAACAAAATACCATACCATTATGCTATGGAAATAGCTAAAGTAAACAAGTCTAGCTGTTTCCACACTGATAAGATTTCTATTTTTTTTTCAGCATATGCTGCAGAACTAAGTCTGCTTGCTATTTTTTATATATGGGAGCTCCATTGAAACTTCTAGTCTAGTGTTATTTCAAGAAAAATTGTGTTGTCGACAAGACTCAGTTTTTTCCCATTAATAATTACATTAGTATTTAATTTTTTGACATTTGGAGTCAGGAATTTCATACACATCGTTTGAGTACCATTTAAATTCACGTTAATAACATAAATTCAATTTACTAATTTAGATATAGCATTATTTACTTCGTCATATTTTAATAATTGTCGCTTTAATTTGAAAATTAATGAGGTGTCGTCAGCAAATAATACTATATTATAGTTATCCCCTACTATGTAAGGTAAGTCAATATATACGAGAAACAGAAAGGAGCCGAAAATTGAGCCTCGCGGCACGCCCATTTATACTATCGACCCGGAAGAGCTCATACTATTAATGACAACTTTTTGCGTTCTGTTATTTAAATATGAAACAATTAATTAAAAATATTTTTTTTATTATATCTTAATCTAGTACTTGACTCTGTAGACCACACTACTTATTTGTTAAATAATGTTATTAAGATGGCACTAGTCCAAGGAGAGTGACGGTTAATGCGCCTTGTAAAGTTAAAGCTACAAAACAATCCACTGCTGAGCTCAGCTTATTGTAATTACTGGAGGGTTATGGAGCGATTTCTACTTGATCAGCTCCGGTAGCTGTGGGTGCACGTCACATGATGGTTTTGAAATATACATATATAAAATATATGTACAAGACCAGCTCACCAATCCTGGGGCAGCATACACATATTTTAATAGTTTCATATTATTTTACTGATGTCGTTTCGAAACAATGTAAGTAAAGGTAGTTAATTATGTGGTTTTTAGTTTATAAAGTTTTTATAGATTAACATAACTATATTATATTCATAACAATTACAGTAAGAAGATCTTTTGTAATGCTTTAGGTGAACACCCAGCAGCAATGCAACAAGGCTCCGCAAAATGTTCCCTGGATAAAATTGTAATAATATTTTATTTTTCTTCAACGTTATACGTAATAAGGTCATTCAATATCATGACATTTGGCACTTGAATATCTTTCAAGATCACAAATTGGCATCTTTCCACGTTTTATGATTAAGCTATTAGAATGTTGATCGATTATTTAGATGTAAAGAATAATCTTTTAAGGCGTCGAAAATTAAGAATCTGTTATAATTTATTAAATAATATAATATATATGTCATGAATCTCTAGCATTTGTTGCAAAATTGTATAAGGTTTAATCACTTTTACAAAATATTATTTCATTTTGACTGTTATTAGAATAAGTAATATATAAAATCTAAGGTTATATTGACCTTACGGTGACTACTACTATATTATTATGTTTAAAATTCATCGAAAATTCACTTGGTATTTGTATTCTATCTGTCTATTTATTTCTTTAAATTTGTGTATTAATAAAGCACTTAATACAAAAAGTTTTATAAATATTAATTTTGGAAATAATTTTTCAGTAATGTATATACTTATTTAAATTTAAAAAAAATGTATGAATTCGATTGAATTTATTGAATTGTTTTTCAATTATTTCGTATTTTTACTGATAATATTGTTGAGATCAATCATCATCTGTCATTTCCCATAGTCATCTATCTCATAAGACCTGCGGATCTGAAAGCGGTAATATATTCTCTGACGCTGCTATCACACAGGTACATAATCTTTTGACGCATGGGTGTCGTAAGAGGCGATAGAAAGAAACAAACAAGAAAATGGGTACATAACAGCGTCTTTCTAATAACTAGAAAATAAAAAAAAACTGCAGTTGTCACTGAAGAAAAATCACCCGATAACGTAAGGGAAGGGAGGCATGTGTTCAATGTTGGCTGTAATTATGAAGAGGAAGGTATATAAATAAATAAAAAACAACTTGAGCATAATTCACATATTATGCTAAAAATACGTTTTCACCTCTGAGAACTAAGGAGCCTCAGAGCCTGTTATTACACTGACTCTCTTTACTTTTAAGCGTAGAACAAAGCAGTGCAGGCACTGTTATTGAGGGCTAATAACTTTCTGCTTACCAGATGTCGCTAGTTGACACTGAGGAAAAGTTTTTTTGTTACACGATGTAATTTGATGTCGTATTCGTTACGTTGGGAAGTACTGTCAAAGGTAATAAACTTGATCCTGCTATTCCCAATCTGGCTGTTATTGCATTTTAACTAATTCCCTCTACGGTATAAAAGCTCATGTCCAATATTATGTGTGTATTATGAATCGATATTTTAGGCTCGAAATCTTCTACGCATATATTATTATATAAAAGAGGATTTCCTGAGTAACTTACTCATCTACTACGCACAGCCCAAACGTAGTCCAAAAGTAGCTGCCTTTTATAACTAAGGCTACTATCCACTAAGAAAGAATTCAACGCCTAATGCTGGGGCCACAGTAACGAGAAACGTCAATGCCCAAAAACGCAACAATTATTGCCTTAATTTTAACGCGATAAACTGAGTGGCCACACTTGGGTCGGTCAACGTCATTTTAACTTCAATGCCGTTGAACGGCGTTAAAGTAAACTCACCATTTATTTATTAACTCAAAACGGGACATGGGTTTATTTTATACTCCACGGTTAGCAGGTTAATAATAAAAAAAAAAATGTTATTTATTTAATAACTGTAACTTTATACAATTAGTGTTCACTATAATTATAATCGCATTAATTATAATTATTTTTATTTTAACAAATTGTGAAAAATAAAATTAATCACCAGTTCACCAGCTTCCTTAAAGCAAAGTTCCTCAGAGAGTAATTATTAAATGCCACATATTTTTTAATTATATTTATATTTGTCAGTGGAATAAATTTGCTTTAATAAAGTTGGTGATGATTTTAAATAAGAGCAAGTTTTTTTTACATTGATTTTTGTTATCAACATCGCCTTTAGAACTAGAACCTGTAAGTGATTTTTTTTTCAGACGTCCACAATTTATTCATAATAGAAAAATACTTTTTCTACTGGAGCATTTGTACCAGGTATACATAAAATATAGGTATTCGATTAAAATGCAAGAGAATTTATGTTGAGAATGTTGGTGAGAAATGTTTGAATCACCCAACGAATTTCTGCGAAAACTTTGAAATTATCCCATTCGGTTATTTTTTGGTCGGTCCCGCTCTCGCACAGTTAGAGTCTGACGAACTTCATAGTTTTAAATTTTCTCGCGGTTTAGGACAACGGGACTATTTTGCGTCCCGGAGATTTGTTTAGGGACAACGGGACAGTTGACCGAGAAAAGGGACAGTCCCGTTCAAAACGGGGCGTATGGTCACTTTACGTTAATATTCCTTGAATTTCAAGCAAGATGAATGTTGACGCTGCTACACTATGTGTGATGAGTGTAAATTTTTATTATATGAATATATTTTACCATTGCCTAAGCATGGCTCTGTTTGCAGAATCTCATGAAACGTAATAACTTTTTCTTTATTCCACTCTATCGTAGCCATACGTGCGACTCCGTTGCGCTCACCGTGCACAATGAGACAAACGTAGTGTGGCCGCTTCAACGCGTTAATCTCTTTGATGTACCGACACTCGAGTTATCGTTCAACGGGAAACGGCATTGTTCTTGCCGTTGTAGAATTATCGCGTTAAGTGGTGGCCACACCTACATTCAACGCCCATCAACGCGATAATCAACGGCATTTCTCGTTAGTGTAGCCCGGGCATAAGGGAATGAAATAAGGTGTTACAATTTGTATGAAACTTTTTATTTCACGGGGCGATTAAATTGAAACTTGCTAAAGTATTTTGTAAAAAAATATTCGGATGCATTCGGCTTTAGCGATTTTTTCAAAAAAAAACCTTACACTTAAAAAAATTAATCTATGTTTTTTTTGTTTAATAATTGGCCCATATGGTATGGAATTAAAAATAATGAAATTCACATTTTAATTTCTTCAAAATCAACAGTAACGCTTAAAACGAGGGTGTTAAGTTTGTATGAAAAATATTATAGGTACTGCCCAAATAGCTAGACGTAGTAATTTGAAATTCGGACAATAGCTGCCTTTTATGACGCTTAAGGGGTCTACTAAGAAAAAATTTTTGAAAATTAATTTCGTCATCGTCATTCATCATTCCTCATTACAGCCCTTCACAAGTTCACTGCTAAACATAGACCTCTCACAAGAAATGCCACAAAGCACTACACCAAGCCACCTGCATCCATGGACTTCCTGCATGTATTACCAGGTCGTCACTCCATCTAGTGGGGGGATGCCCTACACTTCAACTGCCGTTATGAGGCTGACACTCGAGAACCTTTCTTCCCCATCGATTGTCGGTTCTTCGAGCTATATGGCCGTCCCATTATCACTTCAGCTTACTAATCCGTTGGGCTATGTCGGTTTCTCTATTACAGAAATATCCACGTTTTTAAGTCTATCATGCAGAAAACCCCGAGCATAGCCCTCTCCATAGATCGATGAGTGACCTTGAGCTTCTTCATACGGCCAGCAGTTAAGGACCACGCCTCAGATCCATAGGCCATCACTGGCAACACGCACTGGTTGAACAATCTTGTTTTTAGGTTTTGAGGTATGTCTGACGAGAAGATGTGTCGTAATCTCCCGAACGCTGCCCATCGAAGTTGAATCCATCGATTGACCTCTTGGTCAAAGTTGGACTTACCCAGTCGGACTACTTGTCAACAACTTCTAGCTCAATGCTTCCAACAACTACCGGCATAGGTGTGACATGGACGTTACACATAACTTTTGTTGTGTCCATGTTCATCTTAATACCTATCCGTTCGGAGACAATATTGAGGTCATTGAGCATAGTACTTAGGTGCCCCACCAATTCTGCCATAATGACTATATCGTCGGCAAATCGAAATCGTCATTGATGTTCATACCGTATCCTTTCCAGTCCAGACGCTTGAAAACGTCTTCCAATGCAGCGGTGAAGAGTTTCGGGGATATAACATCACTCTGTCTTACACATCTCTGCAATTGGATAGGTTTTGTACACTGGTTCTGTACTCGGATAGCCATCGTAGCTCTACTGTATAAACACTTCAGCACTTCGATATACCGACAGTCAACTTGGCACTGCTGAAGGGACTGCAGCACCGCCCTTTCCAGTACAGTGGATTGAAAACGCGTTTCGGGGATATAACGTCACCCTGTCTTACACCTCTCTGTAGTTAGATAAGTTTCCTACTCTGGTTCTGTAATCTGGACTGCAGCATCGCCCAAATTTCGACGGAATTAAAGGCTTTTTCATAGTTCACATACGCAAGGAATAGTGGCAAATTGTACTCCTAGGTCTACTATACAATTTGTTTAAGGGTATGTATGTGGTCTATAGTACTAAAATCTTTTCGGAAATCGGCTTCTTCCGGAGACTGGAAGTCAATGAGTCTGCGTAGGTAACGATTTGTAATGAATCTCGAACACAGCACGTAGACGTAGCTCAGAAGGGATAACGGCCTATAGTTCTTCAAGAGAACATAGTCGCCTTAATTGAAGAACAAGACCACCGCACTATTGTTCCACGCCTTTGGAGTAGTGCCACCATGGAGGACGGAACTATAGAGCTTCTGATGGACTTCAAGTACCAGTTTTCCACCCGCCTTCAGAAGCTCACGCTCTGCCAATAAGCAGGCTATTACTATATTTCTTTCTATAGTGATATTGGGCGATCAATTTCACTGTAACGTTTCATACCAGTGGTTGGAAAAAACTGCAAAAGTTGTTGGTATTACAAAAGATTTGCGTACGGTGCGGACGATGCGTACGGTGCGGACAAATGTGCGTTCAGCTTTGGACGCCGGTAACGTCACCGGGCTAAAAGCTATTTTAAATTAATATTCTTCGTATATATAATTCATCGGTTCGTGTGTTTGTCACTGAACTCCTCCTAAACGGCTGGACTGATTTTGATAAAAATTGTGTGTATTTGAGTCGGTCCATAGATGGCATAAATTCACACTTGAACGCGGTAGGTGGTGCTGTTATAGATATCCAGTGATCCCCATATCATATATAATACTAGTACTACTTTGTAACTTTGCAATTTTGTAATTATTGTCGTCAGCAATCTATATTTTACTTACAAAATATCTAATATTTATATAATGCTACGCTACCTTTCACAACTATTATTAAAATAAAATGTTGTATCACGCAAGTATCACACCTACATTATTGCAATGAATAACGACGAACTATTGAACAGATACGGTTCGTTATGTTTAGCTGACAAAAAAATTACATTACTAAACAAAACATTTGTATTCAGAGAACGTTAGCAAGTTAGAAAATATTTCATCGGTACGGACATTTTTCGCGACTAAATCATATTCCTAATATTTTCACTTGACCGTTGCCCAAACACCGCAGAAAGGTCTTATGAAAAATTCATGTCTGCTTTAGGAAGTAAAAGGCATTGCTTTGGGACATTTATTTGCGATTTATTTTTTATTTTATGAACCTGAACTTATTGAAGCTTCACAAACAATAAATAAAGAAGAAGAAAATACATTATTGCCTCACACACAATTATTATATAATTATATTATACACTTTAATTAATCGATGTGGAAATAGCATAGAGACAATTTTTGTGTTTTTGATTATATCTACTTCAATATTCTGTGAAAATATTGAAATAGATATATTAAAATTCCATACACAGTAGTTGCCTACAACGTTACAATTTTTTTAAGCTAAAATATTTTTTTTAAATGCTTGCATTACGAACGTTACTTTGTCTTTCATGCACAATGCATTTTTAGCTTAAGCTTAGCTCAAGATTTGGTGAAGGTATTATTTAATTTCAATTTCAATGACGAAAATTTAATTACAGACTATCACGTTTATCATACGATGCCGAGTAGACGACATCAGAAACCCATCTTTACCTTTAAAACTACACAGTTACAGACTGATATGACAGACAACGTACAGCCTAAACCAGAGGAACTAGCGATTTGAAATTTAGGGGAAATATTCCTTAAGTACCATAGAAGTGCGACTAAGAAGGGATTTATTTTACTTCTCTCTTAAAGGGATGGGAAGGGATGTTAAAGTTTGTCTGAAAAAAAAAACTTTTCTTTATGAAGTTACAATGATGCCACTTTATAAATATACTCTTAAGAAAAAAATAACACGTGTTTCGCGCCCAGCCGTGGCTATTAGGCGAGATTTACTGGGTCTGTAGGGAGCTGCGGTGGCCACACAGAGAAGAGGTGCCCGTTCGGCTTCCCGCACTTCTACAATGGACTGTGTTACCGCAAGCAATATGATATACGGCTTTACCATTGATCGTATTACGTATTACATTTCCTTTTAGTTTCAAACCTGTTATAAAATTTAAAGATTTTCAGAGAGGTTCATAGAGAGTAACTGGAGTTGGCAAAATTTGTATGGTTTTTTAATGTGCCTTTTGTAACTATTAACTGACTTTTCCATAATAAATAATTTAGAAAAAATAAACGAAACTCGCATAGAATCTGAGTAGAGTATACACATAATAATATAGATTGCTACCATTTGCGTATGAAATATGAGGTCTAACTTCATTTGAAGCGGCGGCTACACACACGCCTGTCGCAGGGACAATCTAGGGAGTAGGAGTGGGAGGCCCTTAATTGTGATGTGTATATACAAACAGGGGCAATATCCTAGGTTTGCCCTAGGACATGTCTGCAGAGGCATAAGACCTTCCTGGCTCCCTAGATCATAGATGCCGCTGCTGCGTGTGTAGCGTAATTGGGAGAATTTCAATCGGTTCGTTGGCGACTTTCGCACGAAGCACACGAGTGTACAAGTCATAATGAAAACCAATAAAGAGCATGAACTTTGACACGACTATTAAAAGTGTATAATGACTTGCACACCTAGTATCTCCTATTTCTCTTTTTGCGGTAGCACCGTAGAAAGAACGTTATTTGAACGTGGTAACGTTTTTAAACGTGTTAGAGCCATGCTGCATCTATATTATGGATGTAATTATTAATTAATAAGTTGTGTTATCTATAAATGTAGGTTTCTAAGGGCTACAGTATCAACTTACCATCAGGTAGACTGTGTGCTTTTTTGTTGTCTTTATTTTGTATAAAAAGAAAGTGCCAAGACTACCGATCATTTGATATTTCGATAAAACTGGCCCCATTTTCCACGTGTGTGTTCAGCGGTACGTACACTATCATACTAAACGACAAGCATGTGTGTAGAGACAATTCTGATACTGTCTTGATCACTGTATACCCTAGATTACCCCTGCGGCAGGCATGTGCATCCTACATTTTAATCCATTGGCAAGGTCTTAAGAACAAGCTTGCTCGAGGACAATCAGCACTTGTTCCTGACCTTGTAAGTGGGGAGAGAATCAAAGATTTATCCGAAGAAATTAAGCGACAATTAATTTGTCGCTTAATTCGATCGCACGAGTGGTCAAGTGAACAATGTCTATATATTATTGAAGAAGCGGTCTTGGTATTAAGTTGACGTGACTATGAATATGGTTTGCCACAACCATGCAGTTTAAAAATATATGAGAGAGAGTAAACGTGAAATTAGGTAGGTCCTTGATTAAACTGCTCTCTAACACAAATAAAAGCGTCTAAATGCAGAATATCGAAGTAAAGTAGTCTGGCTACAGTGTTAAAAATACAATATATATTGTGTGAAATTAAATTAAAATGTCGCATGAGAGAGGTATATATAACATTCGAAGTGAACTTCTGCGTTAGCTACTTTATATATTGATTACATGCATGGCTTGATTGCTTACTTAAAAGAAATAAAAAAAAATTCTTATAAAATTTAAAACTTTTGTTGCATTTTAGACGAAAGTAGTTTACCTTAAATATTATCAAAATTAAACTACACGGACCAGTAATGAACCGTTGAGAGTGACACCAACCGGCGTTGAATACGAGTATAATGTATGTAGTGTAAGTTTAAAAACAATCTCAAAATAAAAAAGACGTAAAATCAAAAAAGAATAGTACCTTCTAGAAGAATTGGTGCATAAAGATTTATCACTGACTTATCACCCCATAGTATCACAAAGTCGATCAACATAATAAGAAATTATGACATAAATATCAAGGTAAGACCTCTAAAAGTACTCTTAATTTCTCTAGTAGCAGAAGATATATTCTAACGTAGTTAAGACGACAAATTGGATTTAATTACCCACACAGATTTTAACAGCCAGTTATGACATAAATAACCGCATATGTAGGTTTTGCGGGTCGTAATGGATGTCAGTGTCAAAATTCAAATATTATGTTCGTCTTAGTTTCACGAAATGTTACTCGTATATATTTTTTTGTGTTTGTTTCTTTTAGTGACAAACGAACACACAGTTCACCTGACGGTAAGTGAGT
Source organism: Parnassius mnemosyne (assembly GCA_963668995.1). Taxonomy (NCBI): domain Eukaryota; kingdom Metazoa; phylum Arthropoda; class Insecta; order Lepidoptera; family Papilionidae; genus Parnassius; species Parnassius mnemosyne. The sequence continues at coordinate 11,429,766 of CAVLGL010000126.1, read as the reverse complement.
GCTGTGGCCCATAGACATCTGCATCTGTCCTCGATTAGGAATCAAAATTCAGATGCGTTGTCACCCTTGAGGACTAAGATGGAATGCCTCTTTTCCAGTAAAAAGGGTCTCCGGTTCCCTACATTTACCATACGAAACACAGCAGCATTAAGTTGCTATTTTACGCTGGTATTCTGTGAGAGCGTGGTACTTCCCCGGTCGAGCCGACCCATTCGTGCTACAACTCTACCAGTAATATAGCTGCAGCATGGCTCTACCATCCATAAAATTATGTCAACAATTAAGAAAAGTAAGATAATTCTGTTAAAAACTTCTTACGGTCGGTTGAAGAAAGCTCACCAAACCCCATTAAGTTATTATTATTAGCGCCAATGGTAACTATTTTAATCATGTTGCATAAAGCAGCTTTAAGCATAATTTATGGTCCATTTATTAATGACCATATTAAAATACATTGCCAAAAAATAAATCGAATACATCCTCTAATTTAAAAATCAAATACAATTGCAATATTAAAGGAATCGAATGAACTGTACAAAACTCATTAATGTTTTTGACGTTTTTGAACTATGACTTCTGTAACTGACACAAAGCATATTTACGAGTAATGTTAAATTAACTAATTTTACGGTTTGTTATCGTGCTTAATTTCACAATTTTACTTCCCGGTGTTTCGAAAGTTCAAAATCAATTTTATTTAATGTGTAGTATTCCTTTCAATATAATAAATCAATAGTTGCCACGCTTGGCAGGCGCAGTTTTTTGTTTTTTAGTTGTTATGTAGAAAACGCTGCTACCCATTTCCTGGTTTGTTTCCCTCTATCGCTTCTTAAGATACCCACGGAACCTTAAGGGGTAGTGGACATACTTACACCATCACTACTCGATTAGATACTCTCACCTTTAAAAAAAATAAAGCATTCATGATGTTGAAAAATAAATAAGCAGTTAAATCACCATTCAACTCACTTTATTGTCACTGTATTATTTCTAAAGTCTTAAGCTGTGAAATCCATTAACACGTAACTTCTAGGGATTACAGCCTAAGGCAGGGACAGAGCTATTTCGAGCGTCTTAAATTGAAAAGATCTTTCAGTGTCAATATTTTATTTTAAGATATTGTGAGCTAAAGATAAAATTTGATTGTACTTACCTAAAGGATTTTTTTTTTTGAATAAAATTAACGTAACACAATCTATAAAATATAACTGTGCACTTGCCATAACCGATATTATATTTTGTTTTCGATCAACTTCACCCTCTTTCTATTAGTAATGCGAAAAATGTGTCTTGCATTTTAATAATTTGGACATGCAGTTGCATTAGTATCACAATATTTATTTTGAAACAAGTACAAGTGTGTATCTATATCACAAAAATAAAGCTGTAGTTTCGTCAAGTACCTACAATTGCAAGTATAAATATTAATTATATATGTCTCGTAACATCGACGTTGCTCCTTGTCACGGGTCTGCGTATTTTACTTCTGATATATAATTAATGGTTTAACCGACATCTCGTCGAAAGCGATAAGATCTGTCTGGCATTTTACTCGTAGTCGTTACTTACGACATCCATGGGACGAAATAAAGTGATAGGTTCCATTATACCGTCTAATAATATAATTATTTATATTACTTTATTTTTAAGTATGTATATATATATATATATATATATATATATGTATATATTGTAGTGGCGGTTAAGAATATCCACTACCCCATATCTTCCCGTGGGTGTCGTAAAAGACGACAAAGGGAAACAGGCAGGAGATGGGCAGCAGCATCTTCCTGATAACAACAAACTTACAATAAAAAAAACTGCGGTTGCCAACCTGCTCGCCAAGCGTGGTAATTATGGCAAATATAGGATTATCAAAGTCCGAAGAGAGGGGGAGGATACGATAATCCTCGAATCCGGCAACTTACTCTATCACTGGGAGGGCGACCATCTGTCCCAAGGAGGTGTCGGATTTATCGTCCACAAGTCTCTCGTTAACAACATTGTAAAGATTGAGAGTGTGTCGACGAGGGTTGCGTACCTTATACTCAGGATCACCAAAACGATATTCGCTGAAGTTCATACAGGTTTACGCACCAACCTCGGCACACCCCGATGAGCAGGTAGAGGAAATGTATGAGGATATCTCTAGAGGCATGCATTTCCTCTGAAACCCAATATACGGTGTTAATGGGAGACTTCAATGCAAAACTAGGCACAAGAGAGAAAGGTGAGCTGAAAGTAGGGAAATTTGGAATAGGGCAACGGAACCCAAAGTGCCAGCAGCTGGCTGACTTCATGGAGAAAGGGGAATATTTATGATGAACTCTTCCTTCCAGAAGCGGCCCCACAGGACGTGGACCTGGTCGTACCCCGACGGTTCGACAAAAAATGAGGTTGACTTCATTATGATGACAAGACAACAACTGTTCAGTGATTTCTCCGTGATCGCGAGGGTGAAAAGTGGTAGCGATCACCGAATGGTTAGAACACATTGAACCGAAACGTTAAGAATTCATTAGACGAGACCTCTCCAGGTCTCGTCTAATGAAGTCAACGCTCCGTCCCCCTCGTGCTCTGTTCCAAAGTCCCGAAACCTTTCAGCTCGAGTTACAAAACCATTTTCAGTGCCTAAAAGACTGCAATGAAATGGACGATATGAATGACAAGCTCGTGGAAACTGTCTATGCGGTCGGAGCAAAGTTCTGCAAGACCCGCCGCAGAAGAATACCAAAACTCTCCGATCACACTCTCAATCTCAAGGCTGTTAGACGGGAGATGAAGCTACATTCTTCAACAGATTTGACAGCATACAGGCAACTGAACAGACAGATCTCCAAATGCATGCGGTGGGACTGACGCAACTTCAATACAGCCTGTATTGAAGAAGCGATCGAGCCGAACCAAGGCTTCAAAGTCTTTGCCAGAGATCTGTTTGCCAGAAAGAGCCAAATATAAAAGCTGAAGACCGAGTGTGGCAGCATCGTTTCCGGTTCACCTGAGATTTTGAGTGAGATTGAGAGGTTCTATGGGCAGCTATACACGTCATCGTTGGAGCCACACGCAAGTGTGAGTAACGATCCAAGAGCGAGTCTTATCCGACATTATTCCGAAGATATCCCGGATGTCAATCTGAGCGAGATTAGAATGGCTCTCCAGCACCTTAAAAACGGCAAGACCCCAGGCGAGGATGGAATTACAGTGGAGCTTCTGAAAGCGGGTGGAAGTTTGGTACTTGAAGTCCTTCAGAAGCTCTTTAATTCCGTCCTCCATGGTGGCATTACACTGGAGGCGTGGAGCAGAATTGCGGTGGTCTTGTTCTTCAAGAAACGGGACAACGCTCTTTGAAGAACTACAGACCGATTTCCCTTCTGAGCCGCGTCTACGTGCAGTTTTCGAGAGTCATTACGAATCGTCTTGCGCGCAGACTTGACGACTTCCAGCCTCCCGAACAAGCCTGTTTCCGGAAGAGCTTTAGCACCATAGACCACATACATACCTTTCGGCAAATTGTACAGAAGTCCGAAGAGTTTCTGAACGTGGTAGAGCCATGCTGCAGCTATATTATGGTTGTAGCACGAATGGGTCGGCTTGACCGGGGAAGGACCACGCTCTCACAGAAAACCAGCGTAAAATAGCAGCTTAACGCTGCTGTGTTTCGTATGGTGAGTGTAGAGAACCGGAGACCCTTTTTACTGGCAAAGAGGCATTCCATCTTAGTCCTCACGGGTGACTACGCATCTGCATCTTGAGTCTTTATTGAGGATAGATGTAGATGTCTATGGGTCACAGTAACCACATAACATCAGGTGGACTGTGTGCTCGTTTGTCACCAGATCCTATAAAAAAGAAGTATGATTTGCCACTATGTCTGGCGTATGTGGATTATGAGAAAGTCTTTGATTCCGTCGAAAATTGGGCGGTGCTGCAGTCCTTTCAGCGGTGCTAAGTTGACTGTCGGTATATCGAAGTGCTGAAGTGTTTGTACAGTAGAGCTACGATGGCTATCCGAGTACAGAACCAGAGTACAAAACCTATCCAATTGCAGAGGGTAGACAGGATAAGACAGGGTGATGTTATATCTCCGAAACTCTTCACCGCTGCATAGGAAGACGTTTTCAAGCGTCTGAACTGGAAAGGATACGGTATTAACAACAATGGCGAGTACATCACTCACCTTCGATTTGCCGACGATATAGTCCTTATGGCAGAATTGCTGGAGGACCTAAGCACCATGCTCAATGACCTCAATATTGTCTCCCAACGAATAGGTCTTAGAATGAACATGGACAAAACAAAGATCATGTTTAATGTCCATGTCAAACCTATGCTGGTAGTTGTTGCGAGCACTAAGCTCGAAGTTGTTGACGAGTATGTTTACCTGGGACAAATAGTCCGACTAGGTAAGTCCAACTTCGACGGAGAGGTCAATCGACGGATTCAACTCGGCTGGGCAGCGTTCGGGATTCTACGACACATCTTCTCGGCAGACACCTCAAAACCTTAAAACGAAATTGTACAACCAATACGTGTTGCCAGTGATGACTTATGGATCTGAGACGTGGTCCTTCACTGCTGGCCGTATGAAGAAGCTCAAGGTCGCTCAGCGAGCTATGGAGAGGGCTATGCTCGGGGTTTCTCTGCGTGATAAACTTAGAAATGAGGATATCCGCGGTAGAACCAGAGTAACCGACATAGCCCAACGGATTAGTAAGCTGAAGTGGCAGTGGGCCGGCCATATAGCTCAAAGAACCGACAACAGATGGGGAAGAAAGGTTCTTGAGTGGCAGCCTCATAACGGTAGGCGAAGTGTAGGGCGACCCCCCACAAGATGGAGTGACGACCTGGTAAGACATGCAGGAAGTCGATGGATGCAGGTGGCTCAGGACCGTGCTTTGTGGCATTCCTTGGGGGAGGCCTATGTTCAGCAGTTCACTTATTATTATACATCCATATCCATATATATCCATAAAAATAAAGTTATTCTCTGTAATATATAAATAATTGACTTTCATTCCGCCGAGGAAGTTATTTACATGCAGTTAAAACATAAAACACAACTAAATTGTATATTTAATTAAATTTTAGGCTATCTGTTCACCTGTCTATCTATCCTGACTAATTTTTTTTTTTTATATATTGATTCACCAACATTTGTATAATTCCTTACATGCTATTTAAATACAATGAACCAATAAGAACTAAAATGTACAAATAATTACAGGCGGATACCACATGCTAATAACTATCTCTGCGCTGTAACTTTATTTCTAGGGTAAAAAAAAATAATAATGATATACAGTAATAAAAATACATAGAGCGAAAAGAAAAGAAAATGTTTTATAGAATATTACAAGAAATGGTCTCTTAATGTCCGACGGAGCTTGTTAGGAGGGTCGAAAAATATATCGATTGTTTCGCTAAATTTGTTAACAATTTTACTCATTCTCGCAATTGGGGAATTGGAGCCAAACACTGTTCTACGATGTGGTCTAGTCAACGGTGTAATCTTACGAGCAAAACGCGGATAGTGATAGGAAACGCACAAATTAAATTTACTTAAAATTTCGGGACAGTCAATAACACCATTAATAATTTTCGAAGCAAAAATTAAATCAATAATATCCCTGCGGTTTTCTAGAGAAATCATTTTGAAATAGACCAAGTTATTTTCATATGATACACGCTTCTTATAACTTCTAAACCCACGCGCGTAAGACAAATGTCTTATGAATCTTTTTTGGATCCGCTCGATTCTCAGTGAATGTGTAGCATAATGAGGTCTCCAGACTACAGCACAGTATTCTAATATACTTCTTACCAAACTGTTAAACAATAGAATTTTAATTTTAGAGCTTCGAAAAACTTTGATATTTCTTATTACAAAAGCCATCATCCTAGATGCACGCTTAGTAATGTTTTCAATGTGAGGCACAAAAGTTAATTTTTTATCGAAAACAACCCCTAGGTCTCTAATTTGGTCTAACTGCTGTATATTATTATCTCCAATGTGATAGCTATAATCGATGGTATTACTTTTTCTCGCATATTGCACATAAAGACATTTACTAATGTTTAAGTCCATTCGATTTACTTTGCACCATTCCACCAATTGATCCAAATCATTTTGTAGCTTCACTGAATCATTCTCTTCCGTTATCATCTTGCAAATTTTTAATTCATCCGCCTACAAGTACGCACAAGAACTTTTCATCAATTCTGGTATTTCATTAACGAACACTCCAAACAGAATCGGTCCGAGATGTGACCCTTGGGGTACACCAGAATGAATGTTTTTCAAGCCTGACTGATATCCATTCACTACTACAAAAAACGCTCGGTCATTTAAATATGATTTTAGCCAATTCAACAAACTACCAGTAATACCATAGGCAGCTAACTTTCGAATCAATATATCATGTGGGACCCGATCAAACGCTTTGCTAAAATCGGTATATATTACGTCGACTTGTTTTCCCGCATCAAGCGCTTCAATTAGTGTTTCCGTAATATGTACCAATTTAGTACTCGTGGACCTAGTTTTAACGAAACCATGTTGGCTAGTGGTTAAGTAAAGATTGATATGTCTCTTAATAAAAGGACAAATTATTGACTCAAATAATTTAGCGAAGACTGATAGTATAGAGATTGGTCTGTAATTTTTTACATAATCCGCACTACCTGCTTTATGAACCGGAACGATTTTAGCTATTTTCCATTCTGTAGGAAACTGCCCAGTACAAAGAGAAAGATTGAAAATAATTAAAAGTGGGTTAACAAGATGTTCAGCACATCTGACTACGAACACTGGAGGTATTCCGTCAGGACCTGCCCCTTTATTACAATTGATGGCTTTTAGTTTATTTAATAGGGTATCATGATTAATTGTCAGCTTTGCTAAGTGAAGGCTATTAATTTCTATTGATTTCAAAGACTCTGAATGGTCATAAACATAATCCTGCTCAGTACATTCAGTATTCTCAGAGTACACGGATGAAAAGTGTGAAGAGAAAAGTTCGCAAGTTTCCACTCCATCAAAAGTTACTGTCATTCCGTCAGTCATTGCGAGGGGATAGGCGCTTGAACCACCACGTTTCGCCTTAACAAAGGACCAAAATAGTTTTGGGTTTTTTGCTATGTTACTCTCTATAAGTTTTATATACCTATTGTAGCAATTTGTGGCCATATGTGTACACCTTTTACTCAGCAATTGCAGTTCAAGCTCATCTCTGGGATTTTTATATTTTTTGTGACGGCACCTAATTTTATACTTATCTTTTAGCATTCTAATTAGATTCCGATCAAACCAAGGTGGGTAGTTGTTATTTTTTGACGATTTATTGGGGACAAATTTAATAATAACATCTCGAATTTTCTGGTAGAAAATTTGTAGCATATCATTTACATCTGTCAACCCGTCAAGCAGTTTTACCCAATCATAACTCTCTAATTCTTTACAAATACTATCATAGTCAGCTCTGTAGAAATTTAATTGTACGTTTTCAATATTGTAAGGTAATCTAATGTCATTCAATAGCTTAACATTTATGTCAAGGGGAGGATGGTACCTATCAACTTTACTGAGGGGACAAAGTGCCTGTTCCACTGTACAGTTAGGTAAATTTGAAATAACCAAATCAAGTGTTCTATTTAAATTCTTATTTTTTATACGATTGTACTGTTTCAAATCATTAACATTTAAAAAATCAACAAATGACTGACTAACAGTGGAAAGCTCACATTTTGCAGTATCCTCATCTAACAAGCTCCAATTTATGGAAAATAGATTAAAATCACCTACTATACAATGCATGCACTGTTCTTCCAGGACGCTAGTACAAGTATCATAAAATTTATCATAAGTTACACTTTTTACAGGAGATGGTAAATAAATGGCACAGAAGGCAATTTGATCAATTGACTGTGATGCTGGTGCATCGACTAAAACCCAAAGATCTTCCAGATCCGACTCCCAAGCGTTCATACGCTTCGATTTTAATTTACTTGATACTGCTATTAAAACCCCCCCTCCCTATACTAATCTTCGAAATGTCTGAACTGACTCTGATACGACACTCTGTCATACCCGTTGCGTATTTTAGATCCCTCATAAAGGAAATTTTTACACCGCCAGCTATAGCTATAGCTATATATATCTTTCCTATAGGAAACCTCTTTTATCACCCCCAGGACGAAGTTTATATTTTATGAAATAAAATTATAAAACACTGATAACACATTAAAAATCTGAATATTTAACTTATTTACAAAATCGCGATTTATCCCACAGCTATTTTTTTATAGAATAAAGGTGGAAAAAGACCACACAGACGATCTGAAGGTAAGTGGATGCTGAAGCCCATAGACATACATTTTATCTTTAATTATGAATCAATATGCAGCTGCGCTCCCACCCCTAGGGATAGATATAGATATAGAATGCCTCGTTTCCAGTAAAAAGCGTCTTCAGTTCCCTACACTAACCATACGAAACACAACAGCATTAAGCTGCTACTATATGCTGGTATTGTATGACAGTGTGGTCTTTTCACGGTCTAGCCGACACATTCATGCCACAACCATAATAGAGCAGCATGGCTCTACCATGAATAAAAAATAGTAGAGAAAATTGTTTACAATCTCCAGACTTGGCTCTTAGAATTGTTTCAAAACTCATGTGTGAGACTATAAATGCATCTATTTGTTTTGATTTAAGATAAAGTAAATTATATAGAAATAAACATTTTTCTTAATAACTCGCACACAGAAACACCACTCTCCTTTGTAATTTTATTTCGGCACAAAAAATGCTTATCTCTATGATACAAACGAGAATAAAAATTCACGACCTTATTTTAAAGATAAACATGCAATTGACGTTTCCTAGAAAGCTACATCATTTTTCCTGAAGCACACAAAGTTGCATCTCGGCAAATATCACTTTTCCTTAGAGACACGTTTAAAAAATAGGACAGCTCTTTTCAAAACTACAATAAAGCATGTCTCAACAAGTCTCTTTCGTTTGTATTCAGCGATTTCGCTAAACTTGAATGTTTTATACTTTTCAATTAAAATGCATTAGCTCTTAGTTACTTACATAAAATATTTGAAAAAATTGATAAAGATTAGATGATACATTAATATTGTAAGTGGTCCGTAGTCAAGTATGGTACTTGACTACCGACATGACGGTCCTAGAATAAATTCCATTGTTCCACTGTTATCACGCAACTTATTGCTTTCTGGGCACAGATTGGTCTTTCTTTGTATTATTTTTATGTTTCTGACGCTACATCTGAACTTTACTCTAATCTTATCGAGTAATTGTTACACCGAACAAAGATTAGTTAGAACAAATCAGTCTATCCGTCCTAGTTCCGTCGGAAGTTCCGAAAGTTTTCGGAAGTTGCTGTTATACTTGAAATTAGCCGGGGGAAAATCAATATTTATAGTATTTTATTATCATCTATATAAAATGATTAGCATTATGGAATTTCACATTCAATAAATACTATTTTCTTATATTTAACAAAACACGCACATAATTTAGGATAATAATGATTATTTTGTTATAAGCAGTTTTTATTATTAATTTAATCAAAAGTACTTTATTATTACATACTGAACCTTAATATATTTTTGTAAATAATCATACAGTGGTTAGTAGTGCTAATAAAATTATTTTTCCACTATATTATTTTTTTAATTCATATTTTAATTAAAAATCGTCTTCTTGTAGGATTACAATGTCAACAAGAGGTAAAATTAAAAATTTTGTACAACCAACTTCAATATAAATTATTAAGGATAATTCAAAAACTACAGACCATACCTAGATCAAAAAAAAATTTAATTAATTCAGTTGAATTAAGAACACTCTACTTTTTTGAATTCGGTTGAAAAAACGAGATTGAAATCAACATTGAAGTGGAAGCCAGGACCGTGCTTTGCAGCGTACTTTCAGAAAGATCTATGTGCAGCAGATGGTGATATTGAAATTTATACTCAAAGAACGTATTTACAAAATGTAGCATACTGTACACTAGAGCAATATTATAATAGCCTGCCTAGTGACCAAACACTCAAACGCTACTCAAATTTAAGACGTCTTAAAGTTTCGTGGTGTCACAGTCACTTCGAGTTAAAGTGATAGAGACAGCACGAGACTTAACGGCGCGGCGTCTTAAATTTGAATAGCGTTTGAGTGTTTGGCCACTAGGCATTATGAACACTATGGCTCAGTTAAATAGTAAAGTAGTTTTAGATTTTTTTTTAAATTATAGTTTTTTAATATTGCCTATATTTCAATGTTATTGAAATTAATGTTAATATTTAATAGTAAAGTAAACTTTCTTAAAATAAACTCATTTTACATTAGAGAGAACTCAGTCCATCTGATTGTAAATGGACGCTGTAGGCCATAGCCATCTACATCTATCCTCGGTTAAGAATCTAAATATAGATTGACAAAGATGGAATACCTTGATTCTAGTGAAAAGGTTGTCCGATTCAGTATACTCACCATACGAAACACAGCAGCATTCTGGGTGGTGTTTCACGCTAGTATTTTGTGAGAGCGTGGTCCTTCTCCGGGCGAGTTGATCCGTTCTACAATCATAGTATAGTATATTATATAGTCGTATATCGTAGAATGGTGGTTCTACTATATAAAATATGTTACAGCTACTGTGCTACGTGCTTACGCACAAGTGGCCGGCGAAGCAAGATTATCCTTATGACACGTTACTTATAATTGTTAAATTAGTACTAAATATAACAAAGGAAACCTAAATGTTGAGAACTTAAATATTTGGATTTCTTCTTCTTTTCTCATAATTTTTATGTTTTCATTTTAATTTTTTTCATTTTAAATAATTTCAATACATTTATTTACATAACATGATATACAATATTTTATTATATATGTTACGACTCAAAGCCGAAGTGCGGTTACACGTAGTTCTAGCCAGCTAAAACAAGGGGCGGCCAGCAGTAGTTGCTTAAATTTAAGTGTACTGTTAAATTTGTAAAAACGTGGATAAACTTATAAAGTAATACATATGATACACTTAAGTTTAACCAACCGCAATAGGTTACACCTTTTTTTTACATGGGGAAATGCCTACGCATACCTGCCTCGCGGGGGCAAGGACGGTTTATGTCGGACTCGCACCGACTAAAACCCCATGGTGTTCCACCCTCGTCGCATATTAGCAGGGCCACAGGAACGCTTTCGCACACATCCGCGGCCCCACCTGCGCAGGCCGCCCCATGGCGGCCCCTCCTAGGGAGAGGACGACTCCTCCCCCATCTCCCTCTCAGGTAAGGCGCACCAGAACACATGGCGCGCCCTTCTCCTCGGCCTCCAATTTCACATGCGCAACGGACGCCCCCGTGTCCGATGCGCGAAGGCCATGGGGTCAGGAAAAACTAGCACTCAGAAGCACCAGACTTCCTGAACCCAGCGGCGGATCTGGTCTATGGCTCTGCCGCCAACCAAGATTCGGCTGCGGAGGGTAGGGAGAGCGGCGCCTCGCAATACCGACACTGCTCTCCCCCCGCAGCCCCACCACCACCGCATTAACGGTGCGGCCCCGTTTGAGTCGCGGAGGATAGGGCGAGTGGCGCATCGCCATACCAACACTTCTCTTCCTCCGCGACTCCACCTCGGCTGCAGCGGTAGAGGGAGCGGACACCCTTCCCACCGCAGCCAACCGACACTTCGGATGAAGTGGGCTCGCCAAGCCCACTCGGAGTGGCTACCTCGGGCCGGCCCTATATTCACCGTGGGTGACCAAGCCACGGCTACTAAGCCCCCCCGCCACGACAAGGCGGGAACCCGTTCGGGGGGGGGGGGGATAGTCTACACGTAGTTAAAGCCGGCTAGAACTAGATGTATCTGCACTTCAGCTTTTAGCCGTAACATATACAATATTAAAAAACTATAATAAAAAAAAAATTAAAAAAAAATAAAACTAAAAACTTAATTATCTATCCTACTCCTTGTGGTATCGTTAGAATGCTAGCTGCTTTTCCTAGCTGAATTGCTTTGGCTTTCATTTTAAATGTTAATAATCTTTTTTTTAAACGTCACCTCCACGCTAGTATTTTTTCCTGTATCGTGGAGGCAGTTTACAAACACAAATTGCACAAGGACACACATCCCGTCATACAAATACTTGTTCCGTGCCGGATTCGAATCCGCGACCCCCAGCGCAGCAACTCATTGCTAAGCCACTGCGCCACGAAGCCGTCGAATCATATAAAACAGTTTATTTTCAGTAATAACTCTATATTATTAAACCTTTGAACAAGTTGTGAATAGACTTTATAGCTGATACATGGAAACTGTTACTAAAGCATCTTCGATGAAAATTCAATTTTACATCACACAATAGTTTAGATCTCTCGAAATATTTGCATAACTTTATTGATTTAACAAACTCTGCTTTGACTTGCGGTACACCTTATGTTTTCGCGTGTGCAGTAAGTTTCATATCAAAATTCATATGAAGTTTATGCAAAGCTGATTCATTTTAATCATGCAAAATGGACGTTACGAAATGATATTATATTATTCATTGGAAATAACTGAAGAATGCTTTTCAATAATAAGAAACGATTTAACGATCTAATCAGACATGCAGGAAGTCAATGTATACATTTGGCTTAAGACCATGCTTTGTGGCATTCCTTGGTAGAGGCCTATATTCCAAAATGGGACTTGTAAGGATTTGTAATGACACTGACGATAATGATGAATAGAATCAAAATTATAGAATCGGATTTTTTTTATTTGCGTAAGAACATGGTATATAAAGGTGGTACATGTTAAAAAGGTGGACATGTCTCGCTATTACAAATAGCATGCAAAATTTATATTATTATTTTTCAATTATAAACAATAGATCTGATAATAGCTGAGCTATAGATATAATATGTTTAAATTTTACACAACTTGATCAAAACGTATAATTAGTAAGTATAGTAGTGGTAGCAGTGAGTATATAATCTTCGAGCAACATGGCCGACCCGTTGCACGCGTGCTGATTGTACACTTTTGTTCTAAATTTCTCATGTAGGTACATATATAGGAAAAGAATATTTTATGCATTTTCCCTGACACGGTTCAGCAAAACTTAATTCACGGGGCGACCTCTTGGTCATATTCGCCGAAAACTTAGTAGATAGGAGTACAAGTTTAATAAATTTAAGAAGTTCCCATGAATCACTTAAACTTAGTTGAACCGATCCTGTTATCCTTAGTTGTTTTTCGTAAAAATAGCACAAATCATGATATTTTAAAAGTAAGGAAAGTGGTATAAAGTAATTGAAAAAATCTAAATCATTAACTGTCAATAGCCGTCTACTGATTTTTTACGCGGGCGGCAAAATTATCTAATGTATTAGAAATGGCCAGTTGATAAAACGCGGAGCTAATAATTTACCATTAAAAATAAAAACTCGTCAAGTATCATAAGGTAAAAGACTCCTTAAGTATTTAAAGCTAATTAATTAATTCATATTCTTATAAAAAAGAGCGCGTTCTGATTACAGAAGTCAATTACGACGATATTTTAAAACGGCTGAACCGATTTAAATGATGCTTTCTTTGCCAAACTGAATAGACCTCTAGGGCAGGGGTCGGCAAACTTTTGAGTCGGAAGAGTCAAAAATTACAATTTCAAAAATTTAAAATATTTTGAGGAGCTACAAATTTTTTTCTTGCTAACCAAATAGTTCTTGCATAAATAGTTTTTTGATAAAAAAAAATCTAATATATGTACTCATAAGAAAAATATATATATTATATATATATATATATATATATATATATATATATAATATATATATATATATATATATATATAATATATAAGGAAATAGAGTGAATGGGGCTCTACACTCTATTGTGAAAAGTCAGAATGTGTCCAAAAAGGCACGTATGGCAATTCACAATGCTGTGTTAGTGCCTACTTTAATGTATGGTAGTGAAAGTTGGGTGTAGCAGAAGAAGCATGAGAGTAGAATAAATGCTGTAGAAATGCGGTCATTAAGGAGTATGTTAGGGATGAAGCTGAATGACAGAGTGAGAAATTGTTTAATAAGAGAAGAGTGTGGTTTGAATTAATTAATTAGCTTTAAATACTTACTTTTAAGTCCGAAGAGTACAATTTGCCACTATGTCTGGCGTATGTGGACTATGAGAAAGCCTTTGATTCCGTCGAAATTTTGGCTGTGCTGCAGTCCCTTCAGTGCTGCCAATTTGACTGTCGGTATATCGAAGTGCTGAAGTGTTTGTACAGTAGAGCTACGATGGATTTCCGAGTACAGAACCAGAGTACGAAACCTATTCAATTGCAGAAAGGTGTAAGACAGGGTGATGTTATATCCCCGAAACTCTTCACCGCTGCATTGGAAGACGTTTTCAAGCGTCTGGACTGGAAATGATACGGTATTAACATCAATGGCGAGTACATCACTCACCTTTGATTTGCCGACGATATAGTCCTTACGGCAGAATTGCTGGAGGACCTAAGCACCATGCTTAATGAACTCAATAGTGTCACCCAACGAATAGGTCTTAGGATGAACATGGACAAAACAAAGATCATGTTTAATGTCCATGTCACACCTATGCCGGTAGTTGTTGCGAACACTAAGCTCAAAGTTGTTGACGAGTATGTTTACCTGAGACAAATAGTCCGACTAGGTAAGTCCAACTTCGACGGAGAGGTCAATCGACGGATTCAACTCGGCTGGGCAGCATTCGGGAAACTACGACACATCTTCTCGTCAGACATACCTCAAAACCTTAAAACGAAATTGTACAACCAGTGCGAGTTGCCAGTGATGACTTACGGATCTGAGACGTGGTCCGTCACTGCTGGCCGTATGAGGAAGCTCAAGGTCGCACAGCGAGCTATGGAGAGGGCTATGCTCGGGGTTTCTCTGCGTGATAAACTTAGAAATGAGTAAGTATATCCGCATTAGAACCAGAGTAACCGACATAGCCCAACGGATTAGTAAGCTGAAGTTGCAGTGGGCCGGCCATATAGCTCGAAAAACCGACAACCGATGGGGAAGAAAGGTTCTTGAGTGGCAGCCTCATACCAGTAGGCGAAGTGTAGGGTGACCCCTCACGAGATGGAGTGACGACCTGGTAAGACATTGCAGGAAGTCGATGGATGCAGGTGGCGCAGGACCGTGCTTTGTGGCATTCCTTGGGGGAGGCTTATGTTCAGCAGTGGACTAATGAAAGGCTGTAATGATGATATATATATATATATATATATATATATATATATATATATATATATACATTCATATGCATATATCCACAAAAATAAGGTTATTCTCTGTAATATATAAATAATTGACTTTTATGGAGCCGAGGGAGTTATTCACATGCAGTTAAAACATAAAACACAACTAAATTGTATTTAGTTATTTAATTAAATTTTAGGCTATCTGTTCACCTGTCTATCTATCCCGACTAATCTTCGAATGTCTGAACTGACTCTGATACAGCACTCTGTCATACCCGTTGCGTATTTTACATCCTGCATAAACGAAATTTTTACACCGCCAGCTATAGCTATAGCTATATATATATCTTTCCTATTGGAAACCTCTTTTATCACCCCCAGGACGAAGTTTATATTTTATGAAATAAAATGATAAAACACTGATAACACATTAAAAATCTGAATATTTAACTCTTATTTTTCTTATTTACAAAATCGCGTTTTATCTCACAGCTATTTTTTTATAGAATAAGGGTGGAAAAAAACCACACAGACGATCTGAAGGTAAGTGGATGCTGAAGCCCATAGACATATACAATTTATCTTTAATTAAGAATCAAAATGCAGCTGCGCTCCCACCCCTGGGGATAGATATAGATATAGAATGCCTCGTTTCCAGTAAAAAGTGTCTTCAGTTCCCTATACTCACCATACGAAACACAACAGCATTAAGCTGCTACTATATGCTGGTATTCTATAACAGTGTGGTCTTACCACGGTCTAGCCGACACATTCGTGCAACAACCATAATAGAACAGCATGGCTCTAGCACGAATAAAAAATAGTATAGAAAATTGTTTACAATCTCCAGACTTGGCTCTTATAATCGTTTTTAAACTCATGTGTGCGACTATAAATGCATATATTTGTTTTGACTTAAGATAAAAAAAAAATATATAGAAATCAACATTTTTCTTAAAATCTCGCACACAGAAACACCACTCTCCTTTGTAATTTTATTTCGGCACAAAAATGCTTATCTATATGATACAAACGAGAATAAAAATTCACGACCTTATTTTAAAGATAAACATGCAATTGACGTTTTCTAGAAAGCAACATCATTTTTCCTGAGGCACACAAAGTTGCATCTCGGCAAATATCACTTTTCCTTAGAGACACGTTTGAAAAATAGGACAGCTCTTTTCAAAACTACAATAAAGCATGTCTCAACAAGTCTCTTTCGTTTGTATTCAGCGATTTCGCTAACCTTGAATTTTTTATACTTTTCAATTAAAATGCATTAGCTCTTAGTTATTTACATAACTTATTTCAAAAATTGATAAAGATTAGATGATACATTAATATGGTAAGTGGTCCGTAGTCAAGTATAGCACTTGACTACGGACATGAAGGTCCTAGATTAAATTCCATTGTTCCACTGTAATCACGCAACTTATTGCTTTCTGGGCACAGATTGGTCTTTCTTTGTATTATTTTTATGTTTCTGACGCTACATCTGAACTTTACTCTAATCTTATCGAGTAATTGTTACACCGAACAAAGATTAGTTAGAACAAATCAGTCTATCCGTCCTAGTTCCGTCGGAAGTTCCGAAAGTTTTCGGAAGGTGCTGTTATGCTTGAAATTACCCGGGGGAAAATCAATGTTCATTGTATTTTATTATCATCTAGATGAAAATTATTAGAATGATGGAATTTTACCGCTAAAAAGAACCCCTTTGTCGTATTTCCTCATTTTCAAGGCACTCCCCTTCTCGCCTCAGCCAGTATCGGAAACCTCGGAGTCAAAATATCGAGTGACGTTTCGTGGTCACTTAAAAGAGAAGGCCAAATGGGCCTCTAAAAAGCTTGGCGTGCTCAGCAGAGAGGGACAGTATTTATTATGCTGGCACACCGCCTGCAACTTTACAAGGCGCAGGTTCGGCCTCACAAGGAATACTGTTCCCATCTCTGGGCAAGGGGCTCCCCAGTGCCAGCTCCTTCCACTTGACCGCATCCAGCGCAGAGCTCGAATCTTCGACGACCGAGTCCGATCGGCTCGATTCATTGGCACTGCGAAGAGATGTTGCATCCCTTTGCATTTTCTTTTGAATTTACCACGGGGAGTGCTCTGAGGAATTGTTCGGATTAATCCCAGCCGCCAAATTTTACGAACGCACATCGCGGCAGAACTCCCGATACCATCCACACCATCTGGATGAGTGGCGGTCCACTACTGTGCGATTTAGAAGATGTTTTCTTCCTCGCACGACTTCCTTGTGGAATCGATTACCATCAGCGATTTTTCCGGACCGATACGACTTAGGAACCTTCAAGAAAAGAGCCTACTTCTTTTGAAAAGGCCGGCAACGCATCTGCGATTCCCCTGGTGTTGCAGTTGTTCATGGGCGGCGGTAGTCACTTACCATAAGGTGAGCCGCATGCTCGTTTGCCCGCTCTCCTATAAAAAAATAAATAAATATTATTTTCTTATATTTAACAAAACACGCACATAATTTAGGATAATAATGATTATTTTGTTATAAGTAGTTTTTTTTTAAAATTATTTAATCAAAAGTACATACTTCACCTTAATATATTTCTGTTAATAATCATATAGTGGTAAGTAGTGCTAATAAAATTATTTTTCCAGTATATTATTTTTTTAATTTATATTTTAATTAAAATCATCTCGTAGGATCACAGTGTCAACAAATGGTAAAATTAACAATTTTGTACAACCGAATTCAATATAAATTATTAAGGATAATTCAAAAACTAGGGATCAGATAAATAAATTCAGTCAAATTGAGAACCTCCTGCTTTTTGAATTTGGTTGAAAAAACGAGATTGAAATCAACATTGAAGTGGCAGCCAGGACCATGCTTTGCAGCGTACTTTGAGAAAGGTCTATGTGCAGCAGATGATGATATTGAATTTAATACTCAAAGAACATTATATTTAGAAAATGTAGCATACTGTAAACTAGAGCAATATTATAATAGCCTGCCTAGTGACCAAACACTCAAACGCTACTCAAATTTAAGATATCTTAAAGTCTCGCGGTGTCACAGTCACATCGACATAAAGTGATAGAGACAGCACGAGACTTAACGGCGCGGCGTCTTAAATTTGAATAGCGGTTGAGTGTTTGGCCACTAGGCATTATGAACACTATAGCTCAGTTAAATAGTAAAGTAGTTTTAGATTTTTTTTAATCAAAATTTTTTAATATTGTATATAATTCAATGTTATTGAAATTAATGTTAATATCTAATCGTAAAGTGAACTTTCTTAAAAAAAAAGAGAGAACTCAGTCCATGTGATTATAAATGGACGCTGTTGCCCATAGCCATCTACATCTATCCACGGTTAAGATTCAAAATATGGATTGACAAAGATGGAATACCTTGATTCTAGTGAAAAGATTGTCCGATTCACTACACTCACCATACGAAACACAGCAGCATTTTGAGTGGTGTTTCACGCTGGTATTTTGTGAGATCATGGTCCTTCTCCGGGCGAGTCGATCCATTCTACAGTCATAGTATAGTATAGTGTATCGTCTTATATCGTAGTACGGTGGTTCTACTACATAAACATGTTAGAGCTACGCTGCTACGTGATAACGCACAAGTGGCCGGCGAAGCAAGATTATCCTTATGACACTTTACTTATAATTGCTAAATTAATACTAAATATAATAAAGGAAACCTAAATGTTGAGAAATTAAATATTTGGATTTCTTCTTCTTTTCTCATAATTTTTATGTTTTAATTGTTTTTTTTTTTCATTTTTAATAATTTGAATACATTTATTTACATAACATAATATACAATATTTTATTATATATGTTATGGCTCAAAGCCAAAGCGCGGTTACACTTAGTTCTACCCGGCTAAGACAAGGCGCGGCCAGCAGTAGTTGGTTAAATTTAAGTGTACTGTTAAATTTGTAAAAACGTGGATACACTTAACAAGTAATACCAACGACAGTAGGTTAAGGTGCAGTAAAATCGCAGACATTTATCTAATTTATAAATTACATATGATACACTTAAATCTAACCAACCGCATTAGGCTACACCTAGTTCAAACCGGCTAGTACTAGGTGTATCTGCACTTCGGCTTTTAGCTGTAACATATACAATATTAAAAAACTATAATAAAAAACTAAAACTAAAAACTTAATTATCTATCCTACTCCTTGCGGTATCGTGCCAAGAACGCTGGCTGCTTTTCCTCGCTGAATGGCTATGGCTTTGATTTTAAATGTTTATAATCTTTTTTTAAACGTTATCTCCACGCTAGTATTTTTTCCTGTATCGTGGAGGCAGTTTACAAACACAAATTGCACAAGGACACACATCCCGTCATACAAATACTTGTTCCGTGCGGGATTCGAACCCGCGACCCCCAGCGCAGCAACTCATTGCTAAGCCACTGCGCCACAGAGCCGTCGAATCATATAAAACAGTTTATTTTCAGTAATAATTCTATATTATTGAATCTTTGAACAAGCCGTGAATTGACTTTATGGCTGATAAATTGTAACTGTTACTAAAGCATCTTCGATGAAAATTCAATTTCACATCACACAATAGTTAAAATTTACATCTCTCGAAATATTTGCATAACTATATTGATTTACCAAACTCCGCTTTGACTTGCGGTACACCTTATGTTAATTTTATTTCGCGTGTGCAGTAAGTTTCATATCAAAATTCGTATGAAGTTTATGCAAAGCTGATTCATTTTAATTCATGCAAAATGGACGTTACGAAATGACATTATATTATTCACTAGCTGTGCCCCGCGGTTTCACCCGCATCATCACGTGTCCGAGGTGCGTGACATGACCTAGTTCAAGCATTTTATAACGGCTAGGGTAGGGTTTAAGCGTCGTTCGCGCGCCCAGCCAAGTATTGAATTATATTAATTTTACATTATCTCTTAAACTATGCGTCCAAATAACATGGTATAAACAACAAAGTTTATCTTCATGAAATTGTCTTGATGATGAAGTAACTTTCGTGCGTACGGATAAATAGGCCATGCCTAATAATAACGCTCATAAATCACTTTTAAATTTTCAATATTTTTTTGTCACAAAATACCAAATTACGGATTATGTATAAGAAATAAACATATGGTATCGCGGACTTTTTTAGACGGAGTAAAGATCTATATTTTTCTAGAACATTGTATTTACGTATCCCTAACGATAACACCAGCGTACGCGGATAAATCATTTCGGGAGTGCTTTTTCTTCTGATTTGCTTAACAAATATCCAAATTTAAGGCTAGCTGAGTAATATAGCTTAATGATGGGTAGCCTATACTATTCCACATGAATCTGGCTATAATATACAAAAATAATTTTTCAAATCTGACTGGTAGTTCCAGAGATTAGCGCGTTTAAACAAACAAAAAAACTCTTCCGCTTTATTATATTAAGTATAGATTGGAAATTACTGAACTACGCTTTTTAATAATACGAATCGATTTAACGACCTAATAAGGCATGCAGAAAGTCAACGGATGCATATGATTTAAGACCGTGCTTTGTGGCATTCCTTAGCAGAGGCCTATACTCCGCAATGGACTTCTAAAGGGCTGTAACGACGCTGACGATGATGATAAATAGATTTATTAATAGCTAAAGCTATGGATATTATATGTTTTAACTTTACAAAACTTGATGAAAACGTATAAATAGCAAGTATAGTGGTGGTAGCAGTGAGTATATAATCTTCGAGCTACATGGCTGACTCATTGCACATGTACTGGTTGTACACTTTTGTTCTAAATTTCTCAGGTACATATATTGGAAAAGAATATTTCATGCATTTTTCCGGACGCGGTATAGTAGAGCTTAATTCATGGGGTGACCTCTTAATAATACTCGTCGAAAACTTAGTAGATAGAATATAAGTTTGATAAATTTAAGTAGTTCCTTGGGTGAACCGATCCTGTGTTTTTCGTAAAAATTGTACAAATCGTGATAATTTAAAAGAAAGAGGTATAAAGTAATGGAAAAAATCAAAATTATCAATAGGCGTCTACTGATTTTTATTTTACTGTCGCTGGACGACAAAAATATCTAATGTGTTAGAAATGGCCAGTTGACGACGCGAAACTAATATTAAGTATCTTAAGGTTAAAGACTCCTTAAGTATTTAAAGCTAATTAAATAATTCACATTCTTATTAAAAAGAGTACGTTCTGATTACAAAAGTTAATTATGACGATATTTTAAAACGACTAAACCAATTTAAATGATGCCTTCTTTACCAAACAGGATAGAACTCTAGAGTTATCCAATAATCAAATTTAAAAAAATCCACTCTTAGGGTTTGACAAATAGAGCATAAAGATTTATTGTAACTATTGACTTAAAGACATTCTAGTTCTTACATAGTTGCTTGGCATATTGGTTAGTTTACTCAAAAGGGCAAAAAAAAATTAACTCTTAATTAAAAGTAAAAACCGACTTTATAAATATATTTTTAACTATAAAAAAATAGATTTTCACATTAAAGCTTCCAAAGACGAGACTTCAATTATTTGATGCAATTTTAGTTTCTGTTATTATTGAAAATCTGTTTTAACCAAAGTCCGTTTTCCAAACTTTTAAATACTGTTGAAACTTTATATTTTGCTTTGTTATGTCTATTAAAAATTACTAAAGTAAAAATAATCTAAGGTTACATGGAAAGATGCTTCTAACACTCCGGAAAATTTGTTTAGTTTTAAGTAGATTTAATCAAGACATGACAAGACGGCAGTAGCTTTAACCAAGTCAATTTAGAAGACGAATTTCAGCTTGTCAACGCCTAGCTACTTCAAAAACCTCATTAAAACTTGGCTTACTATGGCGTAGACATCCTTATCATGGCGGTGCGATAAATCATAATATAAGCACTTGTATTAGTTCAAATATTTTCTTACATTATAATTACCGAAAACTTATATTTTACTTACATGCGGTAATCTTTTTTGATTAAATAATAACAATTAGGTTTACAATATTTGTTTATATTAAAACCAACAATAATTAAGAAAGTCATAATATTACGTTTTTATAGTTTTTTTTATATTACTTTTTTATATTACAGAAAGACTGTTTTATTAATTTATTTAATTATTTTTTCATTTTTTTTATATTACAGAAAGACTAGCAGACAAAAAACAGACTAGCTTACATTCATATTGACGAAATTCACTTCTGCAGCTCATGGGGACCTGCAAGAAGCAAAGCAGAGCCTAGACAGCGATGGCTTGTGATTAGTTGAAATGCCTCAATTAGGATAGAACACAGCAGTGCGTGTACTATCGTTGGGTAGCAGAAATATGCTAGAGAGATATTTCAATTTAATTTTATAACTGTAACATATAAGCACTTTTTTATAGGTTGTATTAAACGGATTATCTTAAAATAAAATAATTGGCCCGGACCGCATTTTAATTAAACGTCCCAGCAATGAGTTAGATAAAGTAAACGGAAACAAAATTGCGTTCACTGGTTAGGTGTAATTGAGTTAAATGTATTATAATGGTTTGTTATATATTAAAATATTTATTATAAATATTAAAATATATTGTCTACATTCTGACTTTTAATTTTTTTTAAATAGTATATGGGTGACAAACAAAAAACACACGGTCTATCTGATAGTAAGTGGGTGCAGTGATCCATAGCCCATATTATACTGGTAATATTCAATTAATTAATATATTTATATACTATTGTCAGTGACCAATCACTTTTCTATGATACCCTCATTCGTTATAACACTTTCTAAGAAAAAAGCCAACGAATTCACATAGAAAATGCTTTCATCGCTTGCTGCAATACATTCTGTATTAGAACAAAAAATTATAAAGTTCTTATATCTATATTTCATTTTAAAGTCCACTTATATTTTTTTCGTGTTTTATACGAAAATTTATACAAATCAAAATCATGATAAGAGACAGATTTTGTAAATAAATCATATTAAAATTAGCACTTTCGCTAACATCTTCACTAAACATCAAAGCGACGACTAGAGACTACAGGAGAAATTCTACGTAAACACTACACAAGTTATGCAGGCCTCAATATATTCGTAGTGTACTAGCTCGGTAGCGTGTTAGTCCATTGTAAACACTGACTCACTCCTCGCTCGACATAAAAACTTCTAATTATAAACAAACTTCGCGTTGAAAGCTGCCTCTTTAACATGCTTTTGTTCAAGCATGCTATGAGTCATGCGTCTCAAACAGGATAAAGCCGTGTATGTACATACATAATAATTGCTTTTTTGTCAAACTCCAACTCTCGTTGTGCAGAGAGGTAGTTCGTGCACGCTGAACTTGCCCGGAGATCGACTATGGCGGTGGTAAGGGCTGTCACACACTATATATATTATATTTTAATATGTTAAAATATTATGTTCTTCTATATCAAAACATGCCATGTTAATATGCTAAATATAAATAATAACATGTGTTATTATACTAGTAGTACCGGCGGTCATCCTGGCTTGTGAATGTTTAGCTACACATTTATTATGAAAACAAGCTTTTTGCCCCGCGGTGTTACGCGCGTCCACGTTATATTGTCCAGACAGTCATGACTCACACTTATTATGAAATTTCACTTTCTAATATTTCGGTATGATAATAATCTATGTATATAATAATCAATGCTATAAATCTTATTAAAAGTAAAGAAGCAGCTTGCATTGTGCACAGGAGTGCTAATTACCCATGTGCAAAATATTAGTTTCACATGTCCACGATTTTTTTTAAACTACTTAGATATCAAGGTTTCACCGCCAAGTTATTCTTTACCACTTCATTGAGCACGTGGAAAATAAGCAAATAAAACCAGTTTCATTGGTCCTCACGGGAATCGAAAACTTTTGTTCCTGTGCTATAAAATCTTATGGCGAGCTACACAGCTCTCTTATATTTGCTTAAATAAAACTCATAAAAACTGAAAAGAAACCTTTGCACTATTGTGGACACCATCTACCTTGTCATTATTCATTCAAACTATTCCATCATTTAGAGATGAAAATCTTACAGTCCACATAATTTTCAATTACTTACATCGGACTCGTTACTTTCTTTTTTAACTAATATGACCACTAAAGTGACAATATTGGAGCATCAGTTAATCTCCTGTTATCATAAGACACTAGTTATACTTATTAACTATACATTACATTAACATATTAACTTTAGACATTCTTTTTCTTGTTGAGAGGCTAAATATGAGAATTTTTTCAACTTCATCCAGGTTTTAGCTATGACTGATAGTGAAAAAACTGTGTAGTTGTTCTGAACGCAAATCCTTCGAGCAACATTACGACCGACGTTTTAAAACGTACACATTTCCTGCATTAAACTTATAAAGGACTCTTATAAACCTCTAACTCATTACAAGTTAAAAAGTAATATAGCAATATTGACGTTTAGTGGCGGTTTAAGAGAACCCATCATCCAACAACACCAGTCAAATGCTAGGAACATCTTATAGCTTCCAACATATATGGCGGTGACCGGTGATGGGCAATTCGTCTAATCTGTGAGATGCGTGCAAAGTAGACTAACTTTCCCTACAGCGAGGGAGGCCTATATCCAGCAATGGTAGTTTATAGCTTTATAATATTTACAAACTTTATTCAATAAATAACGATTAACCCCTGAATATGAACCGAGATTCCTCGATACCAGTAAAAGATGGTCTTCAGTTCTTGTCACTTAAATACGAAATAGAGCGTCTTCTTTTAATGCTGCTATTTTACGTTTGTGAAAACATTCATCGCCATTAGTGCCGTACAACTTTTAATGAAAAGAAGTAAATTTGTTAGTTAATTTGTCCATTATTTATTGCAAGACTCACATTTAACTTCCAACAAATGGCTAAACGTGTACAATTTGTGTGTCTCTAATACGAGTTTAAAATAGCGTCACGCAATAATACAAGTCCAATAATTTTGCATGTTCTAGCTTTATACACCTGCTTCTAAATTTAGTGGGTTTCTACGACAACGAAATTATTTCCGATATTTTTTTATATAATATGGGTGATAAACGAGCGTACAGTTTACCTTATAGTAATTGATTTCTGTGGTACACAGATAACTTCACGAATCATCGATTAAGAATCAAAATGCTATACCTGAGGAATAAGATAGAATGCCTTGTTACCAATAAAAAGTGTCTGCGATTCTCTAAGCACACCATACGAAATAATTTTGCTGTATCACGCTAGGATTCTGTGAGAGATCCTTTCCCAGTCGAGGCGACTCATTTATGCTATAACCATACAACTGCAGCATGGCTCTACCGAGTATTTTTTTAAATTATTTAATGATTATTTTAAGATACTTATTGAAAGTTCGCTTTTATCATTAATTAGAGAACTACCTCTGACCTTGAAAAGAACCAACAAAAAATCCAACGAGACTCTTTTTAAAAAATTGGTCCTTTATAGAATCACTTCTATCAAATCAAGAAAGGTCCACGGTACCTTAAAGGTGTGAAATGGTTAACGCAAAGAGAAGATACGGCCGTTTATGCCACATAGTTGGTACAAGCAAACTCATTCATCAAAACCTATAGGGTACCTCCCACTGATCTAGAATCATGAAATTTGGCAAGAAGCAAGTTTTCATAACAATAGCGAATGAAAGTAAAACAAAAATCGTTAATCTATGCCTATATTTTTGTGATTCCATCCAACTATATAAAATGTCTTTAATCTATGTTGTTCAAAGCTTAATCAGTGTTATATCTTTGAACAATATAGATTTAAGACAAGGCGTGTTTAATTGCCAAATGGGCATACCGGGTGGGTTGACACACGGGCATAACCATACACATAAGCTGTCTGGCCCCTACGGGTGTCATGACACGTGAGGGGTTACAAATAACTGACATACTAAGTCTTTAATTTACATATTACTACACTACAAGGACTAAAATGCCGGATTTCGTTAAAGTGGTCTTCAGAAGATAATTTGATACTCGTAGTATATTTTAAATAAAGATGTTTTGCATAAGCAAAGAAAAGGTGATGATCATATCTGAAATAAGGCGATATATTGTCTTATAGGGGAGATTTTTTCAAGGTTATTGTGTTTGTCTGATGAGTTTGCATTCTCATTTTTTATCGTTTTAAGTTGTTATAAGGAAGATCCTAGATACATAAAATTACATCTGCTATTTTATTTTCGATGATATGATATAGGGTAATGATTTCCGTCGTAGAGTGACTGCGTTAGAGAAGGTAGCAAATATATATAATGAAAAAGATTAGCATCGCCATGGGTATTTTTCTGTTCTCACTAAACTACCCTTTCACCGTGATGAGTATGTATTTTGGCACTAGAGGTTACTGTAATGTGGCGGTACATTGAGTGCGTACATTTTTAACAAACTCTGATGCAGATGATCTTGTGAAGGTTGACCTAAGGAATGCTTTTAACTCTATAAATGAGGTAACCCTGCTGAAAGAAGTGGCTAACAATACCCACGAAATATATCATTACATTTGGTAATGTTACAGTCAAAATACTAACTTGTTTTACGAAAACCATATTATCGTTTCTACTGTCGCTGTTCAGCAGGGTGATCAACTAGGTCCAGCACTTTTCAGTTTGGGAATTATTCACATTCACAACCCATTATTTCAAATTTGAAATCCAAGCTGAATGTCTGGTACCTGGACGACGGTACACTGGGAGATAGAGCAGATGTCATCCTCAGTGTTCTTCTCATAATTTTTGAAAATTTAAAAATGTCGGCCTTGAACCAAATAGCAATAAATGTGAAATATTTTTTTCCAATAAATCCAGTTGTAATAAATATACTTTAATTCATAATTTTAATCATATTTCTCCAGGAATAAAAACTATCAGTGCGGAATCACTATACCTGCTAGGAGCCCCGTTGTATTTCGATAGTAATAAAACTGTTTTAAAAAAAATTGATTAGTTTTCATAACACTTAACTTAAACCCCCACATTGCTCTCATTCTTGCATTCACCAGGGAACGCAGCCAGCTTCATTGGCACTAAACCACGGGGTGTAAAACTGTATGATAATTTAAGTCCTAAGTTACTCGTGGTAGTGCCATGCTGCAGCTATACTAATGGTTGTTTGACGAAAAATTCTGCTCGACCTTTGAGGGTATAATATGTAATAGGGTGGAATGTATGTTCTTTTATTACCCTCATTCTACAAAATATTGTACATTTGTACATAATTATCTTAGAACTGTATTAGAAAATATATTTAATATGTTATATCTATATCTACATCACAAATATTTAACAAAAACACATATTACCTAAAAAGATATGTTTTTAATAAATTAATAATCTTAAGTTTAGTAATTGTAAAATCCTGATCATAAGAACAAAAAGTTAGGTGCTGTTCAAATAGCTGTAAATTTATATGAAGCGTTTTCACAAAAATAAAAAATAAAACAACTTTAATAACTTTTTATTCGCGAAACGTTTTTCTAGTTTTTCCTGCTTGAAAACAGCGCCAGTTGTCGACAGAAATAAGTGCTTTGGGAAAAGAGAACATTAAAACATGGAATATACTTATGAATGTTTTTGGAAAAGGCATTATTAATAAAAAATCTTGTTTAAACATTTTTATAGCACAATAGATTTTTATAAAAAACATTTGAAAATCTTTATAAATTTTGTGAAGGAGGAGAGTTCATCACCCATTTATTCCCGGGGGTGTCGTCAGAGGCGATTATGGTTTATGCTACAATTACCTATTTCGTCCCGCAGATGTTAAAAGAGGTGACTATTGTAAAGACTAGAAATATTTGATGGTCTAAGAGATATAGGCATACCTTCTCGTTTCGAAGAGCAGCTTCAAATATACAAAATTTTCATTTATATATATTTCCATTTATTATTTAGGTTTTTGGTTTAGATAAAATTATTCAAAAGCTTACTGCTGAATAAATGTAGGTCTCCCACATTAACTGCCATCTAGATGGAATGTTTGCCATAATTGCCATGTTTGGCAGGTGGATTTTAATGATATTGATTTGTTATCAGGAAGATACTACTGTCCATCTCCTGTTTTATTTCCTTTGTTGGTAGGTCTTACGACACCTATGGGACGACATAGAGATGTTGATTCTCTTAATCCGCCACTAAACGATTATTATAGAATTTTTTACAGATTTGATTAATGGATTGATTCAATTATAGGATTTAACGTAAATAGTTAATATACAAAACGATACAAAAACCTGTTGAGAAAACCAAAAAGCTCTTTGACCCTTTCCGAGACCTGTGGGGACCCAGAGAACCAATGCCAGGACTATGGAAAGCGGATCGTTTATGGGTAATTGTAACATTATTATATGTAATAATTTTCAATGTCGAGATTGTAAAAGGACCTTTAAATTTGTACATATAAATTTGGTATAACAATTGAAGGTTTTGTGTACTTTATATGTACATCAAAGCTTCTTTGCCGCTCCTCTCATATAAATTTATTTTACCATAAATTTTACAGCGCAATATATTTGCAAAAGGTTGACCGTTACATTTACATTTACATATACACTCACTTGTAGTCTACACCCTTCATCGTATTTAAGATGTTTCCAATTTTATCAAGACGAAAGATACGAGCGTCTCGAGGTTAAATATTAAAATGATTTGCTTACAACTTCTGTTACACCACATTTCTATTATCAACAAAGTTTGATCAATAGTTTGTGTCTATTTGGCAAAACTTTAACTTAAATATGTTATAATAAGATTTTACGATAATAATATATCCATATATCGCTGTATAGTGCCGGGTATGAATACCCACTACCCCGTATCTTCCCGTGGGTGTCGTAAGAGGCGACAGAGGAAAACTGAGGCAGCAGATGGGCAGCAGCATCTTTCTGATAACAGCAAAATGAGGAGGTGGAGGAATTGTATGAGGATATATCTACAGCCATGCATTCCTACAAAACTCACTAAACGATGTTAATGGGAGACTTCAAAGCAAAACTTGGCACAAGAAAGAACGGTGCGTTGAAGGTAGGGAAATTTGGATTAGGGCAACGGAGGCCAAGGGGCCAGCAGCTGGCCACCTTCATGGAGAAAGAGGGACTCTATGTAATTAACTCTTTCTTCTAGAAGCGGCCGCACAGGAAGTGGAGCTGGTCGAGCCCTGACGGTTCGACTAAAAATGAGATTGACTTCATTATGACGAGCAGACGACAATTGTTCAGGGATGGTTCAGTGATCGCGAGGGCGAAAACCGGTAGCGATCACCGAATGGTGAGAGGCACACTGAATCTAAACGTTAAGTTGGAGAGGTCTCGTCTAATAAAGTCAACGCTCCGTCCCCCTCGCGGTCTAATCCAAAGTCCCGAAACATTTCAGCTCGAGCTACAAAACCGTTATCAGTGCCTAGAAGATTGCAATGCAGTGGACGATATGAATGATAAGCTCGTGGAAGCTATCCATGCGGTCAAAGTTCCTCACGGCTGACAATCCATCTGCATTTTGATCCCCAAACGAGGATAGATATAGATGTCTATGGGCCACAGCAACCACTTACCATCAGGTGGACTGTGTGTTCGTTTGGCACCCATATACTATAAAAGAAAGATACTCATTTTACAGGTTACGAGATATTCTATCTTAATCCTCAGGGATAACAACGTTTCTTCCTTCTCATTACTTTTCAAGGCTAGATGTGTAGGTGTCTATGAGCCATAGCATTCACTTACCATCAGCGAATCATGTGCTCGTTTGGACACTTATTATATAAAAAATATGTCTTTTTTTCCTTTATTTACCTACTCGTATATTTTAATGCTCTAAAGTGTAGCCAGCTTATCTTAAGTTTATTTTTGACACTTACATTAGCAATGAATTATTTTCTTTACGTTCTTATGATCATATAACGAGGCTTAAGTAAATATATTTTAACTTATTTTGACAGATGTTCTCTAATATAAATAAAAAATTGCACCTATGACCTTCTTTTCAAAATAAATGTAGCTTCAGTAACAGTCGCGATCCCCATTATAATTCTTTAGGTCATAATAATCAAATCTATCTGTTTAAATATTGACATTGATATTTTTTATTTATTATTTACGGTATTATGCTGCAGAATTATGTAAGTTTATTTTAATAGTCAATAGTAATTATAAGAAAAACAGTGGAATCTTCACGACTTCATTCATCCCGACTTTGATTTACATTATTTAGTCAGCCTGATAACACTATTGATCACACTGTGTACAGGAAAACGACCCATACAAACCGTTATTTAAATGTTGAATCGCACCATTATCCATCACAATTAGCTATCGTGGGAAAACCTTTGTTTCAGAGAGCACGAGGGATCTGTGACAGAAAACATCTGGCCGCCGAGCTTCAGCACGTCGAGAAAGTATTACAAGACAACAAGCTTTGGGTCCCGTGCCTACGTCACAGTAACCGAGTGAAGCCGGCCACAGTCGACCGTGTGCCTACTCTACTACCCTATGTCAGAGGAGTCACAGACAAGGTTGGCTACATCTTGAAGCGAGCTTCCATTAAAACATACTTCAAGCCGCCGAAGAAGATTAGTCAATTTTTACCTTTCGTCAAGGGTCATATCACTCCCTCTATAAGATGCAGGAGTGTACAAGCTAGATTGTGAATGTGGTCTCTCTTACATAGGACAAGCAAAAATATCTGTGAAAACCCGCGTGAAATAACATATAGCTGACTTGAATCACCGACGTTCCGGGAAATCTGCAGTATTTATATCAAATACCAGATACAAGGGCTACACTCTCGCACATTAAAAAAAATGTGGGGGAGGCACACGGCTACACATACGCCGTGTGCGGTGAGCGCCAACAAACCAAGGCGCTTCCCTCGGAGGGGACATTAAGTTGGCAACTGGACCGTATTCCACAGAAAACTAACTGGCGTACCAAAAAAGAGGGCTTAGCCTCTTGGTAGTGCGTAAGCACAAACATCGACCGAAGTCGCGTATGTCAATGCGTGTAAACGCCACACAGAATACGATCAAATCATGCCACAGTGAATGTACGTCACACGAATTAGACAACAATAGGCAAACTGGCCATAAAAGACCTCCGTGAGCGCCACCACTTGCCAGACCACCGTTCCTGCAGACGTAATGTAAGTGTAAGGCATCACCACCAATTGCATGTACAGCACGGCCAGTTAGCCGCAGAGCGTGTCACGAATCTACCGCTCACCCCAAGAGAATGGCGTCCCACGTTACGAGGCTTTCGGACGCAGCCTTAAGAGCTTCTTCAGGTTCTCCCTCCAGCTACTACTCGCATGAGGTCGACGCATATGCTGTACCAAGGAATACAATTGCGGAAATGGCCAATAGGCAGTTATAATATAATAGTAATAATTCGCCATCAGAAAGGATTTGTGTCACTGACGTTGAGTGTATGCATTTTTCGATCATGATTGCTTCACCCACCAACAGGTTGCCGTCAATCATTCAAAGGTGGGAAATTTATAGAGATATATTTATTATATTGTTATATAAAACATCATAGAGGTCAGACAGTCTGCAGCCCCGTAATGAAGGGACCCGACTTAGGCAAGTGTGAGTGAAACTAAGACGCAGAGAGCGCCATTGAGAATAGCGACCCGCCAAACAACGTCAGGCGTCGCAGAGACACAATGCTGCTGAACGCAACAAGCATCAACACAAATATCTTTGGGCTTACACCATCATTAGGTCCCCAAAACAATCCCAGCAGACGTCACCATCCACTTTCCTCCATCAACCAGAACCACAAGATGCGTCGAATCAGACACAGTACACCCGCAGATCTTTCACAAGACGCATTACCGCAAGTAGCAGTCAGCATCAATGTAACTATCATACGGATGGCGCGCCCTCACAACACATCCACATGATCCAAAGAATAAACGAGGAAAGAATGACGAAACAAATTTGTGTCGTAGAAGCGAACGGAAGAGTCGGGAAGGGACGCCTTAGATGAAAGTTTATCGATCAAATTGGTGATATATTTAAAATTGGCCAAATAAAGTGTACCCTTAATCGACGAGCATGTATGCGTAGGTATATGAATGCAAATGCGACGAGGGAGATGTGTCAGGATCATACTAATTGGAAGTCCATAGTCTCTGCCTACCACTCTGGGTGACAGGCGTGAGTTTATGTATGTTATTTACGATTCAAGTTGCGGATATTGAGATATAAATAGTTTGATTATATGAAGAAAAAATATTTTATTGTTCATAATTTTAGCACGAACTTCGGAACAGCATCGCTGTTACTTATGGTCGAACTTTACTTATATATGTCCAAAATAAATTTTAGTTGGATCTTTATATTCACGCAGCTATTCCAACACTTTATCAAGATAACACTATTTTTCTGAGCCGCATACTATACTATCTATATGAATTCGACAATATGATTATTGAGCACTATTTAAATAACGAACAAATATACGTTTTGCATCCACATAATTCAAATTACTGTCATTGTCATCACTTTAAATGTTTATTAATAAACTTTAACTTATTACTTTACACGAAAATAAATATTTCAATGTTCATAGATTTAAATCATTTTTTTTAGTCTTGGCGTGTGATAGTAACGTTACACATCGCATTATTTCGTCGCATTGGTGTAAGAGTCGTCATAAAAAGATCTTAGGGATTTCTAAATAAGGCAATATTATAATCATCTCTTTGCTACAAATTTAAAATACTCAGACCAGCAACCGGAAACAGCGTCAAATATGTAAAATATCTGGCACTACGATGGTCAGTCCATCTGCCAAACGCAATGACGCAAGAACGATGGAAGAAGCGTATTTATTTCAGTAGCGGATTTTTACGGGCTGATGTTGAAGTGAAATAGTTTATATTAGGTATACCGTACCCGAAAACACAATTATAACATTTTTCACGTCAATAAATTGGTGAGACCGTCAACCCATTCTTATACTCTAGACTAGCTGTCCCTTTCGACTTTGCTCGCGTGGAATTTAATACGATTTTATGGGCTTTCATTATTTTGCGCGGAACCCTTATTCTTTTTCCAAAATAAAAGTATCTAAAGTTACTCCTTATAATATCAGCTATCTGCCTGTGAAAGTCCCGTCAAAATTGGCTTAGGCGTTCCGGAGATTAGCCGCAACAAACCGACAGATAGACAGACAAATATTTAAAAAAACTGTTTTTTTGTTATTAGTACCGTACATAAGTAAAAATCTGTTATTATAACATTACAAACAGACACTTCAATTTTATTTATTTGTTATACTGTAGATTAAAAATCGAATGTCACATTACGATGTTGAATTTGTATAAGCGGGTTAGTTTTCAAAAGTGAACTTATTTCACTTTATCTAAAATTTCTATTTAAATTGAAAACGAGGTGATTTCTTCCAAGGTGAATGTTTGGATCTAATTTACAGTCACTTCCATTTGATGGAATTTCTTTAAATCATTTGTGACTTTATCAGCCACCGAAGTATGTGGTGTAAGTAAGAGAACAAATTAAAGGAAAATTAATACATTGTGGTGGGATGATGAGGTACGGATGGAAGATGGACAATTAAAACTAGCAAGCAGACTTAGTTCTGCAGCATATGCTGTAAAAAAGATTAGAAGTTCAACCAGTGTTGAAACAGCTAGACTAGTTTACTTCAGCTACTTCCATAGCATAATGTCGTATGGTATTTTGCTATGGGGACACGCAGCTGACACTGAAATTATATTTGTTTTGCAGAAGAGGGCTATAAGAGCAATTTATGATTTAAAGCCTAAAGAGACGCTGCGACAAAAATTTAAGGAAATTAATATATTAACTTTGGCCTCTCAATACATTTATGAAAATGTAATGTACGTACACAAAAATAAAAGTAGTTTTACAAAAATAAGTGATATTCATTCTGTAAATACTAGGAACAGACACAAGCTAGTAGTACCAGTTACTCGACTCCATCGAGTCAGTAATTCATTCTTGGGGCGATGTATACGCTTTTACAACAAAATTCCAGAAAATATTGACCTGTTCAAAGTTCAAAAACTTTATTAAAATAAGTTTGTATAAAAAGGGTTATTATAATATTAAGGAATTTATGGATGATAATAACCCCTGGAAATGAGGTGATCGCTACCAAGCTATTTCTAATTTGTTGTGTTGTTAATTTGTGTAACATCATGATTGTAAGCTGTTATTTAAAAAAAAAGTCCCGCTGGGTTTCTTGCTGGTTCTTCCCAGGACAGAGGTTTTTTCCGAACCAGTGGTAATCAAACAAAAGAGTGACTTTCAATAAGTATTATTTATAATCTATATTGAATAAAAAAGTTTCGGTTTCGGTTTCGGTTTCGGAAGTTGAGGCAAAAAAGAGAGCATGGCTAGATTTACTAGCAGCCAAAGCTGAGATTGAAAGAAAAAAGGCAGACCTAAGACGTATAAATAAGAGAGTAAATGAAATTGTTGAAAGTAAAAAGCAAGAAAGAACGAATAAGAATGATAGAAAGATGTCTGATAACTTCCAGGCAAATATTAAAATGTTCTTGACACTCGTAAGAACTGCCAGGGGAAATTCAAAACAGCCTTGTATGAATGCTCTACGAGACGAGAATGGATATATGCTGAATGATGAAGTTTCGAATTTAAAGAGATTGAAGCAACACTTTAAAAGTGTGTTTTTGAGTGAAGATTCGTCTGAATTAGGTAAAATAGAAATTCCGGAAGAAGTAGATAGAGGTATAGAGATAAGTGTAGATGAAATAATGAAAGCAATGAAAGGCATGAAAGCAAGTAAAGCAGTCAAATATGATAGAGTATCACTCAAAATGCTAAGGGCTGAAGAGGGAATGGTGGCAGGCCTGCTGTATACCTTGTAATTTATGTTGAGAACTGAAGCAGGTATCGGAAGACTCGTGCAAAGCCGTTTTAATCCTAAAATATAAAGGAAAAGGGTCACAGCAGGACTGTGAAAACTACCTTGGTATCAGTTTGCTTAGCATGGTGGTAGAGCCACGCAGCAGTTTTTGCTGTTGCATGTATGGGCCGGCTCGAGCCGGGTTGGTACCACGACCTCACAGAATACCGGCGTGAAGCAGAAGCTTTGCTTCTGCGTTTCGTCTGGTGAGTGCAGGTGGCCGGAAGCCCAATTCCCCCCCCCCCCATCAACATGGTAGCGGAATTACACGAAGAACTACCCCAGGAGGGTACCAGCACCCCTGGAGAATCCCTCGCTGAGCATCCACGACCATGTTATTCCGATCCTGAGCGTGGGTGCTCAGGCTGCCCCGCGTATTCTGAGGGGGGGCAAAATTCCGCTCAAAAGCATTACTGCTAGGGGCAAACTGAGCAAGAACACCAAGGCGACCCCTGCCACGCTATCCGTGAATTTCTGCAACGTCAGGGGACTTCACTCTAACCTAAACGCCGTCCACTAACATCTCGAGACGGCGAAGCCGGCCTTGCTCTTTCTGACCGAGACGCAGGTTTCCTCTCCGGCTGATATTTCGTATCTCTCCTACCCGGGGTACAAATTGGAGCATTCCTTTGTGCCTCGGGCTGGAGTTTGCGTGTATGTCAGAGAGGACATCTGTTCTCGACGCCTCGGCAGTCTTGAAGGTTCGGACCTGTCCATCCTTTGGCTACGCGTAGACAGCGACGACCATCCGCGCGTCTACGGGTGCCTCTATAGGTCCCATAGCGGTAATGCCGAAACAGACCGACTCATCGACCACGTCCAAATGGCTACAGATTTCTTGCTGCAACAGGTCCCATCCGCAGAGATCGTGATCCTTGGCGATTTTAACGCCCACCATGCCGAATGGCTCGGTTCACGTCTAACCGATCATGCGGGGAGATCTGTTTATGACTTTGCCTTGGCATATGGTCTGACACAACTGGTTACTTCGTCTACGCGGATTCCAGATGTGGAGGATCATACACCTTCCCTGTTGGACCTCCTGCTGACCTCTCATCCGGACGGATATCAGGTTTCCGTCGATGCCCCTCTCGGCTCTTCGGACCATTGTCTGATCCGGAGTGTGGTGCCACTCACGCTCCCTTCGCGGTTGCGTTCTGCAGGTTGCCGCCGTGTTTGGCATTACAGGTCGGCGGATTGGGACGGAATGCGGTCCTTCTTTGCATCCTACCCATGGGGGCGGGTTTGCTTCTCGCCGGATGATCCCAGCGCTGTTGCTGACTCTGTCACTGATGTGGTGCTACAGGGAATGGAACTATTTATTCCATCATCTGTGGTACCCATCGGAGGCAGATCTCAGCCTTGGTTTGGTCGCTCCTGTAAGACTGCATTACGCAGTAAGCAGGAGTGTTATCAAGCCTGGGCTGCGGCTTCGGCGACTCGGGATGTAAATACCAGCACACTTAAAAAGAAGTATAACTTCGCCTCCAGGTCCTTCAAAAGAGTTATTGCCAAGGCAAAGTCAGAGCACATAGGCAGAATTGGCGAGAAACTAGTTCGCCTTCCTTCGGGAACCCGTGCATTCTGGTCTCTCGCCAAGGCTGTCCAAGGGAATTTCTGTAAGCCATCACTACCATCTCTGCACAGGGAGGATGACTCACTGGCCCATGACGCAAAAGACAAAGCCGATCTTTTAGGCTCCCTTTTTGCGTCCAACTCGACTCTTGATGACGGGGGGAAAACACCGCCGACCATCCCGCGGTGTGAGTGCTCCATGCCGGATGTGCTGTTCTCACAGCGCTCGGTTCGCAAAGCACTGCTCTCCCTGGACATCCAGAAGTCGAGTGGGCCTGACGGAATCCCCCCAATTGTGCTGAGGACGTGTGCTCCGGAGTTGGCACCGGTCCTAACGCGTCTTTTCCGGTACTCCTACTCCCAAGGCGTAGTCCCGAATTCATGGAAGACAGCTTTTGTCCACCCGATCCCTAAAAAAGGCGACCGCTCAGACCCATCCAACTATAGGCCTATCGCGATCACCTCCTTGTTCTCCAAAATAATGGAATCCATTATTAACTGCCAGCTCATCCGGTACCTTGAGGATCACCAGCTGATTAGTGACCGCCAATACGGTTTTCGTCGGGGTCGATCAGCTGGTGATCTTCTGGTCTACCTGACCCATAGATGGGCGGAGGCAGTAGAGTCCAAGGGGGAGGCGTTGGCCGTTAGTCTGGACATTGCGAAGGCCTTCGATCGGGTTTGGCACAAAGCGCTTCTTTCGAAGCTCCCTTCCTATGGGCTTCCCGAGAATTCTGCAATTGGATCACCAGCTTCCTTGCAGATCGGAGCATCAAGGTCGTTGTAGACGGTGCATGTTCTGACTACAAGCCTATTAACGCTGGTGTTCCACAAGGCTGTGTGCTATCACCAACGCTGTTTCTTCTGCATATCAATGATATGTTGCTAACTGGTAACATTCATTGCTATGCGGATGACAGCACTGGTGATGCTCTATACACCGGCCGTGCCAATATTTCTCGGGAAAACATCGCTGAGTACCGGAACAAACTTGTGTCTGAAGTCGAGTCTTTGCTGAACAAAGTCTCGGATTGGGGGCGACTAAATCTAGTCCAATTTAATCCTCAGAAGACACAAGTTTGCGCATTTACCGCTAAAAAGAACCCCTTTGTCGTATCTCCTCAGTTTCAAGGCACTCCCCTTCTTGCCTCAGCCAGTATCGGTATCCTCGGAGTCGACATATCGAGTGACGTGCAGTTTCGTGGTCACTTGGAAGGGAAGGCCAAATTGGCCTCTAAAAAGCTTGGCGTGCTCAGCAGAGCGGGACAGTATTTCATTCCGGCACACCGCCTGCTACTTTACAAGGCGCAAGTTCGGCCTCACATGGAATACTGTTCCCATCTCTGTGCAGGGGCTCCCCAGTGCCAGCTCCTTCCACTTGACCGCATCCAACGCAGAACGGCTCGAATTGTCGACGACCGAGCCCTTTCCGATCGGCTCGATTCATTGGCACTGCGAAGAGATGTTGCATCCCTTTGCATTTTCTTTCGCATCTACCATGGGGAGTGCTCTGAGGAATTGTTCGGATTAATCCCAGCCGCCAAATTTCACGAACGCACATCGCGGCAGAACTCCCGATACCATCCACACCATCTGGATGATTGGCGGTCCACCACTGTGCGATTTAGAAGATGTTTTCTTCCTCGCACGACCTCCTTGTGGAATCGATTACCATCAGTGATTTTTCCGGACCGATACGACTTAGGGACCTTCAAGAAAAGAGCGTACTCCTTTTTAAAAGGCCGGCAACGCATCTGCGATTCCCCTGGTGTTGCAGTTGTTCATGGGCGGAGGTAGTCACTTACCATCAGGTGAGCCGCATGCTCGTTTGCCCCCTCTCCTATAAAAAAAAAAGCATTGTGGGTAAACTATATGCTAAGGTGTTAATTGAAAGAGTTATGGAAGAAACTGATGGAAAATTATGAGATATGCAAGTTGGATTTAGAAAGAGGATGGAGTGTACGGATCAAGTATTTTCCATGCGCATGATTGCGAAGAAGTTTTTGGCCAAAAACCAAAAAGATTTTTGTGCGTTCATGGACTTGGAAAAGGCTTATGACGGAGTGGACAGTAATGTGTTATGGCAAACACTGAACTCATTTGGGTTGAGCGCTGGTTTGATACAGGCATTAAAGTCTCTTTATAGGGACTCTCGTGCTTGTGTCAAGATCAACGGGGTTTACTCGGACTGGTTTGGCATTCAAAAAGGTGTCAGACAGGGCTGTGTGGCTTCCTCGTTTCTGTTTAACCTATTTATGGACAGTTGTTTGCAAACTTTGAAAGAATGTGGGTTGAGAATGGGTGAGTTAACCGTCAAATGCCTTTTGTACGCCGATGATCAAGTCATATTTGCATCGTCGGCGGCCGAGTTGCAAATGATGGTTACTTTAATGAACTGGTCATTAAAAGAAAGGGGTATGAAAGTGAACGAGAGTAAGACGAAAGCGATGGTTTTTGAAAGCGAAGGTAGTAAAACGTTATGTGAAATAAGAAGAGAAGGGGATTTGATTGAGCAAGTGGATGAG
Source organism: Parnassius mnemosyne (assembly GCA_963668995.1). Classification (NCBI taxonomy): domain Eukaryota; kingdom Metazoa; phylum Arthropoda; class Insecta; order Lepidoptera; family Papilionidae; genus Parnassius; species Parnassius mnemosyne. The sequence goes on along the minus strand of CAVLGL010000126.1, from coordinate 11,390,463 downwards.
TTTGTATATTCGGGATGTTTATTTAGCAGGGAACGCAGATATGATAAGGATATAGAACGACGAGTTAAAGCAGGAAATATAGTGAATGGGGCTCTACACGCTATTATGGAAAGCCAAAATGTGTCAAAAAAGGCACGTATGGTAATTCATAATACTGTGATAGTCCCTACTTTAATTTATGGTAGTGAAAGTTGGGTGTGGCAGAAGAAGCATGAGAGTAGAGTAAATGCTTTAGAAATGCTGTCATTAAGGAGTATGCTAGGGTTGAATCTGAATGACAGTGTGAGAAATAGTGTGATAAGAAAAAATGTGGTTTGCAAGATTACGTAGTGACCAGGATTAAGAAAGGAATGCTTTGGTGGTTTGCTCATGTAGAAAGAATGAACGAAAAAAACGTGATAAAGCAAATTTATGTTGCAGAAGTAAACGGCTGAATCGGGAAGGGATACCCTATACAAAAGTTTATCGTATAGGGAAAGTTTATAGTATATTGAAAATGAGCCAGATTAGGAGTACCCTTAACCGACGAGCGTGTATGCGTAGATATATGGATGTAAAGGAGGCGAGAGAGGTGTATCAGGATCGTGTCAAATGGAAGTCCATTGTCTCTGCCTACCCCTCTGGGTGACAGGCGTGAATGTTTATGTTTAGAATTAGCATTTCTATTGAAATAAATCTGGATCATGTGCGACGAGTGGGACATGTTATGTCACTTATATAATAAAAATACTTAATATTGTTAATTATAATAAATTTTAAATATTCTAAAATAATTTGCATTATATGTTTCAATATTACTTCTATTAATAATACTCGCTATGGCTCATCTATATTATGTTACGACCCTTACTAATTTAATTTATTAATCTCGGTAAACTGCTCAATAGTCTCTGGTTGTATTTATATAAGCAAGTCTGTATGGCCATTAAGTCCTTTTACTTTTTTACAAACAATTACATAAAACTCATATAAACCCAAACTTAGTCTGCTTCTTCTTCTATCGGAGTGTTTCAGCTACTACAGTGAGTGTTCAACTATCGAATTCCTACCGCTACAGGCTTTCGCAATGTAGCGAAATGCCGACGCCACCTAAGTGGCTGGACCTTGACCAACCGTCCCGCAATCCATGTCCCTGACCATTTAGGCCAAAATACTACCAGTAAATTTACTATAACTTTGAAACCGTATCTACCACTGCTACCAACCACGTCTTATAAGGTATAGCTCAGTGCGTGTGACACCTGGGCCTGTAACTTCGACATGGCCATGGTTGGCAATCTAACTTTGTAATTCTAATTTATTTAACTACATAATATCCAAATACCTTACACGTCACGTTAAACGTAAAGTGCTATGCGCAACATAAAAACTTTTTACTAGGCCCAAAAATATTAAAATCATGTAAGGTGTTTTTTTTTAATTTTTTTTTATAGGATAGGGTCACAAACGAGCACACAGTCCACCTGATGGTAAGTGGTTGCTGTGGCCCATAGACATCTACATTTATCCTCGTTTGCGAATCAAAATATAGATGCGTTGTCACCCGTGAGAACTAGGATGGAATGCCTCATTTCCAGTAAAAAGGGCTTCCGGCCACCTGCACTCACCAAGCGAAACGCAGAGGTAAACCTCTACTTCACGCTGGTATTCTGTGAGGTCGTGGTACCACCCCGGTTCGAGCCGGCCCGTCCGTGCGACAGCAAAAGCTGCCGCCTGGCTCTACCACTGTTAAAACTGTGACACAAAAACGTAGGTATAGATAAATTTGGCATGAAAAAATCAGTTTGCAATTTGCTTTATACGCTAGGTGCGTATAAAGCAAATTATTATAAAACATGTTTGTTCTCGTAATATACATTTGGCATTCTCATAGAATGAGGGGAAGATGATAAGACTGAATTTGCTGTGGAAACGTCGTTGGTAGTGGCATTTAAAGCATCCTTGCCATGCAAAAGTGCGTATAATAAATACTTCTTGACAAGATCGGAAAATTCTATACAAAGACGAATTTAGAGCGTTGCATAACCTACGAAATAAACCAGAAATTACAATTCTCCTCGCAGAGTCATGGATACGTCAGATTATAATTCTAAGATACAAGAACTTTTGTCGGATGTACGTACTTATAAAAAGGTTAAAAACGACCCAACTAATAACACTCTTAAAACAACTAGTCACCTCACATAGAAACACTCTGAAAAATTATATTCGGACGTAAAATCGATAATACCTACGTGTGCGAAACCACCGAAATTGTATGGATTACCAAAAATACACAAGCCCAATGCTCCAGCACGTCCCATAGTGAGCCAAACCGATTCACCAACTTACAGATTGGCTCAACACTTAGCTTTTATGCTCAACAAAGCAATTTTTCAGCGAGATTAAAGACCTACATCAGGCAGACAATGAAACTATGGTCAGTTTCGATGTGCAATCTCTGTTCACATGCTTACATGCTGAAGATTGCCAAGCAAGTTTTGCATGGCAACAAGCTTCGGATCCTGCGCCTACGTAACACACAGTGAACGAGTGAAGCCGCCCGCAGTCGAGCGAATGCCTGCTGTACTGCCATATGTGAGAGGTGTCACTGACAAGATTGGCTACATCTTATAGCGTGCTTAACGTGAACGTAAATTGTGATTTTAACACTGCTGTGAGATAAGAATTCCTTAGTAAGCATTATTATGTTAGCATATTTTTATATCACTGAAAATTCAAAATAAAGAGTAAATGCTTTGAAGTAACACATGACACGTTCACTCCTTTACTAGAATTTCTATGAAAAATAAGTCATTGCCCAGGTGGAATCCTAGATAAGAAAGTACTCCTAGCATATCATGTCAAACTTCGTCATGATATAAAAATGTTTTTAAGTAAAAAAATTATTTATTTTCTATTTTCGGTAAATTGTCATATAATTTGCGCAAAAGTATTTAGCTGTACATGCTTTCTTAAGAATATCGACTTGAAATATTTGAAGGCTGTAAATATGGGTTGGTTTTAGTGGAATGGATGAAGCTCTAACTGCAAATTCTGTAACTCATTATTTATGAGCTGAATTTCCAATAGATATTGGTCAAAATATTAATGTCAGGCTGTTGTTTTCCTTAATGTCAATCTTACATTACTTTTTCAGTTTATTTATAACAGCCTAACAAAAGTCAAAACTCATAGGAGCAACGCTTGATAGGCAACTGTATTTTTTTATTACTTTGGGTTATAACTAGGAAGACATTAACATCTATGTTCGATTAAGAATCAAAATTCAGATGTACTGTACCCGGAGTCCTCAGCTCCGATAGAATGCCGCATTTCCAGTAGAAAGGGCATTTACTTCTCTTACGCCACCAATATACCATGAACATTATATTTTCATTTGATTATTTGTGACATGAATATTTTTGGAGTCAAGCTCTGTTTTTTGTTAAGCAGAGCACTAAATTTAGATTACTTACTTAAATGCCTAAAATTGATTATCATGTAGAATAATTTCTAAGCAAAAATTAATATTTTCTATGTTTTCAATGAGGATGGGCAGCAGCATCTTTCTGATAACAACAAAACAACAATAATAAAACTGCGGTTCCCAACCCGCTCGCCAAGCGTGGCAACTATGGCAATATACTCCCCATGAAAGTAGCGAAGAGATGGCCCCCAGTCCCCGGTGGCTCCGCTATTCCTGGCTATGGTAGCGAACATGGAAACGGTGGGGCAGGGGGTGCTAAGAATCTCCGGTGGAGGTTCGGTTGCCATCTACAACGAATCGACCTGGCAACTTAAAACGCATGCACCCTGAGGAATGACGAGAAGATCCTGGAGCTGGAAGAAGGGATAGACAAGTTTCGCTGGAATTTCATAGGATAATCCGAAGTCCGAAGAGAGGGGGAGGACACGGTAATCCTCGAATCTGGAAATTTGTTATATCACCGGGAGGGCGACCATCTGTCCCAAGGAGTCCACAAGTCTCTCGTTAACAACGTTGTAAAGATTGGGAGTGTGTCGAAGAGGGTTGCGTACCTTATACTCAGAATCACCAAACGGTATTCGCTGAAGTTCGTACAGGTTTACGCACGAACCTCGGCACACCCCGATGATGAGGTGGGGGAAATGTATAACGATATCCCTAGAGCCATGCATTCATCCAAAACCCACTATACGGTGTTAATGGGAAACTTCAACGCGAAACTAGGCACAAGATAAAACGGTGAGCTGAAAGTAGGGAATGTCGGAATAGGGTAACGGAACCTAAGGGGCCAGCAGCTGGCCGACTTCATGGAGAAAGAGGAACTCTTTATGATGAACTCTTTCTTCCAGAAGCGGCCCCACAGGAAGTGGACCTGGAGCCCATACGGTTCGACAAAAAATGAGATTGACTTCATTATGACGACCAGACGACAACTGTTCAGTGATGTCTCAGTGATCCCGAGGGTGAAAACCAGCAGCGATCTTTTATCAGCTATTAATTTGGAGAGGTCTAGTCCAATGAAGTCAACGCTCCATCCCCCTCGTGCTCTAATCCAAAGTCTTTGCTAGAGATCTGTCTGCAAGAAAGAGCCAACTGTCGAAGCTGAAGACCTAGTGTGGCAGCGTCGTTTCCGGGACACCTAAGATTTTGAGTGAGATTGAGAGGTCTATGGGCAGCTGTACACGTTATCGTTGGAGCCACACGTAAGTGTGAGTAACGATCCAAGAGCGAGTCTTATCCGACACTATTCCAATGATATCCCGGACGTCAGTCTGAGCTAGATTAGAATGGCTCTCCAACACCTTAAAAACGGCAAGGCCCCAGGCAAGGATGGAATTACAGCGGAGCTTCTGAAAGCGGGTAGAAAACCGGTACTTGAATTCCTTCAGAAGCTTTTTAATTCCGTCCTCCATAGTGGCACTACACCAGAGGCGTGGAGCAGAAGTGCGCTGGTCTTATTCTTCAAGAAAGGTGACAACGCTCTCTTGAAGAACTTATAACCGATTTCCCTTCTAAGCCACGTCTACGTGCTGTTTTCGAGAGTCATTAAGAATCGTCTCGCGCGTAGACTTGACGACTTCCAGCTCCCCGAACAAGCTGGTTTCCGAAAAGGCTTTAGCACCATAGACCACATATATACCCTTTGGCAAATTGTACAGAAGTGCAAGGAGTACAATTTGTCACCATGTCTGGCGTATGTGGACTATGAGAAAGCCTTTAATTCCGTCGAAATTTGGGCGGTGCTGCAGTCCCTTCAGCGGTGCCAAGTTGACTGTCGGTATATCGAAGTGTTGAAGTGCTTGTACAGTAGGGCTACGATGGCTATCCGAGTACAGAATCAGAGTACGAAACCTATCCAATTGCTGAGAGGTGTAAGACAGGGTGACGTCATATCCCCGAAACTCTTCACCGCTGCATTGGAAGACGTTTTCAAGCTTCTGGACTGGAAAGGATACGGTATCAACATCAATGGCGAGTACATCACTCACCTTCGATTTGCCGACGATATAGTCCTTATGGGAGAATCGCTAGAGGACCTAAGCACTATGCTCAATGACCTCAATAGTGTTTCCCAACGGATAGATCTTAAGATGAACATGGACAAAACAAAGATCATGTTTAATTTCCATGTCACACCTATGCCAGTAGTTGTTGGGAGCACTAAGCTCGAAGTTGTTGACGAGTATGTTTACCTGGGACAAATAGTCTGACTAGGTAAGTCCAACTTCGACCGAGAGGTCAATCGACGGATTCAACTCAGTTGGGCAGCGTTCGAGAAATTACGGCACATCTTCTCGTCAGGTATACCTCAAAACTTGAAAACAAGACTGTACAACCAGTGCGAGTTGCCAGTGATGACCTATGGTACTGCGACGTGGTCTTTCACTGCTGGCCATATGAGGAAGCTCAAGGTCGCTCAGCGAGCTATGGAGAAGGCTAGGCTCGGAGTTTCTGTGCGTGATAAACTTAGAAATGAGGACATCCGCAATAGATTAGTAAGCTGATGTGGCAATGGGCCGGCCATATAGCTCGAAGAACCGACAACCGTTGGAGAAAAAAGGTTCTCGAGTGGAGGCCTCCTACCGGCGGACGAAGTGTAGGGCATCCCCCCACTAGATGGAGTGACGACCTGGTAAGATATGCAGGAAGTTGATGGATGCAGATGGTTCAGGACCATGCTTTGTGGCATTCCTTGGGGGAAGCCTATATTCAGCAATGGACTTGTGAAAGACTGTAATGATGATGGATACTGACCTGATACTTACACTACTTATAATATTCTTCTATATATTTTTTTCTATATTATATATCTTAACTAATATTTTACTGTCCTTAATCATGAATAACATGACTACGACCTGTAGAAATCAAACAAAAAAAATTGACGTGAAATTGCTGTTGTATAGGTAGAGAAAAGCAAACTCATAAAAACTTTTTTTTTTAATTGAATTCACATAGTGGAAAAAAAACTATTTGCAGTGCTACATGGCATCAGATTTGTTGTTAGAACCATGAAATTGAAAAACAAATGAAGTCCTATATCGACGAAACGAAACGGACGTGCGTTTAGTGTATTTGTTGTTTTTCTGACCTAAAATATTTTTAAAAAGATTTCTCCAGATGGTCATGCCTAAATGGAATGTTATCATGACAACCTCTGGCGTGTTGGTTGCGTGAACTGTGGCTACTTACCATCAGGTGGACTGTTAGTTTTTTCTCACTTCAGTTTTACAATAAAATAATATGATAATATTTCGACTTTTTAATAAAAATACTTTTCTATTTTTTTTTATTTCTGAGCATGATATAAATCAACAATTCAAAGAAGAAACAGACGATTTATCTCATTTAAGACTAGATTATTTTTACTCTGTGTCAACCCCAGTGACAAGTTGTAAAATACTTACTCTCAACTATTTTTAAAAATTAAATATTGTAAATTGGTAATATCTACCACAATTTTGAGTTACAGTTGTTAAATACGCCTTATTTGTATTTACAAATAAAGTAAAAGTCATAATTATTTCAATTAAATTATGTTTAGTGTTCCAACCGAAATTGACAGCTGTGACTAACATCGTTTAAACTTACTGTAAGTGTAATTCTTGTTATCCCTTTAATATTTTAAGATTTATCTTTTAAGTAAGTGTTGCCCTAGATTTCATTTTGAATTATTACATACATGATAATTTAAGGCCTTAACAACTTCGCTGCCGAGCCCGCGCTGGCGCGGGATGCGGGGTATTGCGCGAGGGGCCGACCACGCGCTGGCGCGGGCTAGGCTCAGTACAGATTCTATGAGTTAGTGTGCCGCCGGCACTGCGTTTGGCGTGTTGTGTTTATGTTGGCACTGCGCGTGAATTTTTCACGATTCATTCAAAGTTAACGGTTTTTAAATCGAGCCACGTGTTTTTATTTTACAAGTGATTAAAATGGCGGAAGAGGCCCTTCGCGGCCTAAAAGAAATCGGTTTTCTACAAGCTATTTACGTGATTCAGACGTTGAAGATGAATTATTTGCCGATCTTAAATCGAGCGACGAATTTGACCCTGGAAGTGAGGAAGAGGGCCAATCTTCAGAGGATGGCAACGACGAGCAGCTGCAATTTTCCCGCCTATTTGCCATAAATATAGAATCAAATTTACCGATCAGAAGGCCACATTCCGCCCCACCACATTCGACGCCCGATACTTCAGAAGACCAACTCAATTTATCCCAAGAACATATGTATTCGATGAGACCATCAGTTGAAGGCTCTATATCAGAGTGGACTGAGGTAGGCGAAATGAAAAACTTTACTTTTACGCGACTCAACGAATTTTACGCTAATCCTGGGATAAGACCTATTGATTATTTCGACTATTTCTTTAGTGAAAATTTTCTTAAAATGATTTGTGATGAAACTAATAAACAAGCAGTCAAATTATCAGCTGGAGTGTCACAAAAATCTAGAATATCGGCATGGAAGGAACTAACTGTTTCCGAGTTTAAAGTTTTTTGGGTCTACTCTTTCATATGGGCACTATTCAGCTTAGTCGTCTTCAGGATTACTGGAAAACAGGCAGGTTATTTTCCATACCAATTTTCGCTGAACAAATGGGTCGGAATAGATTTCTACTGATTATGAGATGTCTCCATTTCACGTCTGAAGCAGATAATGGCGACCCAGTGCTAAAAGTTCGCAGTGTCGTCGACTATTTCAATACGAAAATGAACGAATGTTATTACCCCGCGAAAGAATTAACTTTAGATGAGAGCATGATATTATGGAGAGGTCGACTAAAGTTCCGCCAATTTATAAAAAATAAACGTCACAAATATGGGATCAAATTATATATGCTCACTGAACCTGACGGTTTGGTTTTGAAATTCCGTGTGTACGCAGGCGGTCTTGACCACGAAGTTTCGGGTAAAGGTCACGCCGAGAAAGTAGTGATGCAGCTCATGAATGAAAAGCTTCATAATGGCCATGCACTATACATGGATAATTTCTATAACAGTTTGGGTTTAGCGAAAAAACATCTCGATAATAATACGTACTGCACTGGAACATTACGCATTAATCTGAAACAAAATCCTCAAGAGGTCGTTCAAAAGCATCTGAAGAAAGGAGAAAACATTTCTAGGTACTGCCAAGGAGTTCACATAGGAAAATGGAAGGATAAACGACCTGTTACCTACATTACTACAGAGTTTGAAGATAAAATGCTTCCAATAACTAATAAACGTGGACAAGTCGCTCAAAAACCCGAGGCAATAGCAAAATATAATGATTATATGTCTGGAGTCGACCGGCAAGATCAGTTGTTAGCATTTTATCCTTGTGAAAGGAAAACTTTGCGGTGGTACCTAAAGGTTGCTATTCACACATTCCAGCTGCTACTGATAAATTCATTCAAAATATATAATAAGTACTCAGGTCAACCTAAAATGACCTTATATGATTACCGCTTATCAGTGATAAGCGCATTGCTACCAGATAAACATGTCAAAACAAATCCAGGACCTGTAAAAAGACAAGTTCCTATGCCGCACAAAATCAGTAAGATTACGGAAAGAAATGCAAAAGGAAAATTGAAACGTAAGCAGTGCCGCCAATGCACAAAAGAAAAAAACATACAGACACTATTTGGCATTGCATTACTTGCATCGAAAAACCTGGATTATGTGTCGAATGTTTTGAAGTATATCATTGTTCAATTTGAAAAATTGATAATTTGATATCGGTTGATTATATTTGATTTTATGCTAAAAATTGTATTTCAAGCAAAAATTGTTTATTATTATAGTAGTTTATCTTAATATTGTTACTTATAATTCTTGTGTCATTTTAGTTCCTTATAACTCATTATTGTATTGTGTATGTTCTATTAATACTAAATACTTAACCACGCTCTGGCGCGGGCTTGGCACTACGTATGGATTTTCCAACCGCAGTGCCGGGCCCGCGCAGGTACGGGATTTCTTTTTATTGTTTTATAAACGAAAATAATAATTACATGTTTTTAATTTTTTTTAAACCTTTTAACTGATGTCTAAGAAGCTAAATAAAAACAAAAAGATTGGTCGGCATTTGGCACTCGACCCTTACAATTTGGCTGGCAGCGAAACTGTTAACAGTCGTTGAAATGCCTAAATCGTGGATATTTAAGTAAAAAAATCTCAATAACTGTTCATTTAATCCACAAAGAAAAAATACAAGGTAAGAGAAGAGGATCTGGTAAATGTTTTTAATTTAACATAATTGTATTTTTGTCAACCCCTTATTAGAAAAAAAATCCCCAAAGAGTACCTATCTTTGTCATATTTTGCAAAATTTCTCCAAAACGGCACAAGCTTTTTAAATAGTTCCTACAATAAAAAAAAGGTCTTAAAAATATTAATTTTTTTAATTGAGAGTTTTATTTTTATTCCCCGTTTTATAAGAGAATATATCATTTTTCCCTGAAATTGAATATATTTACGCGAGCGCGCATGCTCCGTCGCCATGTAAGCTCTGTCACAGTCCGTCAGGCGTAGGACAGTTGCCTTGAACCACAAAAATTTAATGGATGGTGGCGCCATCCATAATTTGTTTCCAAAAATAATTTGTTTATAGTTGGTCTTATGGCTTCACAGATGTCGCTACTTTGGAAAAATAAAATGAAATTTACTTACAAAATAAAAATAAGTGCACCAAAAAATTATTGGTGATTTTATTGATAAAAAATTATCATTTTAACATAAAAACACGTAATAATTATCGAATCAATCGATAAATATGACAATTATGATACTGGCAACCAGCATTTTATAATAAAAAAAATGAAATAATTGTCATATTAAATTGTCATTCCTGTAACATTGCAAATACCCTTTTTATATATTATTATCTTACAAATACAAGTGTACTTATTGAAACTATTTACCTACTTTTAATATTAAAAGTATAAATTATTATTACAAAAAAAGTAGAAATTGTTTCAGTAAGTATGCGAATTAAAGAACATAATAGTTAAATTAATATGATGTACATAATATAGATATATATAGCGAATTAGTTCGGATTCAATTTGTAGGAGACGCTAGTAGTTCAATTTCGTCTGCAATAAAATATCGTCAGAGGGCTCTCTTTTCCTGTATATACTTATTATACTCTTTGCAGTCCGTTTTCGGACATCGTCGAGGGTGGACCGCACGTCGGTGTTGGAGCGACTTCGTTCAAATATATATTAGTTTTTTAAAAGTTTATACTCAATTATAAATATTTTTATGACCAGAAATACTTAATTTAGTTAATATCTGTACACTGGTAACTGTAAATATCATTTTCTAAATAAATGAATTTTTAAAGTGCCCAAAGAAGAAGAAATTTTCGCAGCGACGTTGATTAGTCAAATTGAAAAGTGCATTTTTATATAATTTAGATGTGGAACGACGAACATGGCCTCGTTACTTAGATTTCGATAGTTTTTAATACCTATGTAATTTTATTGTTGCATATTTTTATCAATTAGTTGATACTGAGTTTTATAATTATGTATTACAATAAAACGCTGTTTTTATGAGTATGACTTTATAAAATATTATTGGGGAGGGAAATAAAGATACAGATACTTACATTTAGGTACGCTGTTATCAAATTAAATCAAACAATTTAAATAAATAAAAGAATGGTGCTTACCTAAGTATAAATAACTATATAAAGACATTCTTGGGTTTATGGTTTTTTTTTATGTTAGACAAACTATCATCTAAAAAATGTAAAAATTTTAATTTGGAGAGGGGTTTCTCTACGTTATAAAGTTAGAACACACACACACACACACACACACACACACACACACACATACACACAAATAGGTCGCTAATAATACTTACCTAGTACTATTAGGCAAGAGTGAATAGGTTTTTGTTAAGTCAGTGCAATTCACCATCTTAGACTACATAACCACTTACCGATGGGATTGTAGTTGCTTTACTACTTGCTGGGTAAAAATAGTAAAAAAAAAATTTACCCTGTGAAAGTTTGCATTTAGATATAATTTTTCTAACCAACCATAAAAATATGATGAGAATATGTATATAAGTATAAAGGTTGCCTCACACGGAACAGTAATAATATAATATTATATCTTCCATTATCTCTGAAATCCGAGGTATGTTCATATTAAGAGGCTGAATAGAGCCACATTGAAATGCATGGGGATGGTTTTCTAATTTCACGTCATTATCGAAAAAAAATTGTACGTATTTCAGGTGGCGGTTTGCAAAACACGATTCCACAAAAATTAACTCAATAGAAAATAATTGCAAAGTTGCTTCTAAAAATACATAAATTTTCAACGTCAATTTTTTTTTTTACGTGGTAGAGCCATGCTACAGCTATATTTATTAGGTATAGTTGTAGCACGAATGGGTCGGCTCGACCGGGGAAGGGCCACGCTCTCACGGAAAAACATGTAAAATAGCAGTTTAACCCTGCTGTGTTTCGTATGGTGAGTGTAGAGAACCGGAGGACTTTTTTACTGGAAACGAGGCATTACATCCTAGTCCTCACGGGTGACAACGCATCTACATTTTGATACGTAATTGAGGATAGATGTAGATGTGTATGGGCCGTAGCAACCACTTACCATCAGGTGGACTGTGTGCTCGTTTGTCACCCTTATTCTATTTAAAAAAAAACTTTCTAAGATTTCAGTAAAATAATGTTAAGTATTGTAAGCACTCGTACAATTATGTCTCATGTTAATAAAGGTATTGGGCTATTTTGATTTGTAATAAAGTGATTTTACTTTATAGGTTAAATAATTTATTTACCTTTCTATATCAAGAACCGTTTTTCTGTCACTCCTATTGAATTTGACAGTGCTTGCTGAAATTTAGCATCTTTAGATGGATCAGAATCGCCCGCTGATCCGGCTGTTAGATATTGCAAAAATAATCGAAAATATTTATTTTTACTTTCATGCCCAAGACTACCTTGTTTAATTTTATTACGGTCAAATAATATTTATAAGGTTATAAAGCAAGTATTTTTGTAAATGTTTTGTATGTAAATGTAAATGTTATCATTATTTTGTTATTCTATTGTTTACAGTTATTATCACGTCTTAGCTTTATACCAAGAATTACATTACAAATTCTTGATGGGATGCGATGTAACGCGCATACATTATTTTCATCAAGAACTATAATATATATATATATATATATATATATATATATATATATATATATATATATATATATATATTTGTTTTTTTTTACCAGTAGAGTTTTAACAAAATCTTAAAAAAGTTCAATGAATTAAAAAAATGCCAATAATTATATAATTTCAAGTCAGTGTTTTACATTTAAAGATCAGTTATAAAAAGCCAATGTTATTATTTTCATTTTGATTAATTTAATTCGAGACTAAAATAAATGTGAAAGGGCTTTTATCTGCAATAATAATTTTCATCAAAAATAACATAGACTTATAAAAGTCATATACACGGTCAATCATACTGTAGATTATCAATTGTACTACAAAATATTTAAAAGACTATTTCCAGTATAATGACCCGAATATCTTCATTAATGTTTGACTGGCACACTTAAAAGTTTTATCACATGGCTAAATGATTGACTTTTATATTATGATATGGTCATGCTTTTCTATAAAAAGTTGCAAGAAATTTTAATTCCCGGCCCTATTGGTTTGTTTTACTTTTTACTTAATTAGTGAAAAACAAAATGGACTGATCTAAAAGTTTACTTTCTTGTGTAAAAAGTCCTATTTAGAATTTTATGCAAATGATAATTAAAGTTTCTATGTAAATAAGTGTAACATAGCGGGAATTATATTCAATGGTAGTAGCCATCCGTATTTGCAAAGCCAGCATCATTTTCTGTACAGAAACCGGCAAAGTGTTGCTCAAGGCACTATAAACAAAGCAGCTGATAAAATGTTACACTCATAACTGTTAACAAAAACTGTTTTCCCAAATGGTCTTATAGATAATAATATCTATTCCGCCGTGTTAGGTGCAGGAGCTATTATTAGAAGGAGAAGAGGTAAAATTTTGTTTTAGAAATGCGCAATCAATATTGTTTTGTCTGCAATTGAGCATAAAATAAAAAATAACTTCAGCCAAAGAGCATAACTGGCATTATACTCAGGCCCATCAATTGGTATGGAAAAAAGTAATTTTACCAGGTTTCAAAATATCAATCAAAATTCAAAAAACCTAAATATTAAAATCAAAAAATGTATATATGTATATCTATACATACATATAATGATTTATGGCCGCTTAGTAACTGACGGTGACTCACTATAACATCCTACAGTCACGCCGAAACTAATAGGAGAGAATCACCGTAGAAAAGGTAATAATTTATTGCGGAAATTTTGTGATAAAATTAAAAAAAATATAAACTTATCCAAGTTAATCTAACTTAGTCTAATTTATCCTTATGCGTACAAAAAAAAACAAATAATAAAATAGTGAGATGGCGTCAGTTTTTAAGAAGATATAACAAAAATAAATAAAAAAATAAATTTCAATAAAGTTCACTATTTAATTGATTATATACCGCTGACACTTAATCACGCTTTTCGAAACCACGCCAGTTGTAAACAATACTTGTGTGAAAAGACAAAATCTTCTTTTCAAATTTCCGCCGAGTTGTAAGTAGAAGGCCAAATAGGTCACGTGTCAATTTTAATTAAATATATTTTAAATGAAGTGATCTTGACTACGTTTCATCAATTAACCATTGGTAAAATTTAAAACAGGAATTTTACGATTGTGTTTACAAAAAACATTATTAGTTGAACCTTGCAGCTTGTTCATTATTTTTATTATAAATACCTATAAATGTATATATTATTAATAAATAGTTCCCATAATATATTGGATTATTTTTTATTTTGCCCTATCTGTAATGTTCTACGCTCTATAGAAAATGTGGCGTATGACATGACTGACAATCTTTCGAACGCTTTATCTAGGTACAAAGATGTTTTACGTTTTCGTCGCCTCCACATGATATTTTTGTCAGCATAAGGTACCCTTCTATATCTGAAACGAATATAAATATTGCTACAAAGTAAAGTAATAGGCTATACAAGTCCCTCTACTGGGCACAGGACTCTTTTTTTATTTCTGAGAGGGTTTTAGGGCAAGGAAATTCCCGCCGTGCTTCCCCAATGCGTGTTGACGAAAATTGCAATTACAAATTTAATTCGTGCTGTCGGGGATCAAACCCGGGAAAATTTACAGCGAACGCTTTGACGATATATTTTTAATACGACAAATAAATACGATTTAACATATATAATAAAAATTCTTACGTACTTGAAACTTGAACACTTGATAGCTCGTGATGCCTACCAGACAAAGCTACAGCACCACACCGTGCAATGTAATTGAAGATGCGTAACCGCGACATAATTCTCAGTGATGCGCAAGCATAACAGGCAGTATGTCACTTATATAATAATCATCTCTGCAGTCTATTAATCTTTGCACTTTTATAAGTAATACAGAACGTAGTTGCTAGACGGTGTTGACATCGGCTAAAATCTCTGCGATCGCCGTTTCGTCAAGGTCACTCAGGCTAGTTAAAGCCTTAATTTGAGATCTGTAAATAAACCCATAGATCTATACATTTGCTTACCCTGTTTCTTCGGTTTTCTTTCTTTTTTTTTTGCTATTTACACTTAATAGTAAAATGAATACACGCAACGCCAGAAAGTGCCAGTAGGAGAATCCACTTCAAATGGCGCTTCAAGAACTTCAAAGGAGCAAGACTTCAAAGGAGCAGTGTGAGCTGCTGCATGAAGAAAGGGATGAAAATGAAAAGGAAATAAATATAATTGCTAAAGGTTAAACTTTCCAATATGTACCATCGATTTAAATGCCCATATTTTTTACAGAAAGGTTACATTATTATAAGCACACACGTAAAGTTTCAACATGCGGAAACGCGTACTTTTTGAGAAAAAAAAATATTGAAAATCAACAAGTCTTGCAATATTTATATCAATTCCTACCGTAAAACTGACGCTATTTTGTATTGTCATTGTCATCGTCAGAAGGGATGTCGATTTTTTCCGAAAAAGATCGATTTTATAAATCAATTCGAATCGTAAGCTGATATATCGATGCACAAAAAATCGATTTGTAAAATTTCGATATTTTTTCATGTTTGCATTTATAATGTAAATATAAATCCATTTTATGACAAAAAAATCCCGTTCATCAGAAAAAAATAGAGGGACTGATTAAGAGGGATTTCTGTATCTATTTTGAGACTGCAACGTCTCCGGTGCTGCGGGAAGAGCAGCCTCTACGCCTTTGCGTCGCCACAGCAGGCAGAGTCTGCTCCCCCTACGCGCCTTTGCTCTATAAAAACACTCTAGGGGTAGGACAGACTCGTACCAGGTGGAGTCGGGGTCAATCAATTCGGTTCTTTGACATAAGTTGAACCTAACCTATTTTATTTGTTATCTGTTCTAATAGGTACTGTTAAAATAAAACAAATTTCAATAAGAGATCATTTATTATGGTATCTTCCTTGTTTTTCATAAAATGGATTTATATTTACATTATTAATGCAAACATGAAAAATATCGATATTTTAGAAATCGATTTTTTTGTGAATCGATACATGGATTGTCATAATTGTTTGTCTCCGTGAGTACTCGCACAACCGTGAAGTGATTGACGTTTGACATTAATTATTTGTCAAATTTATTTTGTAATTGCGTGTTATTTGCCAATTTGTATGAAAAGTAAGTAATCTCATGGATCGTAAGTTTCCGCAACCTAAAACTTTGCAAAACGCTTTCTTTTAGTGAGTACTATCTACAAAAAAAAATATGTGCATTTAAATCGATGGTCCATATTGGAAAGTTTATCCTTCCTAAAAATACTGAGCTAAAAAGTGATATGGTTAAGCTGCATAAATATTATACATTTGTTTTAAGAGAAAGGGATCAACTTCAGGGGATAGTCGATGAGTTTGACTAATGCAGCAAAGAATATGAGGAATCCCTAAGATTAATTGCTGCATTGTATTTACAGATAAGTTAGGCTAATGAGCAGATTAAAACAATACATAGATAACTTGAAAGTGTCCTAAACTCAAAGTTTGTTCAATGAGCTCATAGAGTGAATCTTCTAAAGCATTGCAACCCTCCACAACAATCGATTTGACTGGTAATGATTATGTCACATCAAGAACAGCAGCAAGGATTGTCTGCAATAGAAGAAAATTAAATAAATATATTGATATTAATAAATATATTTTAATTTCAAAAATTATATAAATGTATGTAAAGAAAAACAATAATTAATTAATAAACTTAAATTATATTCAAGTGAGGTGGGAAATATGAATAACTATTATGAGACTGATAAAGAGTGTCTAAATTCAACAATTATATCACTTAAAAACTGCCACAAATCATATCAAATAAATATGTGTAAATAATAATGATAACAGTTTGGACTCATTATTTTCACCTACACTCTGTGACAGTGCCATGACAAAATATATTAAAAATAGGATATTATATATTGTGATGACATAGGCATAAATTTTGGCATGATGTTAAATAACTGTTTAAAAAGACATCTGGTTAGTAATTATTGTATACCTGGAGCATTCTTTAGTCATATAATGAATAAAGTTTTAACTAGTAAGTTTTGGCGTAATAGCACATTAATAATTCTTGATGGGAGAAGAGGCAATGTAAACAAAGCTCCATTATTAAAATATATTTATTATCTAAATACTTTAAATGTACATAAAATTATCTTGCTTATTTTGCCTAACATACAGGGTTGTCCACAGGAAAATAAAATAAGATACAAATTAAATTTATTAGCGAATAACTTTTCATGTAGGTAATAACCATTTTAACTTGACATTTAATTGTTATGAGGATAATAATAGAATTAATTTAATAGACAAAAATAATTTCATAAAGAAAATTTTGACTAGAGATAAGTATTACCTATCCAAATATAATTTAAGACAGATAGCAAATGTGCTATCTAATTGTATAAATATTAACTTAGCCAAGGTCTTGGCTACACATATATCTGCTTCTATTGAGCAGTGTTATGACTTAATATTAGTGTCCGACCGAAACAGTATTTTCAACCGAAAACGAACCTTCGGTCTGGGTGTCAGTTTCGGCCGAAACCGAAAGTTATTTAAACATGTTAATTTTTTTATTACATACTGACATCTGGTATATTTGGTATTCATTGTAATAGCCATGTAGCAATATATTTATTTATTTTAAAGTAAAAAATCTATATTTTAACCGAAAAAAGCGAAACTTACGGAAACTAAAGTTTTTGCCAAAACTTGCGGAAACCGAAACCGAAACCAAATTTTAGGTCGGTCACTAATTAATATGTAATTTGGAATCAGTTACAAGTAATTTAATTTAGAAAATGAGACAATAGAGGTAATCTCTAGCAATTATAATAATTTAAATAATTTAGAATGTAGCTTACAAATCCTTAATTGTATGACTCCAAAAAGTGATAATAAAAATTGTTTACACCTGGTGATGATAGGCAAAGAGCTAGAAATCAAATTGTTCTTAAATAGCAACAAAATTCATATTTTATGTATTACTGAACATTGGTTAAAAGCTAATAACTTAACGTTTAACTTTAGTAATCAGGTCAGTTTGTTCAATAGAGAAACGGTTTTAAGATATGGCTCGTCAATATTTGCTAGTAAATTATTATCATGTAAAGAACGTAAAGATATTGTTAGCCTCTCTGTTTAGCGAACTGAAGAAATGGCATGTGCTGAGTTGAGCACCTCATTGTTGTGAGCGTCTACGGAACCTCATGTTCTATATATGATACTTTTGAAAATATTATGGAGGAAATTTTTGTTAAGCTTAATAAACAGAATAAATCTGTGGTAATATGCGGAGACTTTAATATCAATCTCCTAGAAGCTTCCTCCTCCAATAATAAATTTAGAGCAGTGTTTAAATCATATGGTCTTTTTAATTTATCTTTAGAGTTATCGCGTACTACTGAATGTAGTGCAACATGTATAGATAACATTTTTACAAATGTCAAGCCGTTGCATAAATGTATAATCCAAAAATTGAGTTCTAACCACTGTGGACAGTTAGTTTCGTTACCTTATGCTCACAAAATTCCATTATATGAGAAAATTGTGTTTGCTCCAGTAAATGCACTTATTTTTTTTTATAGGATAAGGGTGACAAACGAGCACACAGTCCACCTGATGGTAAGTGGTTGCTGCGGCCCATAGACATCTACATCTATCCTCTGTTACGAATCAAAATGTAGATGCGTTGTCACCCGTGAGGACTAAGATGGAACGCCTCATTTCCAGTAAAAAGGGCCTCCGGCCACCTGCACTCACCAAGCGAAACGCAGAGGTAAACCTCTACTTCACGCTGGTATTCTGTGAGGTCGTGGTACCACCCCGGTTTGAGCCGGCCCATCCGTGCGACAGAAAAAGCTGCCGCGTGACTCTACCACTGTTAAAAGCTTCGCTTGGAGAAGCTAAAAAGTGACATAGTGAAGAAACTTTCATCACTATCACACCAAAATGAACCTAATTTGTTGTATGGAACGTTGTTTAAGCTTATTTGCAATGAATTTGATAATATTATTACTTCTGAAAGGTACTCCTTAGACAGTTGGAAAACATTCAATAAATGGGTGACAGTAGGAGTCCATAAGAGCAGACAAGGGTTATATGAACTTTATCATGAAATAACATATAACCCTAGCATCGAATTTAGGGAATATGTAAAAAATATTAAAAAATATTTAAAAGAGTATGCTCCATAGCAGTCTTTGCATTCGAGCAACAAAATTAAGCCGGCTTCCAATAAAATTAAAATAACCAGGAGAGTAATTAATAGTAAAACGAGTGTAACGAACCCCCCCCCCCCTTTTTTCTTCTCTTCTTCTATCTATACTTATACTTGTATTTCTTTAGAATCTATATCTGTACGATATATAAATATACCTAATTTACACGACCAGTATATCTTGATCTTTCTAAAGGTTTAAATATAGGCCGTTTAATAAATTTATGGCGTGATCGTCTTAGTTAGGACTCTTATTTACGTTGCGTTTGTATAGTAACTTAGTTCTTTTAGGTGTATCTTGGAAGAATAAATATTTACGAGAGCAGTCGAAAGCTGTTGGTAGCGTCTTATAAGCTAAAGAACCCCGTTCACGAAGACAGAGCTCAAAAAGGTTAAGAACAATAAATTGTCCCTATTCCACTTGTATCAGGTTCATAACAGTCAATTCCTTATTAATTAATCCCTTCCCGCTTGGAAAATGCTCACAATATTTATATCAAATACCAGATACAAGGGCTTCGCTCTCCCACATTTAAAAAAAAATGTGGAGGAGGTACACGGCTCCGCACACGCCGTGCACGGTGAGCGCCAACCATTTTAATGCGCTCCCCCCGAAGGGTACGCTAAGTTGGCAGCTGGACCGTAGTCCACAGCAAAATAACTGGCGAACCAGTAAAAGAGGACTTGGCCCCTTGATAGTGCGTAAGCACAAACATCGACCGAATTCGCGCATGTCAATGCGTGTAAACGCCATACAGAATACGATCAAAACCAGCCACACTGAATGTACGTCACACGGGTTAGGGCACCAATAGGCACACTTGCCATAAAAAGTCCTCCGTGAGCGCCACCACCTGCCAGACCGCCGTTCCTGCAGACGTGATGTAAGTGTAAGGCATCACCACCAATTGCATGGTCAGCACGGCCAATTGGCCGCAGAGCGTGTCATGAGTCTACCGCTCACCTCAAGGGAATGGGGTCCCACGTTGCGCGGCTTTCGGCCGCAGCCTTGAGAACCTCCTCAGATTCTCCCTCCAGCTACCACCCGCATGAGGTCGACACATATGCTCCACCAACCAATACAATTGCAGATATAGCCAATAGGCAGTTATAAGATATTAGGAATAATTCGCCATCAGAAAGGGTTTGTGTCACTGACGTTGAGTATATGCACTTTTCGATCATGTTTGTCTCACCCACCAACAAGTTGCCTTCAATCTTTCAAAGGTGGGAACTTTACAGAGATATATTATTAAGTTGTTATATAAAACATCATGGAGGACAGACAGTCTGCAGCCCCGCAATGAAGGGATCCGACTTGGGCAAAGCTACTTAGGTTGTGAGTCAAACCAAGACGCAGAGAGCGCCATTGAGAATAGCGACCCGTCAAACAACCATCGCAGAGACGCAAAGCTGCAGAATGCAACAAGCATAATACGACTATCGTCGGGCTTACACCATCCCAAGGTCCCCCATACAGTCCCAGCAGACATCACTACCCGCATACCTCCATCGACCAGAACCACAAGATGCGTCGATTCAGGTGCAGCACACCCGCAGATCCATCACAAGACGCAATACTGCAAGTAGCAGTAAGCATTAATGCAACTATCATACGGATGGCGCCCCCTCACAACACACCCACGTGATCCCTAGATCCATGAACATAATTGATAATGTTGTTAACTAAAAATACCACCAACGTATCATAGTAGCACGGTACTAAGACGTCAGTAGCCAAAACTCCACGTATCATAGCGCTATTGCACTAAGACATGAAGTTGAGTATGCTTGCTGCACTTAAAAGTACTACCAAACACACTCAACCTTATCCGAAAGATAGCCGACGTATCATAACGCTATGCGCTAAGACGTCGCCTACAAACGGTAGGGGTGTGCGATGTCCACGGGCAAGTCATATTGCTACAACAAACCTGCTTACCACCGGCACTAAGATGATATGTCTAGGACACATCGGTTAGCGAGTCCAAGTTTACCTCGGTCTCAGAGGCTGCGAAGCAACCTACACGCCACTAAAATAATTCTTTTCAAGTCCCATTTCTTTCAATATAATGCTTTTACATATTTGAGACCTTCCACATATTTGCTTTATTTCATAGACCATACTATTGTATGTCTTATTCATATGGGACTTCAAGTCATAACTCTGCTATCATAATGCTTATGCATCATAGATACTTTCTATTAATGCTTTGGTTCGTTAGACCTTACTATGATAATTTCCTAATATAGGACTAGTCATTGTGCTTCCTTAGTACTAGCAGTCGGTCAGCCGACCACCCCATATATATGTACAACCTTGGATATGTGTTTACGGCAACGCCCCAATAAAAGGGAACATTACAAGAACACGTTCATCAACTTAGAAATTTTCCAATTATTACAAGAACACCTTCATCAACTTGGAAAATTTTGATCCATTTTTTCTATTATATGACAAATGTTATTTATCTTTATTATTGTAATATAATCGACTTGTATTTATATGATTTAATACATTTTAAATATTTTAAGCAGAATTTTAATA
Source organism: Parnassius mnemosyne (assembly GCA_963668995.1). Classification (NCBI taxonomy): domain Eukaryota; kingdom Metazoa; phylum Arthropoda; class Insecta; order Lepidoptera; family Papilionidae; genus Parnassius; species Parnassius mnemosyne. The sequence continues at coordinate 11,368,587 of CAVLGL010000126.1, read as the reverse complement.
AATTTAGAGATTTTTAGAGACAATTGATGCGTTAACTGTACTAATAATATTCAATATTCCAAACGAACATATTTGAACTTCATACTTATTATTTGCATTTTAATTGTTTAAATTATAATTTCTAAGACATTTTTAAATGTCTTTATAATGAATTTAATTATTAATTATTAATAATAATTATGAGGCGTCACACGAGTTAAGTTTTAACAACAAATTAAATGAGTCAGATAAGGTTGTTGCAAATATTTTTTGAGAATTATTTTCTGATATTCCGATCTTAATCACTAAGTCAATGAATTGCGTACGCGAAATGTAAATGCGTGTACAAAGAATTTTACATTTCATAAAATATCATCAAAAGATATTTTAAAATATTTTAAAACTATTGATATTAAGAAAACTGCAGATCTGTGGGGGATTTTCGTTAAAGATATTGCGCGTATAATAGATATAATCTCGCCTCATCTATCTATTATTTTTAATACTAGTATCAAATATGATATGTTTCCTGATTTAATGAAGCATAGAATAGTAATACCTTTATTCAAATCTGGTAGTACATTCAAACCCACCAATTTTAGACCAATTTCTGTACTGCCAACACTTAGTAAGATTTATGAAAAAAATATTCTTTATGAAATGATAATTTAATTCCATCTTCATAAAAATCAATTCGGTTTCACAAATGGTCACTCGGCAACTGATGCTGGTGTTGAGCTGATTAAATATATTTTCAATGCATGGGAGAATTCACAGGATGCTTTGCTTGTATATTTTGTGACCTATCCAAAGCCTTCGATTGTGTTCACCATGAAACATTAATCAGGTAACTACAACACTAAGTAATAAGTAATGCTCTTAAATTTATTGTTTTATATTTAAGTAACAGAACGCAATAAGTTTTCATTAATGGTATGACCTCTTCCAGGTCGATAGTACAAATGGGCGTGCATCAAAGCTCAATTCCCGGCACCTTTCTGTTTCTTGTATATATTAATGACTTACCTTACATAGTAGGGGATAAACATAATATAGTATTATTTGCTGATAACACTTCATTCATTTTCAAATTAAAACCACAATTTATAAAATATGACGAAGTAAATAACGCTATATCTGAATTAGTAAATTGGTTTAATGTTAATAACTTGCATTTAAATGGCACTAAATTGAAATGTCATTAAATATAATGTAATTTTAAAGGAGATTAATATATTAACTTTTGCCGCTTAATACATTTATGAAAATGTACGTACACAAAAATAAAGGAAGTTATACAAAAATAAGTGTTCAGTCTGTTCTTACTAGCAACAGACACAAGCTAGTAGTTACTCGACTCCACCGAGTCAGTAATTCATTCTTGGGGAGATGTATACGCATTTACAACAAAATTCCTGAAAATATACCAAATTTAACCTGCTCAAATTTCAATAACTTTATTAAAAAAAGTTTGTATATAAAAGGGCTATTATAATATTAAGGAATTTATGGATGATAATAACCACTGGGACTGAGGCGATCGCTACCAAGCTATTTATAATTTGTTTTGTGTGGTTAATTGTGATTCGATGATTGCAAGCTATTTAAAATAAGTCTTGCTGGTTCTTCCCAGGACAGAGGTTTTTTGTCGACCCAGTGGTAATTAAACAAAAGAGTGACTTCCAATAAGTATTATTTATAATATATATTAAATAAAAAAAATCTGTTTCTGTTTCACATATTATTTAAGTTTTATAGAATCAATGCCTTTTAAAAATAATAAAGACACAATTGCATGAAAATAAATACAGGAGTTTGAACCCAATTGTTACTAACGATTTACATGAATTAAAACTCATTAAAATGTAACTTAAACAGAACAATTCATAGCACCCCTCACAAATTGGGTGTAGGAGCGCTTTAATTAAATTTCAAAGAAAATTAATTACCGACTAAAATTTTCCTGTTTCTTGAATAGTAAGGAAAATGTTGCAATGTTTTTGCTTTGTTACTACAAATAAAATTATCATGGATTTATTTATTTTTTATTTGATGGACATATTTATATATATATACTTAGAAACGTATACGTACAGAGTACGGAAGTGTGTACGTGCATACGTACTTTGAACTTTGAAATACCAATTATCATCCTAACAATCTATATTGGATTGTCTCATTGGGGGGGGGGTGTTTTTTATTTATTTAACCTAATATACACTTTAATGTATATAGGCGGAGTGTTTATGTATTGGAATGCTTAGCGGACGGATTGGCAACAGTAATATTTTTATTATTTTGAGTTGTTATCAGGATGATGGAGATATTATCTATCTCCTCCGTCATTTCCTTCTTTCACCTCTTCCATCACCCACGATGTACCCATGTATTACACTATTTTTTTTTATATAAGCATGATAAAGAAGCACAGTCCGCTGGGGGATAAATGAATACCCTTAGTGGGTTTCATCTATCCTCGATGACGAATCAAAATGTGTTGTCACCCCTGAAAACTTAGATGAAATATCTTATTACTAGTAAAAAAAGTCTTCGGTTCTTAAATTAAATTAAATTTTGTAAAATAATTATAAATTACTTGACAGCTAACTTACCAAACCAAAGCCAAATACAGACCAAATATAGAGATAGAGATGACCAGTAACTTTATTTTTTTAACAAGTACACTTATATATTAAATGATAATGCATGTTTGGCAGAATGCGCAAAAAGAGAGAGTATTTATCTTTTGCGAATATTGTATTTGTATATATTGTAAAAGTATATTTATGGTATAATAATAATAATGAAACGGTGTCGGGGTTGGGCGTCTCCCATTAACTGACGCCCATTAAATGAATGATGGAACAAAGAAGAATGCGCAACGGGCCATTGCCTGTAGGTCACCAGAGCGCGTTTGGACCTGGCGCTGGACGAGACAGTATGCGAACCGCCAGCCGAGCGCGAGGTGCTGCACGACCACTCAGCCCCTCGCATCTATCATCCCCACCAGCTGGCTTGGTGTTTGCAGGGTCTTCGCGGGCCCATCAATCAAGACCCGCCACTGGTGGAGTACGCCGCATGCGCTGGTCAATACAGATGTACAGCAACGCATTGCGGGCGTATTTTAGGGCTAAAGGGGGAGAAATTGAAGGTTTTGCGTATCGGGGTAGGATGCATCGACTATTTTCTGAGCTGGAGCCATTACTAACCGTCTTCAAGCTAAACCTGGCAGACTGAGTACGGTATATTTTGCGCTCAAACATATTTGATGGCTACGACGTCAGGCTGTGCCCTCATCGGATGAAAATGCTACGGCTGAGGATGTGGCGCCACAAGTTGCAAAGCAACTAGCACACGTGGATGCCGCCGTAAATCTTTCAGTTATAGTTGGTTCAGACGATGATGGAGCAGTCACCCATGATCTATAACTAGAGCAAATGAGGAGTACATTGGAAGAGGCGATTGAGGAAACGCGCACTTCGCCTCTCGAAAATCGACGGCGACTTCCTTGCATAACCGTAAGCAAGCGGAATCGAGCTGTCGTGAGGGCTCTAAACCCAATGTTCATAACCTATTTGGAAGCCAGCCGGGACCTTTGCGAGACGGACTCAATTGGTTTTGGCCCCGCACTGGAAGCTCTGGAAGCACCAAGCTTCTCATGGCTGGACGTGCTACTAGACAAAGTAGCTCCATTCCAGCCTGGAGAAAAAGATTTGAGGAACGTATCGCAAAGGCTAGGGCCCTCATCGGCAGACTAATATGCTTAAGGTCAAGCAATAACAGGCCTAGAATTGTGCGCACCATCAGGATGGCGTTTGCTGGGACAAATGTCAGCCGGATATAACGCAAAAACTAACGCAGAGAAACGCTGCTTGGGGAAAGCGGAATAAGCGATATACCGAGAGGTCAAGGCGGTTCAACCAGAATCGTCTCTAATCAGAATCAATCTCGTCTGTGATCAGAAGAGGCTCTATGAATCATTGGAGTGCCCAATAGTTCGTAGAACGGGCCCAGTACCGAATCAGGCCCACAGTGTCGTATTCTGATGCGGCCTGTGATCAAAGCCCGTAAACCGTAGCGAGGGCGCTTGGACGGAAGTTGTGGCGAGTGAGTGTGCGAGTATTACACCCATTGACCCCGTCATCATAATGCCGGATGACGTAGCTGAGGCGGTCCGTTGGGCCCCGACCCGGAAAAGTCCGAGACTCGTACGGGATGCATCACTATTAGCTGAAGGGGTTCGTGGTGTCACGCTGTGCTCGCCCGACAGTTTCAAGTGGCTCTCGACCAAAAGTCATTACCAAGCCTCTTCACTACTGGGATCACTCATTTGGTTCCTCAAGACCGGGATTCCTCAGACCCGAGCAAATACCGCCCCATTACGTGTCTACCAACCATATATTAGACACTGACATTCATTTTGAGTACGCAAAACATTCGTCACCTGGATTTAAATCAGATGATGTCGCGTGCTCAAAATGGATGCCGGGGCGGTGGTCGTGGAATCAAGAAACCACTACTCATTGACGCAGTCATTGGCAAAGTGATTAAACACAACCGTCGGAACTTCTCCGCCACCTGGATAGACCAAAAAAAGGCAATCGACTCGGTGCCCCATACATGCCTAAAGAGGGTCCTCGAGCTGTACAAGGTTGACTGTACAGTTAAAGACTTCCTCGAGAAGTGTATGGGGCAGTGTATTACAACCCTTTGTCGTAATGATTTCTTATATTTACGCGAACACTACACATTTAAATAAAACTAATTTTACGGATTTTATCGCGTATATTAACTTATTTTACTTTCCCGACGTTTCAAGCACTTTACAGCACCCATGGTCACGGGGGGGACTGAGGTGTATGACGTCCCAATGTCATAGTTAACCACGGCTACCTCCAGATTAAAAATTATTAATTTTTGTTCCGATCTACGCAGTATGAACTTACAGTATCATGAAGTCTTGCAGTTGTATGCTTGGGTTGGGATTTAATTTTATTAATTATGGGATCCCAAGCAGATGGTAGCACCCAGCCATCTTCTCTATTGAAATTAGGATGTTTTTTGATTTCAATAGCCTCGCGAATCATCCTTGGAAGGAATCGGTGTTCTTTAGCGAGGATTTGTGGTCTATCAAATCTAATGTAGTGACGGGGGCGATCCTGTACGTGTTCACAGACTGCAGACTTCCCGGAGCGTCTATTCTTCACATCAGCTATGTGTTCTTTAACGCGGGTTTTTATGGATCTTTTAGTTTGTCCTATATAAGAGAGACCACATTCACAATCCAGCTTGTACACTCCTGCATCTTGCAGAGGAATATTACACTTGACTGATGGTAAAAACTGACTAATCTTCTTCGGCGGCTTGAAATATGTTTTAATGGAAGCACGCTTCAAGATGTAGCCAATCTTGTCAGTGACACCTCTGACATATGGCAGTACAGCAGGCACTCGCTCGACTGTGGCCGGCTTCACTCGTTCACTGTGACGTAGGCGCGGGACCCGAAGCTTATTGTCGTGCAAAACTTGCTTGACGTGTTGGAGCTCGGCGGCCAGGTGTTTACTGTCACAGATCCCTCGTGCTCTCTGAAACAAAGATTTACCGACGGTAGCTAACTGTGAAGGATGGTGGTGAGAATCACCGTTTAAATATCTATCTGTATGGGTCTTTTTTCTATACACAGTGTGGCTCAAGGTGTTATCAGGATTCCGAATTACTAACACATCTAGAAAAGCTAAAGAATTGTTTGCCTCTAACTCCATTGTGAACTGAATTTTAGAATTTAAGGAGTAAAATATAAACGTAAAATATAAACGTAAAATTAGTTTTATTTAAATGTGTAGTGTTCGCGTAAATATAAGAAATCATTATGTGAACCAGTACGGACTGGTAATTGCAAATAAAATTCGCCGATTAGAAGATCTCGTGACTAAGCGCGCAAGATATATAACAGCATTAAACTTTTTAAAACGCTGCCGTGATAATAATATCATCCCTACGTGTGTCAAAATATCCACTAAAAAGGACATTCGAGGAAGCGCTAAGATCTTAAATGAGGCAAGTAAAAAGTTGTTACGAACGGTAATCCAACAAAAACGCTCCGATCTACATACCATAAACAAATCCATAGACACATCATTCAGTGATTTAAAGGCAGTTTTAACGACATTTGATTATAATGTTTGCATCGAAACGTTAAATAAACGAGAAATTAATAAATATAATGAATGCAAAAACAAACATATAATAAAATATCAAAAATTAACGACCAAATTAAATGTCAAACATCTGTGTCGACGTGAGAACGAAACGCAACCGTCGACTACGAACGCGGATCATAGATTAAACGCGGTCTATAATCTGTCAAAACAAACTCTGGATGATGCAACAATTAGAGTATTATCGAAAGGTCTTAATTTTTCTATAACACCGAAAAAATTACCGTACGAACAAATTATCTGTAGTGTCGAGGACTGTTTATTTAAAAACAATATGCAAAAGGAGGATTTGGAAGCGATACGTCAAGACATTTCGTCTATGTTACGTCGAAGTTCAGCGCCAAAACCGAATCTACCTAAAGACGAATTCAAAGCGTTGACTAACCTACGCAATAAACCAGAACTCACGATTCTCCGCGCAGATAAGGGAAATGCCACGGTAGTTATGGATACGTCAGATTATAATTCTAAAATACAAGAACTTTTGTCGGATGCAAGTACGTATAAAAAGGTTAAAAATGACCCAACAAATAACACACTTAAAACAACTAGTGATCTCATAAAGAAACACTCCGAAAAATTAAATCTAGACGTAAAATCGATAATACCTACGTGTGCTAAACCACCGAAGTTGTATGGGTTACCAAAAATACACAAGCCCAATGCTCCACTACGTCCTATAGTGAGCCAAATCGATTCACCAACTTACAGATTGGCTCAACACTTAGCGAATATACTCTCACCGCTCAAGGGACATACAAGAGCACACACAAAGGATTCCTACCATTTTGTCAGCGAGATTAAAGACCTACATCTGGCAGACAATGAAACTATGGTGAGTTTTGATGTGCAGTCTCTGTTCACATGCCTACCTGTTGAAGACTGCATCTCAATTATTACTAGAAGGCTAGAGGAAAATAACATGCCCGTAGAATATGCAGTATTACTCAGACACTGCCTTACATCTGGCTACCTATTGTGGAAGGAGGAGTTCTACAAGCAAGTAGATGGTGTGGCGATGGGCTCACCTGTATCTCCCATTGTTGCCGATATATTCATGGAGGACTTTGAGGAGAAAGCCCTGCTTACTTCTCCCATAAAGCCAAGATTCTACAAGCGGTACGTAGACGACACTTTCACAATTCTACCTTTAGATAAAGTAACTGCATTTTTAGACCATCTTAACTCCTTAAATTCTAAAATTCAGTTCACAATGGAGTTAGAGGCAAACAATTCTTTAGCTTTTCTAGATGTGTTAGTAATTCGGAATCCTGATAACACCTTGAGCCACACTGTGTATAGAAAAAAGACCCATACAGATAGATATTTAAACGGTGATTCTCACCACCATCCTTCACAGTTAGCTACCGTCGGTAAATCTTTGTTTCAGAGAGCACGAGGGATCTGTGACAGTAAACACCTGGCCGCCGAGCTCCAACACGTCAAGCAAGTTTTGCACGACAATAAGCTTCGGGTCCCGCGCCTACGTCACAGTGAACGAGTGAAGCCGGCCACAGTCGAGCGAGTGCCTGCTGTACTGCCATATGTCAGAGGTGTCACTGACAAGATTGGCTACATCTTGAAGCGTGCTTCCATTAAAACATATTTCAAGCCGCCGAAGAAGATTAGTCAGTTTTTACCATCAGTCAAGTGTAATATTCCTCTGCAAGATGCAGGAGTGTACAAGCTGGATTGTGAATGTGGTCTCTCTTATATAGGACAAACTAAAAGATCCATAAAAACCCGCGTTAAAGAACACATAGCTGATGTGAAGAATAGACGCTCCGGGAAGTCTGCAGTCTGTGAACACGTACAGGATCGCCCCCGTCACTACATTAGATTTGATAGACCACAAATCCTCGCTAAAGAACACCGATTCCTTCCAAGGATGATTCGCGAGGCTATTGAAATCAAAAAACATCCTAATTTCAATAGAGAAGATGGCTGGGTGCTACCATCTGCTTGGGATCCCATAATTAATAAAATTAAATCCCAACCCAAGCATACAACTGCAAGACTTCATGATACTGTAAGTTCATACTGCGTAGATCGGAACAAAAATTAATAATTTTTAATCTGGAGGTAGCCGTGGTTAACTATGACATTGGGACGTCATACACCTCAGTCCCCCCCGTGACCATGGGTGCTGTAAAGTGCTTGAAACGTCGGGAAAGTAAAATAAGTTAATATACGCGATAAAATCCGTAAAATTAGTTTTGTTTAAATGTGTAGTGTTCGCGTAAATATAAGAAATCATTATGTGAACCAGTACGGACTGGTAATTGCAAATAAAATTCGCCGATTAGAAGATCTCGTGACTAAGCGCGCAAGATATATAACAGCATTAAACTTTTTAAAACGCTGCCGTGATAATAATATCATCCCTACGTGTGTCAAAATATCCACTAAAAAGGACATTCGAGGAAGCGCTAAGATCTTAAATGAGGCAAGTAAAAAGTTGTTACGAACGGTAATCCAACAAAAACGCTCCGATCTACATACCATAAACAAATCCATAGACACATCATTCAGTGATTTAAAGGCAGTTTTAACGACATTTGATTATAATGTTTGCATCGAAACGTTAAATAAACGAGAAATTAATAAATATAATGAATGCAAAAACAAACATATAATAAAATATCAAAAATTAACGACCAAATTAAATGTCAAACATCTGTGTCGACGTGAGAACGAAACGCAACCGTCGACTACGAACGCGGATCATAGATTAAACGCGGTCTATAATCTGTCAAAACAAACTCTGGATGATGCAACAATTAGAGTATTATCGAAAGGTCTTAATTTTGCTATAACACCGAAAAAATTACCGTACGAACAAATTATCTGTAGTGTCGAGGACTGTTTATTTAAAAACAATATGCAAAAGGAGGATTTGGAAGCGATACGTCAAGACATTTCGTCTATGTTACGTCGAAGTTCAGCGCCAAAACCGAATCTACCTAAAGACGAATTCAAAGCGTTGACTAACCTACGCAATAAACCAGAACTCACGATTCTCCGCGCAGATAAGGGAAATGCCACGGTAGTTATGGATACGTCAGATTATAATTCTAAAATACAAGAACTTTTGTCGGATGCAAGTACGTATAAAAAGGTTAAAAATGACCCAACAAATAACACACTTAAAACAACTAGTGATCTCATAAAGAAACACTCCGAAAAATTAAATCTAGACGTAAAATCGATAATACCTACGTGTGCTAAACCACCGAAGTTGTATGGGTTACCAAAAATACACAAGCCCAATGCTCCACTACGTCCTATAGTGAGCCAAATCGATTCACCAACTTACAGATTGGCTCAACACTTAGCGAATATACTCTCACCGCTCAAGGGACATACAAGAGCACACACAAAGGATTCCTACCATTTTGTCAGCGAGATTAAAGACCTACATCTGGCAGACAATGAAACTATGGTGAGTTTTGATGTGCAGTCTCTGTTCACATGCCTACCTGTTGAAGACTGCATCTCAATTATTACTAGAAGGCTAGAGGAAAATAACATGCCCGTAGAATATGCAGTATTACTCAGACACTGCCTTACATCTGGCTACCTATTGTGGAAGGAGGAGTTCTACAAGCAAGTAGATGGTGTGGCGATGGGCTCACCTGTATCTCCCATTGTTGCCGATATATTCATGGAGGACTTTGAGGAGAAAGCCCTGCTTACTTCTCCCATAAAGCCAAGATTCTACAAGCGGTACGTAGACGACACTTTCACAATTCTACCTTTAGATAAAGTAACTGCATTTTTAGACCATCTTAACTCCTTAAATTCTAAAATTCAGTTCACAATGGAGTTAGAGGCAAACAATTCTTTAGCTTTTCTAGATGTGTTAGTAATTCGGAATCCTGATAACACCTTGAGCCACACTGTGTATAGAAAAAAGACCCATACAGATAGATATTTAAACGGTGATTCTCACCACCATCCTTCACAGTTAGCTACCGTCGGTAAATCTTTGTTTCAGAGAGCACGAGGGATCTGTGACAGTAAACACCTGGCCGCCGAGCTCCAACACGTCAAGCAAGTTTTGCACGACAATAAGCTTCGGGTCCCGCGCCTACGTCACAGTGAACGAGTGAAGCCGGCCACAGTCGAGCGAGTGCCTGCTGTACTGCCATATGTCAGAGGTGTCACTGACAAGATTGGCTACATCTTGAAGCGTGCTTCCATTAAAACATATTTCAAGCCGCCGAAGAAGATTAGTCAGTTTTTACCATCAGTCAAGTGTAATATTCCTCTGCAAGATGCAGGAGTGTACAAGCTGGATTGTGAATGTGGTCTCTCTTATATAGGACAAACTAAAAGATCCATAAAAACCCGCGTTAAAGAACACATAGCTGATGTGAAGAATAGACGCTCCGGGAAGTCTGCAGTCTGTGAACACGTACAGGATCGCCCCCGTCACTACATTAGATTTGATAGACCACAAATCCTCGCTAAAGAACACCGATTCCTTCCAAGGATGATTCGCGAGGCTATTGAAATCAAAAAACATCCTAATTTCAATAGAGAAGATGGCTGGGTGCTACCATCTGCTTGGGATCCCATAATTAATAAAATTAAATCCCAACCCAAGCATACAACTGCAAGACTTCATGATACTGTAAGTTCATACTGCGTAGATCGGAACAAAAATTAATAATTTTTAATCTGGAGGTAGCCGTGGTTAACTATGACATTGGGACGTCATACACCTCAGTCCCCCCCGTGACCATGGGTGCTGTAAAGTGCTTGAAACGTCGGGAAAGTAAAATAAGTTAATATACGCGATAAAATCCGTAAAATTAGTTTTATTTAAATGTGTAGTGTTCGCGTAAATATAAGAAATCATTATGTGAACCAGTACGGACTGGTAATTGCAAATAAAATTCGCCGATTAGAAGATCTCGTGACTAAGCGCGCAAGATATATAACAGCATTAAACTTTTTAAAACGCTGCCGTGATAATAATATCATCCCTACGTGTGTCAAAATATCCACTAAAAAGGACATTCGAGGAAGCGCTAAGATCTTAAATGAGGCAAGTAAAAAGTTGTTACGAACGGTAATCCAACAAAAACGCTCCGATCTACATACCATAAACAAATCCATAGACACATCATTCAGTGATTTAAAGGCAGTTTTAACGACATTTGATTATAATGTTTGCATCGAAACGTTAAATAAACGAGAAATTAATAAATATAATGAATGCAAAAACAAACATATAATAAAATATCAAAAATTAACGACCAAATTAAATGTCAAACATCTGTGTCGACGTGAGAACGAAACGCAACCGTCGACTACGAACGCGGATCATAGATTAAACGCGGTCTATAATCTGTCAAAACAAACTCTGGATGATGCAACAATTAGAGTATTATCGAAAGGTCTTAATTTTGCTATAACACCGAAAAAATTACCGTACGAACAAATTATCTGTAGTGTCGAGGACTGTTTATTTAAAAACAATATGCAAAAGGAGGATTTGGAAGCGATACGTCAAGACATTTCGTCTATGTTACGTCGAAGTTCAGCGCCAAAACCGAATCTACCTAAAGACGAATTCAAAGCGTTGACTAACCTACGCAATAAACCAGAACTCACGATTCTCCGCGCAGATAAGGGAAATGCCACGGTAGTTATGGATACGTCAGATTATAATTCTAAAATACAAGAACTTTTGTCGGATGCAAGTACGTATAAAAAGGTTAAAAATGACCCAACAAATAACACACTTAAAACAACTAGTGATCTCATAAAGAAACACTCCGAAAAATTAAATCTAGACGTAAAATCGATAATACCTACGTGTGCTAAACCACCGAAGTTGTATGGGTTACCAAAAATACACAAGCCCAATGCTCCACTACGTCCTATAGTGAGCCAAATCGATTCACCAACTTACAGATTGGCTCAACACTTAGCGAATATACTCTCACCGCTCAAGGGACATACAAGAGCACACACAAAGGATTCCTACCATTTTGTCAGCGAGATTAAAGACCTACATCTGGCAGACAATGAAACTATGGTGAGTTTTGATGTGCAGTCTCTGTTCACATGCCTACCTGTTGAAGACTGCATCTCAATTATTACTAGAAGGCTAGAGGAAAATAACATGCCCGTAGAATATGCAGTATTACTCAGACACTGCCTTACATCTGGCTACCTATTGTGGAAGGAGGAGTTCTACAAGCAAGTAGATGGTGTGGCGATGGGCTCACCTGTATCTCCCATTGTTGCCGATATATTCATGGAGGACTTTGAGGAGAAAGCCCTGCTTACTTCTCCCATAAAGCCAAGATTCTACAAGCGGTACGTAGACGACACTTTCACAATTCTACCTTTAGATAAAGTAACTGCATTTTTAGACCATCTTAACTCCTTAAATTCTAAAATTCAGTTCACAATGGAGTTAGAGGCAAACAATTCTTTAGCTTTTCTAGATGTGTTAGTAATTCGGAATCCTGATAACACCTTGAGCCACACTGTGTATAGAAAAAAGACCCATACAGATAGATATTTAAACGGTGATTCTCACCACCATCCTTCACAGTTAGCTACCGTCGGTAAATCTTTGTTTCAGAGAGCACGAGGGATCTGTGACAGTAAACACCTGGCCGCCGAGCTCCAACACGTCAAGCAAGTTTTGCACGACAATAAGCTTCGGGTCCCGCGCCTACGTCACAGTGAACGAGTGAAGCCGGCCACAGTCGAGCGAGTGCCTGCTGTACTGCCATATGTCAGAGGTGTCACTGACAAGATTGGCTACATCTTGAAGCGTGCTTCCATTAAAACATATTTCAAGCCGCCGAAGAAGATTAGTCAGTTTTTACCATCAGTCAAGTGTAATATTCCTCTGCAAGATGCAGGAGTGTACAAGCTGGATTGTGAATGTGGTCTCTCTTATATAGGACAAACTAAAAGATCCATAAAAACCCGCGTTAAAGAACACATAGCTGATGTGAAGAATAGACGCTCCGGGAAGTCTGCAGTCTGTGAACACGTACAGGATCGCCCCCGTCACTACATTAGATTTGATAGACCACAAATCCTCGCTAAAGAACACCGATTCCTTCCAAGGATGATTCGCGAGGCTATTGAAATCAAAAAACATCCTAATTTCAATAGAGAAGATGGCTGGGTGCTACCATCTGCTTGGGATCCCATAATTAATAAAATTAAATCCCAACCCAAGCATACAACTGCAAGACTTCATGATACTGTAAGTTCATACTGCGTAGATCGGAACAAAAATTAATAATTTTTAATCTGGAGGTAGCCGTGGTTAACTATGACATTGGGACGTCATACACCTCAGTCCCCCCCGTGACCATGGGTGCTGTAAAGTGCTTGAAACGTCGGGAAAGTAAAATAAGTTAATATACGCGATAAAATCCGTAAAATTAGTTTTATTTAAATGTGTAGTGTTCGCGTAAATATAAGAAATCATTATGTGAACCAGTACGGACTGGTAATTGCAAATAAAATTCGCCGATTAGAAGATCTCGTGACTAAGCGCGCAAGATATATAACAGCATTAAACTTTTTAAAACGCTGCCGTGATAATAATATCATCCCTACGTGTGTCAAAATATCCACTAAAAAGGACATTCGAGGAAGCGCTAAGATCTTAAATGAGGCAAGTAAAAAGTTGTTACGAACGGTAATCCAACAAAAACGCTCCGATCTACATACCATAAACAAATCCATAGACACATCATTCAGTGATTTAAAGGCAGTTTTAACGACATTTGATTATAATGTTTGCATCGAAACGTTAAATAAACGAGAAATTAATAAATATAATGAATGCAAAAACAAACATATAATAAAATATCAAAAATTAACGACCAAATTAAATGTCAAACATCTGTGTCGACGTGAGAACGAAACGCAACCGTCGACTACGAACGCGGATCATAGATTAAACGCGGTCTATAATCTGTCAAAACAAACTCTGGATGATGCAACAATTAGAGTATTATCGAAAGGTCTTAATTTTGCTATAACACCGAAAAAATTACCGTACGAACAAATTATCTGTAGTGTCGAGGACTGTTTATTTAAAAACAATATGCAAAAGGAGGATTTGGAAGCGATACGTCAAGACATTTCGTCTATGTTACGTCGAAGTTCAGCGCCAAAACCGAATCTACCTAAAGACGAATTCAAAGCGTTGACTAACCTACGCAATAAACCAGAACTCACGATTCTCCGCGCAGATAAGGGAAATGCCACGGTAGTTATGGATACGTCAGATTATAATTCTAAAATACAAGAACTTTTGTCGGATGCAAGTACGTATAAAAAGGTTAAAAATGACCCAACAAATAACACACTTAAAACAACTAGTGATCTCATAAAGAAACACTCCGAAAAATTAAATCTAGACGTAAAATCGATAATACCTACGTGTGCTAAACCACCGAAGTTGTATGGGTTACCAAAAATACACAAGCCCAATGCTCCACTACGTCCTATAGTGAGCCAAATCGATTCACCAACTTACAGATTGGCTCAACACTTAGCGAATATACTCTCACCGCTCAAGGGACATACAAGAGCACACACAAAGGATTCCTACCATTTTGTCAGCGAGATTAAAGACCTACATCTGGCAGACAATGAAACTATGGTGAGTTTTGATGTGCAGTCTCTGTTCACATGCCTACCTGTTGAAGACTGCATCTCAATTATTACTAGAAGGCTAGAGGAAAATAACATGCCCGTAGAATATGCAGTATTACTCAGACACTGCCTTACATCTGGCTACCTATTGTGGAAGGAGGAGTTCTACAAGCAAGTAGATGGTGTGGCGATGGGCTCACCTGTATCTCCCATTGTTGCCGATATATTCATGGAGGACTTTGAGGAGAAAGCCCTGCTTACTTCTCCCATAAAGCCAAGATTCTACAAGCGGTACGTAGACGACACTTTCACAATTCTACCTTTAGATAAAGTAACTGCATTTTTAGACCATCTTAACTCCTTAAATTCTAAAATTCAGTTCACAATGGAGTTAGAGGCAAACAATTCTTTAGCTTTTCTAGATGTGTTAGTAATTCGGAATCCTGATAACACCTTGAGCCACACTGTGTATAGAAAAAAGACCCATACAGATAGATATTTAAACGGTGATTCTCACCACCATCCTTCACAGTTAGCTACCGTCGGTAAATCTTTGTTTCAGAGAGCACGAGGGATCTGTGACAGTAAACACCTGGCCGCCGAGCTCCAACACGTCAAGCAAGTTTTGCACGACAATAAGCTTCGGGTCCCGCGCCTACGTCACAGTGAACGAGTGAAGCCGGCCACAGTCGAGCGAGTGCCTGCTGTACTGCCATATGTCAGAGGTGTCACTGACAAGATTGGCTACATCTTGAAGCGTGCTTCCATTAAAACATATTTCAAGCCGCCGAAGAAGATTAGTCAGTTTTTACCATCAGTCAAGTGTAATATTCCTCTGCAAGATGCAGGAGTGTACAAGCTGGATTGTGAATGTGGTCTCTCTTATATAGGACAAACTAAAAGATCCATAAAAACCCGCGTTAAAGAACACATAGCTGATGTGAAGAATAGACGCTCCGGGAAGTCTGCAGTCTGTGAACACGTACAGGATCGCCCCCGTCACTACATTAGATTTGATAGACCACAAATCCTCGCTAAAGAACACCGATTCCTTCCAAGGATGATTCGCGAGGCTATTGAAATCAAAAAACATCCTAATTTCAATAGAGAAGATGGCTGGGTGCTACCATCTGCTTGGGATCCCATAATTAATAAAATTAAATCCCAACCCAAGCATACAACTGCAAGACTTCATGATACTGTAAGTTCATACTGCGTAGATCGGAACAAAAATTAATAATTTTTAATCTGGAGGTAGCCGTGGTTAACTATGACATTGGGACGTCATACACCTCAGTCCCCCCCGTGACCATGGGTGCTGTAAAGTGCTTGAAACGTCGGGAAAGTAAAATAAGTTAATATACGCGATAAAATCCGTAAAATTAGTTTTATTTAAATGTGTAGTGTTCGCGTAAATATAAGAAATCATTATGTGAACCAGTACGGACTGGTAATTGCAAATAAAATTCGCCGATTAGAAGATCTCGTGACTAAGCGCGCAAGATATATAACAGCATTAAACTTTTTAAAACGCTGCCGTGATAATAATATCATCCCTACGTGTGTCAAAATATCCACTAAAAAGGACATTCGAGGAAGCGCTAAGATCTTAAATGAGGCAAGTAAAAAGTTGTTACGAACGGTAATCCAACAAAAACGCTCCGATCTACATACCATAAACAAATCCATAGACACATCATTCAGTGATTTAAAGGCAGTTTTAACGACATTTGATTATAATGTTTGCATCGAAACGTTAAATAAACGAGAAATTAATAAATATAATGAATGCAAAAACAAACATATAATAAAATATCAAAAATTAACGACCAAATTAAATGTCAAACATCTGTGTCGACGTGAGAACGAAACGCAACCGTCGACTACGAACGCGGATCATAGATTAAACGCGGTCTATAATCTGTCAAAACAAACTCTGGATGATGCAACAATTAGAGTATTATCGAAAGGTCTTAATTTTGCTATAACACCGAAAAAATTACCGTACGAACAAATTATCTGTAGTGTCGAGGACTGTTTATTTAAAAACAATATGCAAAAGGAGGATTTGGAAGCGATACGTCAAGACATTTCGTCTATGTTACGTCGAAGTTCAGCGCCAAAACCGAATCTACCTAAAGACGAATTCAAAGCGTTGACTAACCTACGCAATAAACCAGAACTCACGATTCTCCGCGCAGATAAGGGAAATGCCACGGTAGTTATGGATACGTCAGATTATAATTCTAAAATACAAGAACTTTTGTCGGATGCAAGTACGTATAAAAAGGTTAAAAATAACCCAACAAATAACACACTTAAAACAACTAGTGATCTCATAAAGAAACACTCCGAAAAATTAAATCTAGACGTAAAATCGATAATACCTACGTGTGCTAAACCACCGAAGTTGTATGGGTTACCAAAAATACACAAGCCCAATGCTCCACTACGTCCTATAGTGAGCCAAATCGATTCACCAACTTACAGATTGGCTCAACACTTAGCGAATATACTCTCACCGCTCAAGGGACATACAAGAGCACACACAAAGGATTCCTACCATTTTGTCAGCGAGATTAAAGACCTACATCTGGCAGACAATGAAACTATGGTGAGTTTTGATGTGCAGTCTCTGTTCACATGCCTACCTGTTGAAGACTGCATCTCAATTATTACTAGAAGGCTAGAGGAAAATAACATGCCCGTAGAATATGCAGTATTACTCAGACACTGCCTTACATCTGGCTACCTATTGTGGAAGGAGGAGTTCTACAAGCAAGTAGATGGTGTGGCGATGGGCTCACCTGTATCTCCCATTGTTGCCGATATATTCATGGAGGACTTTGAGGAGAAAGCCCTGCTTACTTCTCCCATAAAGCCAAGATTCTACAAGCGGTACGTAGACGACACTTTCACAATTCTACCTTTAGATAAAGTAACTGCATTTTTAGACCATCTTAACTCCTTAAATTCTAAAATTCAGTTCACAATGGAGTTAGAGGCAAACAATTCTTTAGCTTTTCTAGATGTGTTAGTAATTCGGAATCCTGATAACACCTTGAGCCACACTGTGTATAGAAAAAAGACCCATACAGATAGATATTTAAACGGTGATTCTCACCACCATCCTTCACAGTTAGCTACCGTCGGTAAATCTTTGTTTCAGAGAGCACGAGGGATCTGTGACAGTAAACACCTGGCCGCCGAGCTCCAACACGTCAAGCAAGTTTTGCACGACAATAAGCTTCGGGTCCCGCGCCTACGTCACAGTGAACGAGTGAAGCCGGCCACAGTCGAGCGAGTGCCTGCTGTACTGCCATATGTCAGAGGTGTCACTGACAAGATTGGCTACATCTTGAAGCGTGCTTCCATTAAAACATATTTCAAGCCGCCGAAGAAGATTAGTCAGTTTTTACCATCAGTCAAGTGTAATATTCCTCTGCAAGATGCAGGAGTGTACAAGCTGGATTGTGAATGTGGTCTCTCTTATATAGGACAAACTAAAAGATCCATAAAAACCCGCGTTAAAGAACACATAGCTGATGTGAAGAATAGACGCTCCGGGAAGTCTGCAGTCTGTGAACACGTACAGGATCGCCCCCGTCACTACATTAGATTTGATAGACCACAAATCCTCGCTAAAGAACACCGATTCCTTCCAAGGATGATTCGCGAGGCTATTGAAATCAAAAAACATCCTAATTTCAATAGAGAAGATGGCTGGGTGCTACCATCTGCTTGGGATCCCATAATTAATAAAATTAAATCCCAACCCAAGCATACAACTGCAAGACTTCATGATACTGTAAGTTCATACTGCGTAGATCGGAACAAAAATTAATAATTTTTAATCTGGAGGTAGCCGTGGTTAACTATGACATTGGGACGTCATACACCTCAGTCCCCCCCGTGACCATGGGTGCTGTAAAGTGCTTGAAACGTCGGGAAAGTAAAATAAGTTAATATACGCGATAAAATCCGTAAAATTAGTTTTATTTAAATGTGTAGTGTTCGCGTAAATATAAGAAATCATTATGTGAACCAGTACGGACTGGTAATTGCAAATAAAATTCGCCGATTAGAAGATCTCGTGACTAAGCGCGCAAGATATATAACAGCATTAAACTTTTTAAAACGCTGCCGTGATAATAATATCATCCCTACGTGTGTCAAAATATCCACTAAAAAGGACATTCGAGGAAGCGCTAAGATCTTAAATGAGGCAAGTAAAAAGTTGTTACGAACGGTAATCCAACAAAAACGCTCCGATCTACATACCATAAACAAATCCATAGACACATCATTCAGTGATTTAAAGGCAGTTTTAACGACATTTGATTATAATGTTTGCATCGAAACGTTAAATAAACGAGAAATTAATAAATATAATGAATGCAAAAACAAACATATAATAAAATATCAAAAATTAACGACCAAATTAAATGTCAAACATCTGTGTCGACGTGAGAACGAAACGCAACCGTCGACTACGAACGCGGATCATAGATTAAACGCGGTCTATAATCTGTCAAAACAAACTCTGGATGATGCAACAATTAGAGTATTATCGAAAGGTCTTAATTTTGCTATAACACCGAAAAAATTACCGTACGAACAAATTATCTGTAGTGTCGAGGACTGTTTATTTAAAAACAATATGCAAAAGGAGGATTTGGAAGCGATACGTCAAGACATTTCGTCTATGTTACGTCGAAGTTCAGCGCCAAAACCGAATCTACCTAAAGACGAATTCAAAGCGTTGACTAACCTACGCAATAAACCAGAACTCACGATTCTCCGCGCAGATAAGGGAAATGCCACGGTAGTTATGGATACGTCAGATTATAATTCTAAAATACAAGAACTTTTGTCGGATGCAAGTACGTATAAAAAGGTTAAAAATAACCCAACAAATAACACACTTAAAACAACTAGTGATCTCATAAAGAAACACTCCGAAAAATTAAATCTAGACGTAAAATCGATAATACCTACGTGTGCTAAACCACCGAAGTTGTATGGGTTACCAAAAATACACAAGCCCAATGCTCCACTACGTCCTATAGTGAGCCAAATCGATTCACCAACTTACAGATTGGCTCAACACTTAGCGAATATACTCTCACCGCTCAAGGGACATACAAGAGCACACACAAAGGATTCCTACCATTTTGTCAGCGAGATTAAAGACCTACATCTGGCAGACAATGAAACTATGGTGAGTTTTGATGTGCAGTCTCTGTTCACATGCCTACCTGTTGAAGACTGCATCTCAATTATTACTAGAAGGCTAGAGGAAAATAACATGCCCGTAGAATATGCAGTATTACTCAGACACTGCCTTACATCTGGCTACCTATTGTGGAAGGAGGAGTTCTACAAGCAAGTAGATGGTGTGGCGATGGGCTCACCTGTATCTCCCATTGTTGCCGATATATTCATGGAGGACTTTGAGGAGAAAGCCCTGCTTACTTCTCCCATAAAGCCAAGATTCTACAAGCGGTACGTAGACGACACTTTCACAATTCTACCTTTAGATAAAGTAACTGCATTTTTAGACCATCTTAACTCCTTAAATTCTAAAATTCAGTTCACAATGGAGTTAGAGGCAAACAATTCTTTAGCTTTTCTAGATGTGTTAGTAATTCGGAATCCTGATAACACCTTGAGCCACACTGTGTATAGAAAAAAGACCCATACAGATAGATATTTAAACGGTGATTCTCACCACCATCCTTCACAGTTAGCTACCGTCGGTAAATCTTTGTTTCAGAGAGCACGAGGGATCTGTGACAGTAAACACCTGGCCGCCGAGCTCCAACACGTCAAGCAAGTTTTGCACGACAATAAGCTTCGGGTCCCGCGCCTACGTCACAGTGAACGAGTGAAGCCGGCCACAGTCGAGCGAGTGCCTGCTGTACTGCCATATGTCAGAGGTGTCACTGACAAGATTGGCTACATCTTGAAGCGTGCTTCCATTAAAACATATTTCAAGCCGCCGAAGAAGATTAGTCAGTTTTTACCATCAGTCAAGTGTAATATTCCTCTGCAAGATGCAGGAGTGTACAAGCTGGATTGTGAATGTGGTCTCTCTTATATAGGACAAACTAAAAGATCCATAAAAACCCGCGTTAAAGAACACATAGCTGATGTGAAGAATAGACGCTCCGGGAAGTCTGCAGTCTGTGAACACGTACAGGATCGCCCCCGTCACTACATTAGATTTGATAGACCACAAATCCTCGCTAAAGAACACCGATTCCTTCCAAGGATGATTCGCGAGGCTATTGAAATCAAAAAACATCCTAATTTCAATAGAGAAGATGGCTGGGTGCTACCATCTGCTTGGGATCCCATAATTAATAAAATTAAATCCCAACCCAAGCATACAACTGCAAGACTTCATGATACTGTAAGTTCATACTGCGTAGATCGGAACAAAAATTAATAATTTTTAATCTGGAGGTAGCCGTGGTTAACTATGACATTGGGACGTCATACACCTCAGTCCCCCCCGTGACCATGGGTGCTGTAAAGTGCTTGAAACGTCGGGAAAGTAAAATAAGTTAATATACGCGATAAAATCCGTAAAATTAGTTTTATTTAAATGTGTAGTGTTCGCGTAAATATAAGAAATCATTATGTGAACCAGTACGGACTGGTAATTGCAAATAAAATTCGCCGATTAGAAGATCTCGTGACTAAGCGCGCAAGATATATAACAGCATTAAACTTTTTAAAACGCTGCCGTGATAATAATATCATCCCTACGTGTGTCAAAATATCCACTAAAAAGGACATTCGAGGAAGCGCTAAGATCTTAAATGAGGCAAGTAAAAAGTTGTTACGAACGGTAATCCAACAAAAACGCTCCGATCTACATACCATAAACAAATCCATAGACACATCATTCAGTGATTTAAAGGCAGTTTTAACGACATTTGATTATAATGTTTGCATCGAAACGTTAAATAAACGAGAAATTAATAAATATAATGAATGCAAAAACAAACATATAATAAAATATCAAAAATTAACGACCAAATTAAATGTCAAACATCTGTGTCGACGTGAGAACGAAACGCAACCGTCGACTACGAACGCGGATCATAGATTAAACGCGGTCTATAATCTGTCAAAACAAACTCTGGATGATGCAACAATTAGAGTATTATCGAAAGGTCTTAATTTTGCTATAACACCGAAAAAATTACCGTACGAACAAATTATCTGTAGTGTCGAGGACTGTTTATTTAAAAACAATATGCAAAAGGAGGATTTGGAAGCGATACGTCAAGACATTTCGTCTATGTTACGTCGAAGTTCAGCGCCAAAACCGAATCTACCTAAAGACGAATTCAAAGCGTTGACTAACCTACGCAATAAACCAGAACTCACGATTCTCCGCGCAGATAAGGGAAATGCCACGGTAGTTATGGATACGTCAGATTATAATTCTAAAATACAAGAACTTTTGTCGGATGCAAGTACGTATAAAAAGGTTAAAAATAACCCAACAAATAACACACTTAAAACAACTAGTGATCTCATAAAGAAACACTCCGAAAAATTAAATCTAGACGTAAAATCGATAATACCTACGTGTGCTAAACCACCGAAGTTGTATGGGTTACCAAAAATACACAAGCCCAATGCTCCACTACGTCCTATAGTGAGCCAAATCGATTCACCAACTTACAGATTGGCTCAACACTTAGCGAATATACTCTCACCGCTCAAGGGACATACAAGAGCACACACAAAGGATTCCTACCATTTTGTCAGCGAGATTAAAGACCTACATCTGGCAGACAATGAAACTATGGTGAGTTTTGATGTGCAGTCTCTGTTCACATGCCTACCTGTTGAAGACTGCATCTCAATTATTACTAGAAGGCTAGAGGAAAATAACATGCCCGTAGAATATGCAGTATTACTCAGACACTGCCTTACATCTGGCTACCTATTGTGGAAGGAGGAGTTCTACAAGCAAGTAGATGGTGTGGCGATGGGCTCACCTGTATCTCCCATTGTTGCCGATATATTCATGGAGGACTTTGAGGAGAAAGCCCTGCTTACTTCTCCCATAAAGCCAAGATTCTACAAGCGGTACGTAGACGACACTTTCACAATTCTACCTTTAGATAAAGTAACTGCATTTTTAGACCATCTTAACTCCTTAAATTCTAAAATTCAGTTCACAATGGAGTTAGAGGCAAACAATTCTTTAGCTTTTCTAGATGTGTTAGTAATTCGGAATCCTGATAACACCTTGAGCCACACTGTGTATAGAAAAAAGACCCATACAGATAGATATTTAAACGGTGATTCTCACCACCATCCTTCACAGTTAGCTACCGTCGGTAAATCTTTGTTTCAGAGAGCACGAGGGATCTGTGACAGTAAACACCTGGCCGCCGAGCTCCAACACGTCAAGCAAGTTTTGCACGACAATAAGCTTCGGGTCCCGCGCCTACGTCACAGTGAACGAGTGAAGCCGGCCACAGTCGAGCGAGTGCCTGCTGTACTGCCATATGTCAGAGGTGTCACTGACAAGATTGGCTACATCTTGAAGCGTGCTTCCATTAAAACATATTTCAAGCCGCCGAAGAAGATTAGTCAGTTTTTACCATCAGTCAAGTGTAATATTCCTCTGCAAGATGCAGGAGTGTACAAGCTGGATTGTGAATGTGGTCTCTCTTATATAGGACAAACTAAAAGATCCATAAAAACCCGCGTTAAAGAACACATAGCTGATGTGAAGAATAGACGCTCCGGGAAGTCTGCAGTCTGTGAACACGTACAGGATCGCCCCCGTCACTACATTAGATTTGATAGACCACAAATCCTCGCTAAAGAACACCGATTCCTTCCAAGGATGATTCGCGAGGCTATTGAAATCAAAAAACATCCTAATTTCAATAGAGAAGATGGCTGGGTGCTACCATCTGCTTGGGATCCCATAATTAATAAAATTAAATCCCAACCCAAGCATACAACTGCAAGACTTCATGATACTGTAAGTTCATACTGCGTAGATCGGAACAAAAATTAATAATTTTTAATCTGGAGGTAGCCGTGGTTAACTATGACATTGGGACGTCATACACCTCAGTCCCCCCCGTGACCATGGGTGCTGTAAAGTGCTTGAAACGTCGGGAAAGTAAAATAAGTTAATATACGCGATAAAATCCGTAAAATTAGTTTTATTTAAATGTGTAGTGTTCGCGTAAATATAAGAAATCATTATGTGAACCAGTACGGACTGGTAATTGCAAATAAAATTCGCCGATTAGAAGATCTCGTGACTAAGCGCGCAAGATATATAACAGCATTAAACTTTTTAAAACGCTGCCGTGATAATAATATCATCCCTACGTGTGTCAAAATATCCACTAAAAAGGACATTCGAGGAAGCGCTAAGATCTTAAATGAGGCAAGTAAAAAGTTGTTACGAACGGTAATCCAACAAAAACGCTCCGATCTACATACCATAAACAAATCCATAGACACATCATTCAGTGATTTAAAGGCAGTTTTAACGACATTTGATTATAATGTTTGCATCGAAACGTTAAATAAACGAGAAATTAATAAATATAATGAATGCAAAAACAAACATATAATAAAATATCAAAAATTAACGACCAAATTAAATGTCAAACATCTGTGTCGACGTGAGAACGAAACGCAACCGTCGACTACGAACGCGGATCATAGATTAAACGCGGTCTATAATCTGTCAAAACAAACTCTGGATGATGCAACAATTAGAGTATTATCGAAAGGTCTTAATTTTGCTATAACACCGAAAAAATTACCGTACGAACAAATTATCTGTAGTGTCGAGGACTGTTTATTTAAAAACAATATGCAAAAGGAGGATTTGGAAGCGATACGTCAAGACATTTCGTCTATGTTACGTCGAAGTTCAGCGCCAAAACCGAATCTACCTAAAGACGAATTCAAAGCGTTGACTAACCTACGCAATAAACCAGAACTCACGATTCTCCGCGCAGATAAGGGAAATGCCACGGTAGTTATGGATACGTCAGATTATAATTCTAAAATACAAGAACTTTTGTCGGATGCAAGTACGTATAAAAAGGTTAAAAATAACCCAACAAATAACACACTTAAAACAACTAGTGATCTCATAAAGAAACACTCCGAAAAATTAAATCTAGACGTAAAATCGATAATACCTACGTGTGCTAAACCACCGAAGTTGTATGGGTTACCAAAAATACACAAGCCCAATGCTCCACTACGTCCTATAGTGAGCCAAATCGATTCACCAACTTACAGATTGGCTCAACACTTAGCGAATATACTCTCACCGCTCAAGGGACATACAAGAGCACACACAAAGGATTCCTACCATTTTGTCAGCGAGATTAAAGACCTACATCTGGCAGACAATGAAACTATGGTGAGTTTTGATGTGCAGTCTCTGTTCACATGCCTACCTGTTGAAGACTGCATCTCAATTATTACTAGAAGGCTAGAGGAAAATAACATGCCCGTAGAATATGCAGTATTACTCAGACACTGCCTTACATCTGGCTACCTATTGTGGAAGGAGGAGTTCTACAAGCAAGTAGATGGTGTGGCGATGGGCTCACCTGTATCTCCCATTGTTGCCGATATATTCATGGAGGACTTTGAGGAGAAAGCCCTGCTTACTTCTCCCATAAAGCCAAGATTCTACAAGCGGTACGTAGACGACACTTTCACAATTCTACCTTTAGATAAAGTAACTGCATTTTTAGACCATCTTAACTCCTTAAATTCTAAAATTCAGTTCACAATGGAGTTAGAGGCAAACAATTCTTTAGCTTTTCTAGATGTGTTAGTAATTCGGAATCCTGATAACACCTTGAGCCACACTGTGTATAGAAAAAAGACCCATACAGATAGATATTTAAACGGTGATTCTCACCACCATCCTTCACAGTTAGCTACCGTCGGTAAATCTTTGTTTCAGAGAGCACGAGGGATCTGTGACAGTAAACACCTGGCCGCCGAGCTCCAACACGTCAAGCAAGTTTTGCACGACAATAAGCTTCGGGTCCCGCGCCTACGTCACAGTGAACGAGTGAAGCCGGCCACAGTCGAGCGAGTGCCTGCTGTACTGCCATATGTCAGAGGTGTCACTGACAAGATTGGCTACATCTTGAAGCGTGCTTCCATTAAAACATATTTCAAGCCGCCGAAGAAGATTAGTCAGTTTTTACCATCAGTCAAGTGTAATATTCCTCTGCAAGATGCAGGAGTGTACAAGCTGGATTGTGAATGTGGTCTCTCTTATATAGGACAAACTAAAAGATCCATAAAAACCCGCGTTAAAGAACACATAGCTGATGTGAAGAATAGACGCTCCGGGAAGTCTGCAGTCTGTGAACACGTACAGGATCGCCCCCGTCACTACATTAGATTTGATAGACCACAAATCCTCGCTAAAGAACACCGATTCCTTCCAAGGATGATTCGCGAGGCTATTGAAATCAAAAAACATCCTAATTTCAATAGAGAAGATGGCTGGGTGCTACCATCTGCTTGGGATCCCATAATTAATAAAATTAAATCCCAACCCAAGCATACAACTGCAAGACTTCATGATACTGTAAGTTCATACTGCGTAGATCGGAACAAAAATTAATAATTTTTAATCTGGAGGTAGCCGTGGTTAACTATGACATTGGGACGTCATACACCTCAGTCCCCCCCGTGACCATGGGTGCTGTAAAGTGCTTGAAACGTCGGGAAAGTAAAATAAGTTAATATACGCGATAAAATCCGTAAAATTAGTTTTATTTAAATGTGTAGTGTTCGCGTAAATATAAGAAATCATTATGTGAACCAGTACGGACTGGTAATTGCAAATAAAATTCGCCGATTAGAAGATCTCGTGACTAAGCGCGCAAGATATATAACAGCATTAAACTTTTTAAAACGCTGCCGTGATAATAATATCATCCCTACGTGTGTCAAAATATCCACTAAAAAGGACATTCGAGGAAGCGCTAAGATCTTAAATGAGGCAAGTAAAAAGTTGTTACGAACGGTAATCCAACAAAAACGCTCCGATCTACATACCATAAACAAATCCATAGACACATCATTCAGTGATTTAAAGGCAGTTTTAACGACATTTGATTATAATGTTTGCATCGAAACGTTAAATAAACGAGAAATTAATAAATATAATGAATGCAAAAACAAACATATAATAAAATATCAAAAATTAACGACCAAATTAAATGTCAAACATCTGTGTCGACGTGAGAACGAAACGCAACCGTCGACTACGAACGCGGATCATAGATTAAACGCGGTCTATAATCTGTCAAAACAAACTCTGGATGATGCAACAATTAGAGTATTATCGAAAGGTCTTAATTTTGCTATAACACCGAAAAAATTACCGTACGAACAAATTATCTGTAGTGTCGAGGACTGTTTATTTAAAAACAATATGCAAAAGGAGGATTTGGAAGCGATACGTCAAGACATTTCGTCTATGTTACGTCGAAGTTCAGCGCCAAAACCGAATCTACCTAAAGACGAATTCAAAGCGTTGACTAACCTACGCAATAAACCAGAACTCACGATTCTCCGCGCAGATAAGGGAAATGCCACGGTAGTTATGGATACGTCAGATTATAATTCTAAAATACAAGAACTTTTGTCGGATGCAAGTACGTATAAAAAGGTTAAAAATAACCCAACAAATAACACACTTAAAACAACTAGTGATCTCATAAAGAAACACTCCGAAAAATTAAATCTAGACGTAAAATCGATAATACCTACGTGTGCTAAACCACCGAAGTTGTATGGGTTACCAAAAATACACAAGCCCAATGCTCCACTACGTCCTATAGTGAGCCAAATCGATTCACCAACTTACAGATTGGCTCAACACTTAGCGAATATACTCTCACCGCTCAAGGGACATACAAGAGCACACACAAAGGATTCCTACCATTTTGTCAGCGAGATTAAAGACCTACATCTGGCAGACAATGAAACTATGGTGAGTTTTGATGTGCAGTCTCTGTTCACATGCCTACCTGTTGAAGACTGCATCTCAATTATTACTAGAAGGCTAGAGGAAAATAACATGCCCGTAGAATATGCAGTATTACTCAGACACTGCCTTACATCTGGCTACCTATTGTGGAAGGAGGAGTTCTACAAGCAAGTAGATGGTGTGGCGATGGGCTCACCTGTATCTCCCATTGTTGCCGATATATTCATGGAGGACTTTGAGGAGAAAGCCCTGCTTACTTCTCCCATAAAGCCAAGATTCTACAAGCGGTACGTAGACGACACTTTCACAATTCTACCTTTAGATAAAGTAACTGCATTTTTAGACCATCTTAACTCCTTAAATTCTAAAATTCAGTTCACAATGGAGTTAGAGGCAAACAATTCTTTAGCTTTTCTAGATGTGTTAGTAATTCGGAATCCTGATAACACCTTGAGCCACACTGTGTATAGAAAAAAGACCCATACAGATAGATATTTAAACGGTGATTCTCACCACCATCCTTCACAGTTAGCTACCGTCGGTAAATCTTTGTTTCAGAGAGCACGAGGGATCTGTGACAGTAAACACCTGGCCGCCGAGCTCCAACACGTCAAGCAAGTTTTGCACGACAATAAGCTTCGGGTCCCGCGCCTACGTCACAGTGAACGAGTGAAGCCGGCCACAGTCGAGCGAGTGCCTGCTGTACTGCCATATGTCAGAGGTGTCACTGACAAGATTGGCTACATCTTGAAGCGTGCTTCCATTAAAACATATTTCAAGCCGCCGAAGAAGATTAGTCAGTTTTTACCATCAGTCAAGTGTAATATTCCTCTGCAAGATGCAGGAGTGTACAAGCTGGATTGTGAATGTGGTCTCTCTTATATAGGACAAACTAAAAGATCCATAAAAACCCGCGTTAAAGAACACATAGCTGATGTGAAGAATAGACGCTCCGGGAAGTCTGCAGTCTGTGAACACGTACAGGATCGCCCCCGTCACTACATTAGATTTGATAGACCACAAATCCTCGCTAAAGAACACCGATTCCTTCCAAGGATGATTCGCGAGGCTATTGAAATCAAAAAACATCCTAATTTCAATAGAGAAGATGGCTGGGTGCTACCATCTGCTTGGGATCCCATAATTAATAAAATTAAATCCCAACCCAAGCATACAACTGCAAGACTTCATGATACTGTAAGTTCATACTGCGTAGATCGGAACAAAAATTAATAATTTTTAATCTGGAGGTAGCCGTGGTTAACTATGACATTGGGACGTCATACACCTCAGTCCCCCCCGTGACCATGGGTGCTGTAAAGTGCTTGAAACGTCGGGAAAGTAAAATAAGTTAATATACGCGATAAAATCCGTAAAATTAGTTTTATTTAAATGTGTAGTGTTCGCGTAAATATAAGAAATCATTATGTGAACCAGTACGGACTGGTAATTGCAAATAAAATTCGCCGATTAGAAGATCTCGTGACTAAGCGCGCAAGATATATAACAGCATTAAACTTTTTAAAACGCTGCCGTGATAATAATATCATCCCTACGTGTGTCAAAATATCCACTAAAAAGGACATTCGAGGAAGCGCTAAGATCTTAAATGAGGCAAGTAAAAAGTTGTTACGAACGGTAATCCAACAAAAACGCTCCGATCTACATACCATAAACAAATCCATAGACACATCATTCAGTGATTTAAAGGCAGTTTTAACGACATTTGATTATAATGTTTGCATCGAAACGTTAAATAAACGAGAAATTAATAAATATAATGAATGCAAAAACAAACATATAATAAAATATCAAAAATTAACGACCAAATTAAATGTCAAACATCTGTGTCGACGTGAGAACGAAACGCAACCGTCGACTACGAACGCGGATCATAGATTAAACGCGGTCTATAATCTGTCAAAACAAACTCTGGATGATGCAACAATTAGAGTATTATCGAAAGGTCTTAATTTTGCTATAACACCGAAAAAATTACCGTACGAACAAATTATCTGTAGTGTCGAGGACTGTTTATTTAAAAACAATATGCAAAAGGAGGATTTGGAAGCGATACGTCAAGACATTTCGTCTATGTTACGTCGAAGTTCAGCGCCAAAACCGAATCTACCTAAAGACGAATTCAAAGCGTTGACTAACCTACGCAATAAACCAGAACTCACGATTCTCCGCGCAGATAAGGGAAATGCCACGGTAGTTATGGATACGTCAGATTATAATTCTAAAATACAAGAACTTTTGTCGGATGCAAGTACGTATAAAAAGGTTAAAAATAACCCAACAAATAACACACTTAAAACAACTAGTGATCTCATAAAGAAACACTCCGAAAAATTAAATCTAGACGTAAAATCGATAATACCTACGTGTGCTAAACCACCGAAGTTGTATGGGTTACCAAAAATACACAAGCCCAATGCTCCACTACGTCCTATAGTGAGCCAAATCGATTCACCAACTTACAGATTGGCTCAACACTTAGCGAATATACTCTCACCGCTCAAGGGACATACAAGAGCACACACAAAGGATTCCTACCATTTTGTCAGCGAGATTAAAGACCTACATCTGGCAGACAATGAAACTATGGTGAGTTTTGATGTGCAGTCTCTGTTCACATGCCTACCTGTTGAAGACTGCATCTCAATTATTACTAGAAGGCTAGAGGAAAATAACATGCCCGTAGAATATGCAGTATTACTCAGACACTGCCTTACATCTGGCTACCTATTGTGGAAGGAGGAGTTCTACAAGCAAGTAGATGGTGTGGCGATGGGCTCACCTGTATCTCCCATTGTTGCCGATATATTCATGG
The DNA here is from genome assembly GCA_963668995.1 of Parnassius mnemosyne. Taxonomy (NCBI): domain Eukaryota; kingdom Metazoa; phylum Arthropoda; class Insecta; order Lepidoptera; family Papilionidae; genus Parnassius; species Parnassius mnemosyne. The sequence continues at coordinate 11,337,866 of CAVLGL010000126.1, read as the reverse complement.
AGGACTTTGAGGAGAAAGCCCTGCTTACTTCTCCCATAAAGCCAAGATTCTACAAGCGGTACGTAGACGACACTTTCACAATTCTACCTTTAGATAAAGTAACTGCATTTTTAGACCATCTTAACTCCTTAAATTCTAAAATTCAGTTCACAATGGAGTTAGAGGCAAACAATTCTTTAGCTTTTCTAGATGTGTTAGTAATTCGGAATCCTGATAACACCTTGAGCCACACTGTGTATAGAAAAAAGACCCATACAGATAGATATTTAAACGGTGATTCTCACCACCATCCTTCACAGTTAGCTACCGTCGGTAAATCTTTGTTTCAGAGAGCACGAGGGATCTGTGACAGTAAACACCTGGCCGCCGAGCTCCAACACGTCAAGCAAGTTTTGCACGACAATAAGCTTCGGGTCCCGCGCCTACGTCACAGTGAACGAGTGAAGCCGGCCACAGTCGAGCGAGTGCCTGCTGTACTGCCATATGTCAGAGGTGTCACTGACAAGATTGGCTACATCTTGAAGCGTGCTTCCATTAAAACATATTTCAAGCCGCCGAAGAAGATTAGTCAGTTTTTACCATCAGTCAAGTGTAATATTCCTCTGCAAGATGCAGGAGTGTACAAGCTGGATTGTGAATGTGGTCTCTCTTATATAGGACAAACTAAAAGATCCATAAAAACCCGCGTTAAAGAACACATAGCTGATGTGAAGAATAGACGCTCCGGGAAGTCTGCAGTCTGTGAACACGTACAGGATCGCCCCCGTCACTACATTAGATTTGATAGACCACAAATCCTCGCTAAAGAACACCGATTCCTTCCAAGGATGATTCGCGAGGCTATTGAAATCAAAAAACATCCTAATTTCAATAGAGAAGATGGCTGGGTGCTACCATCTGCTTGGGATCCCATAATTAATAAAATTAAATCCCAACCCAAGCATACAACTGCAAGACTTCATGATACTGTAAGTTCATACTGCGTAGATCGGAACAAAAATTAATAATTTTTAATCTGGAGGTAGCCGTGGTTAACTATGACATTGGGACGTCATACACCTCAGTCCCCCCCGTGACCATGGGTGCTGTAAAGTGCTTGAAACGTCGGGAAAGTAAAATAAGTTAATATACGCGATAAAATCCGTAAAATTAGTTTTATTTAAATGTGTAGTGTTCGCGTAAATATAAGAAATCATTATGTGAACCAGTACGGACTGGTAATTGCAAATAAAATTCGCCGATTAGAAGATCTCGTGACTAAGCGCGCAAGATATATAACAGCATTAAACTTTTTAAAACGCTGCCGTGATAATAATATCATCCCTACGTGTGTCAAAATATCCACTAAAAAGGACATTCGAGGAAGCGCTAAGATCTTAAATGAGGCAAGTAAAAAGTTGTTACGAACGGTAATCCAACAAAAACGCTCCGATCTACATACCATAAACAAATCCATAGACACATCATTCAGTGATTTAAAGGCAGTTTTAACGACATTTGATTATAATGTTTGCATCGAAACGTTAAATAAACGAGAAATTAATAAATATAATGAATGCAAAAACAAACATATAATAAAATATCAAAAATTAACGACCAAATTAAATGTCAAACATCTGTGTCGACGTGAGAACGAAACGCAACCGTCGACTACGAACGCGGATCATAGATTAAACGCGGTCTATAATCTGTCAAAACAAACTCTGGATGATGCAACAATTAGAGTATTATCGAAAGGTCTTAATTTTGCTATAACACCGAAAAAATTACCGTACGAACAAATTATCTGTAGTGTCGAGGACTGTTTATTTAAAAACAATATGCAAAAGGAGGATTTGGAAGCGATACGTCAAGACATTTCGTCTATGTTACGTCGAAGTTCAGCGCCAAAACCGAATCTACCTAAAGACGAATTCAAAGCGTTGACTAACCTACGCAATAAACCAGAACTCACGATTCTCCGCGCAGATAAGGGAAATGCCACGGTAGTTATGGATACGTCAGATTATAATTCTAAAATACAAGAACTTTTGTCGGATGCAAGTACGTATAAAAAGGTTAAAAATGACCCAACAAATAACACACTTAAAACAACTAGTGATCTCATAAAGAAACACTCCGAAAAATTAAATCTAGACGTAAAATCGATAATACCTACGTGTGCTAAACCACCGAAGTTGTATGGGTTACCAAAAATACACAAGCCCAATGCTCCACTACGTCCTATAGTGAGCCAAATCGATTCACCAACTTACAGATTGGCTCAACACTTAGCGAATATACTCTCACCGCTCAAGGGACATACAAGAGCACACACAAAGGATTCCTACCATTTTGTCAGCGAGATTAAAGACCTACATCTGGCAGACAATGAAACTATGGTGAGTTTTGATGTGCAGTCTCTGTTCACATGCCTACCTGTTGAAGACTGCATCTCAATTATTACTAGAAGGCTAGAGGAAAATAACATGCCCGTAGAATATGCAGTATTACTCAGACACTGCCTTACATCTGGCTACCTATTGTGGAAGGAGGAGTTCTACAAGCAAGTAGATGGTGTGGCGATGGGCTCACCTGTATCTCCCATTGTTGCCGATATATTCATGGAGGACTTTGAGGAGAAAGCCCTGCTTACTTCTCCCATAAAGCCAAGATTCTACAAGCGGTACGTAGACGACACTTTCACAATTCTACCTTTAGATAAAGTAACTGCATTTTTAGACCATCTTAACTCCTTAAATTCTAAAATTCAGTTCACAATGGAGTTAGAGGCAAACAATTCTTTAGCTTTTCTAGATGTGTTAGTAATTCGGAATCCTGATAACACCTTGAGCCACACTGTGTATAGAAAAAAGACCCATACAGATAGATATTTAAACGGTGATTCTCACCACCATCCTTCACAGTTAGCTACCGTCGGTAAATCTTTGTTTCAGAGAGCACGAGGGATCTGTGACAGTAAACACCTGGCCGCCGAGCTCCAACACGTCAAGCAAGTTTTGCACGACAATAAGCTTCGGGTGCCGCGCCTACGTCACAGTGAACGAGTGAAGCCGGCCACAGTCGAGCGAGTGCCTGCTGTACTGCCATATGTCAGAGGTGTCACTGACAAGATTGGCTACATCTTGAAGCGTGCTTCCATTAAAACATATTTCAAGCCGCCGAAGAAGATTAGTCAGTTTTTACCATCAGTCAAGTGTAATATTCCTCTGCAAGATGCAGGAGTGTACAAGCTGGATTGTGAATGTGGTCTCTCTTATATAGGACAAACTAAAAGATCCATAAAAACCCGCGTTAAAGAACACATAGCTGATGTGAAGAATAGACGCTCCGGGAAGTCTGCAGTCTGTGAACACGTACAGGATCGCCCCCGTCACTACATTAGATTTGATAGACCACAAATCCTCGCTAAAGAACACCGATTCCTTCCAAGGATGATTCGCGAGGCTATTGAAATCAAAAAACATCCTAATTTCAATAGAGAAGATGGCTGGGTGCTACCATCTGCTTGGGATCCCATAATTAATAAAATTAAATCCCAACCCAAGCATACAACTGCAAGACTTCATGATACTGTAAGTTCATACTGCGTAGATCGGAACAAAAATTAATAATTTTTAATCTGGAGGTAGCCGTGGTTAACTATGACATTGGGACGTCATACACCTCAGTCCCCCCCGTGACCATGGGTGCTGTAAAGTGCTTGAAACGTCGGGAAAGTAAAATAAGTTAATATACGCGATAAAATCCGTAAAATTAGTTTTATTTAAATGTGTAGTGTTCGCGTAAATATAAGAAATCATTATGTGAACCAGTACGGACTGGTAATTGCAAATAAAATTCGCCGATTAGAAGATCTCGTGACTAAGCGCGCAAGATATATAACAGCATTAAACTTTTTAAAACGCTGCCGTGATAATAATATCATCCCTACGTGTGTCAAAATATCCACTAAAAAGGACATTCGAGGAAGCGCTAAGATCTTAAATGAGGCAAGTAAAAAGTTGTTACGAACGGTAATCCAACAAAAACGCTCCGATCTACATACCATAAACAAATCCATAGACACATCATTCAGTGATTTAAAGGCAGTTTTAACGACATTTGATTATAATGTTTGCATCGAAACGTTAAATAAACGAGAAATTAATAAATATAATGAATGCAAAAACAAACATATAATAAAATATCAAAAATTAACGACCAAATTAAATGTCAAACATCTGTGTCGACGTGAGAACGAAACGCAACCGTCGACTACGAACGCGGATCATAGATTAAACGCGGTCTATAATCTGTCAAAACAAACTCTGGATGATGCAACAATTAGAGTATTATCGAAAGGTCTTAATTTTGCTATAACACCGAAAAAATTACCGTACGAACAAATTATCTGTAGTGTCGAGGACTGTTTATTTAAAAACAATATGCAAAAGGAGGATTTGGAAGCGATACGTCAAGACATTTCGTCTATGTTACGTCGAAGTTCAGCGCCAAAACCGAATCTACCTAAAGACGAATTCAAAGCGTTGACTAACCTACGCAATAAACCAGAACTCACGATTCTCCGCGCAGATAAGGGAAATGCCACGGTAGTTATGGATACGTCAGATTATAATTCTAAAATACAAGAACTTTTGTCGGATGCAAGTACGTATAAAAAGGTTAAAAATGACCCAACAAATAACACACTTAAAACAACTAGTGATCTCATAAAGAAACACTCCGAAAAATTAAATCTAGACGTAAAATCGATAATACCTACGTGTGCTAAACCACCGAAGTTGTATGGGTTACCAAAAATACACAAGCCCAATGCTCCACTACGTCCTATAGTGAGCCAAATCGATTCACCAACTTACAGATTGGCTCAACACTTAGCGAATATACTCTCACCGCTCAAGGGACATACAAGAGCACACACAAAGGATTCCTACCATTTTGTCAGCGAGATTAAAGACCTACATCTGGCAGACAATGAAACTATGGTGAGTTTTGATGTGCAGTCTCTGTTCACATGCCTACCTGTTGAAGACTGCATCTCAATTATTACTAGAAGGCTAGAGGAAAATAACATGCCCGTAGAATATGCAGTATTACTCAGACACTGCCTTACATCTGGCTACCTATTGTGGAAGGAGGAGTTCTACAAGCAAGTAGATGGTGTGGCGATGGGCTCACCTGTATCTCCCATTGTTGCCGATATATTCATGGAGGACTTTGAGGAGAAAGCCCTGCTTACTTCTCCCATAAAGCCAAGATTCTACAAGCGGTACGTAGACGACACTTTCACAATTCTACCTTTAGATAAAGTAACTGCATTTTTAGACCATCTTAACTCCTTAAATTCTAAAATTCAGTTCACAATGGAGTTAGAGGCAAACAATTCTTTAGCTTTTCTAGATGTGTTAGTAATTCGGAATCCTGATAACACCTTGAGCCACACTGTGTATAGAAAAAAGACCCATACAGATAGATATTTAAACGGTGATTCTCACCACCATCCTTCACAGTTAGCTACCGTCGGTAAATCTTTGTTTCAGAGAGCACGAGGGATCTGTGACAGTAAACACCTGGCCGCCGAGCTCCAACACGTCAAGCAAGTTTTGCACGACAATAAGCTTCGGGTCCCGCGCCTACGTCACAGTGAACGAGTGAAGCCGGCCACAGTCGAGCGAGTGCCTGCTGTACTGCCATATGTCAGAGGTGTCACTGACAAGATTGGCTACATCTTGAAGCGTGCTTCCATTAAAACATATTTCAAGCCGCCGAAGAAGATTAGTCAGTTTTTACCATCAGTCAAGTGTAATATTCCTCTGCAAGATGCAGGAGTGTACAAGCTGGATTGTGAATGTGGTCTCTCTTATATAGGACAAACTAAAAGATCCATAAAAACCCGCGTTAAAGAACACATAGCTGATGTGAAGAATAGACGCTCCGGGAAGTCTGCAGTCTGTGAACACGTACAGGATCGCCCCCGTCACTACATTAGATTTGATAGACCACAAATCCTCGCTAAAGAACACCGATTCCTTCCAAGGATGATTCGCGAGGCTATTGAAATCAAAAAACATCCTAATTTCAATAGAGAAGATGGCTGGGTGCTACCATCTGCTTGGGATCCCATAATTAATAAAATTAAATCCCAACCCAAGCATACAACTGCAAGACTTCATGATACTGTAAGTTCATACTGCGTAGATCGGAACAAAAATTAATAATTTTTAATCTGGAGGTAGCCGTGGTTAACTATGACATTGGGACGTCATACACCTCAGTCCCCCCCGTGACCATGGGTGCTGTAAAGTGCTTGAAACGTCGGGAAAGTAAAATAAGTTAATATACGCGATAAAATCCGTAAAATTAGTTTTATTTAAATGTGTAGTGTTCGCGTAAATATAAGAAATCATTATGTGAACCAGTACGGACTGGTAATTGCAAATAAAATTCGCCGATTAGAAGATCTCGTGACTAAGCGCGCAAGATATATAACAGCATTAAACTTTTTAAAACGCTGCCGTGATAATAATATCATCCCTACGTGTGTCAAAATATCCACTAAAAAGGACATTCGAGGAAGCGCTAAGATCTTAAATGAGGCAAGTAAAAAGTTGTTACGAACGGTAATCCAACAAAAACGCTCCGATCTACATACCATAAACAAATCCATAGACACATCATTCAGTGATTTAAAGGCAGTTTTAACGACATTTGATTATAATGTTTGCATCGAAACGTTAAATAAACGAGAAATTAATAAATATAATGAATGCAAAAACAAACATATAATAAAATATCAAAAATTAACGACCAAATTAAATGTCAAACATCTGTGTCGACGTGAGAACGAAACGCAACCGTCGACTACGAACGCGGATCATAGATTAAACGCGGTCTATAATCTGTCAAAACAAACTCTGGATGATGCAACAATTAGAGTATTATCGAAAGGTCTTAATTTTGCTATAACACCGAAAAAATTACCGTACGAACAAATTATCTGTAGTGTCGAGGACTGTTTATTTAAAAACAATATGCAAAAGGAGGATTTGGAAGCGATACGTCAAGACATTTCGTCTATGTTACGTCGAAGTTCAGCGCCAAAACCGAATCTACCTAAAGACGAATTCAAAGCGTTGACTAACCTACGCAATAAACCAGAACTCACGATTCTCCGCGCAGATAAGGGAAATGCCACGGTAGTTATGGATACGTCAGATTATAATTCTAAAATACAAGAACTTTTGTCGGATGCAAGTACGTATAAAAAGGTTAAAAATGACCCAACAAATAACACACTTAAAACAACTAGTGATCTCATAAAGAAACACTCCGAAAAATTAAATCTAGACGTAAAATCGATAATACCTACGTGTGCTAAACCACCGAAGTTGTATGGGTTACCAAAAATACACAAGCCCAATGCTCCACTACGTCCTATAGTGAGCCAAATCGATTCACCAACTTACAGATTGGCTCAACACTTAGCGAATATACTCTCACCGCTCAAGGGACATACAAGAGCACACACAAAGGATTCCTACCATTTTGTCAGCGAGATTAAAGACCTACATCTGGCAGACAATGAAACTATGGTGAGTTTTGATGTGCAGTCTCTGTTCACATGCCTACCTGTTGAAGACTGCATCTCAATTATTACTAGAAGGCTAGAGGAAAATAACATGCCCGTAGAATATGCAGTATTACTCAGACACTGCCTTACATCTGGCTACCTATTGTGGAAGGAGGAGTTCTACAAGCAAGTAGATGGTGTGGCGATGGGCTCACCTGTATCTCCCATTGTTGCCGATATATTCATGGAGGACTTTGAGGAGAAAGCCCTGCTTACTTCTCCCATAAAGCCAAGATTCTACAAGCGGTACGTAGACGACACTTTCACAATTCTACCTTTAGATAAAGTAACTGCATTTTTAGACCATCTTAACTCCTTAAATTCTAAAATTCAGTTCACAATGGAGTTAGAGGCAAACAATTCTTTAGCTTTTCTAGATGTGTTAGTAATTCGGAATCCTGATAACACCTTGAGCCACACTGTGTATAGAAAAAAGACCCATACAGATAGATATTTAAACGGTGATTCTCACCACCATCCTTCACAGTTAGCTACCGTCGGTAAATCTTTGTTTCAGAGAGCACGAGGGATCTGTGACAGTAAACACCTGGCCGCCGAGCTCCAACACGTCAAGCAAGTTTTGCACGACAATAAGCTTCGGGTGCCGCGCCTACGTCACAGTGAACGAGTGAAGCCGGCCACAGTCGAGCGAGTGCCTGCTGTACTGCCATATGTCAGAGGTGTCACTGACAAGATTGGCTACATCTTGAAGCGTGCTTCCATTAAAACATATTTCAAGCCGCCGAAGAAGATTAGTCAGTTTTTACCATCAGTCAAGTGTAATATTCCTCTGCAAGATGCAGGAGTGTACAAGCTGGATTGTGAATGTGGTCTCTCTTATATAGGACAAACTAAAAGATCCATAAAAACCCGCGTTAAAGAACACATAGCTGATGTGAAGAATAGACGCTCCGGGAAGTCTGCAGTCTGTGAACACGTACAGGATCGCCCCCGTCACTACATTAGATTTGATAGACCACAAATCCTCGCTAAAGAACACCGATTCCTTCCAAGGATGATTCGCGAGGCTATTGAAATCAAAAAACATCCTAATTTCAATAGAGAAGATGGCTGGGTGCTACCATCTGCTTGGGATCCCATAATTAATAAAATTAAATCCCAACCCAAGCATACAACTGCAAGACTTCATGATACTGTAAGTTCATACTGCGTAGATCGGAACAAAAATTAATAATTTTTAATCTGGAGGTAGCCGTGGTTAACTATGACATTGGGACGTCATACACCTCAGTCCCCCCCGTGACCATGGGTGCTGTAAAGTGCTTGAAACGTCGGGAAAGTAAAATAAGTTAATATACGCGATAAAATCCGTAAAATTAGTTTTATTTAAATGTGTAGTGTTCGCGTAAATATAAGAAATCATTATGTGAACCAGTACGGACTGGTAATTGCAAATAAAATTCGCCGATTAGAAGATCTCGTGACTAAGCGCGCAAGATATATAACAGCATTAAACTTTTTAAAACGCTGCCGTGATAATAATATCATCCCTACGTGTGTCAAAATATCCACTAAAAAGGACATTCGAGGAAGCGCTAAGATCTTAAATGAGGCAAGTAAAAAGTTGTTACGAACGGTAATCCAACAAAAACGCTCCGATCTACATACCATAAACAAATCCATAGACACATCATTCAGTGATTTAAAGGCAGTTTTAACGACATTTGATTATAATGTTTGCATCGAAACGTTAAATAAACGAGAAATTAATAAATATAATGAATGCAAAAACAAACATATAATAAAATATCAAAAATTAACGACCAAATTAAATGTCAAACATCTGTGTCGACGTGAGAACGAAACGCAACCGTCGACTACGAACGCGGATCATAGATTAAACGCGGTCTATAATCTGTCAAAACAAACTCTGGATGATGCAACAATTAGAGTATTATCGAAAGGTCTTAATTTTGCTATAACACCGAAAAAATTACCGTACGAACAAATTATCTGTAGTGTCGAGGACTGTTTATTTAAAAACAATATGCAAAAGGAGGATTTGGAAGCGATACGTCAAGACATTTCGTCTATGTTACGTCGAAGTTCAGCGCCAAAACCGAATCTACCTAAAGACGAATTCAAAGCGTTGACTAACCTACGCAATAAACCAGAACTCACGATTCTCCGCGCAGATAAGGGAAATGCCACGGTAGTTATGGATACGTCAGATTATAATTCTAAAATACAAGAACTTTTGTCGGATGCAAGTACGTATAAAAAGGTTAAAAATGACCCAACAAATAACACACTTAAAACAACTAGTGATCTCATAAAGAAACACTCCGAAAAATTAAATCTAGACGTAAAATCGATAATACCTACGTGTGCTAAACCACCGAAGTTGTATGGGTTACCAAAAATACACAAGCCCAATGCTCCACTACGTCCTATAGTGAGCCAAATCGATTCACCAACTTACAGATTGGCTCAACACTTAGCGAATATACTCTCACCGCTCAAGGGACATACAAGAGCACACACAAAGGATTCCTACCATTTTGTCAGCGAGATTAAAGACCTACATCTGGCAGACAATGAAACTATGGTGAGTTTTGATGTGCAGTCTCTGTTCACATGCCTACCTGTTGAAGACTGCATCTCAATTATTACTAGAAGGCTAGAGGAAAATAACATGCCCGTAGAATATGCAGTATTACTCAGACACTGCCTTACATCTGGCTACCTATTGTGGAAGGAGGAGTTCTACAAGCAAGTAGATGGTGTGGCGATGGGCTCACCTGTATCTCCCATTGTTGCCGATATATTCATGGAGGACTTTGAGGAGAAAGCCCTGCTTACTTCTCCCATAAAGCCAAGATTCTACAAGCGGTACGTAGACGACACTTTCACAATTCTACCTTTAGATAAAGTAACTGCATTTTTAGACCATCTTAACTCCTTAAATTCTAAAATTCAGTTCACAATGGAGTTAGAGGCAAACAATTCTTTAGCTTTTCTAGATGTGTTAGTAATTCGGAATCCTGATAACACCTTGAGCCACACTGTGTATAGAAAAAAGACCCATACAGATAGATATTTAAACGGTGATTCTCACCACCATCCTTCACAGTTAGCTACCGTCGGTAAATCTTTGTTTCAGAGAGCACGAGGGATCTGTGACAGTAAACACCTGGCCGCCGAGCTCCAACACGTCAAGCAAGTTTTGCACGACAATAAGCTTCGGGTGCCGCGCCTACGTCACAGTGAACGAGTGAAGCCGGCCACAGTCGAGCGAGTGCCTGCTGTACTGCCATATGTCAGAGGTGTCACTGACAAGATTGGCTACATCTTGAAGCGTGCTTCCATTAAAACATATTTCAAGCCGCCGAAGAAGATTAGTCAGTTTTTACCATCAGTCAAGTGTAATATTCCTCTGCAAGATGCAGGAGTGTACAAGCTGGATTGTGAATGTGGTCTCTCTTATATAGGACAAACTAAAAGATCCATAAAAACCCGCGTTAAAGAACACATAGCTGATGTGAAGAATAGACGCTCCGGGAAGTCTGCAGTCTGTGAACACGTACAGGATCGCCCCCGTCACTACATTAGATTTGATAGACCACAAATCCTCGCTAAAGAACACCGATTCCTTCCAAGGATGATTCGCGAGGCTATTGAAATCAAAAAACATCCTAATTTCAATAGAGAAGATGGCTGGGTGCTACCATCTGCTTGGGATCCCATAATTAATAAAATTAAATCCCAACCCAAGCATACAACTGCAAGACTTCATGATACTGTAAGTTCATACTGCGTAGATCGGAACAAAAATTAATAATTTTTAATCTGGAGGTAGCCGTGGTTAACTATGACATTGGGACGTCATACACCTCAGTCCCCCCCGTGACCATGGGTGCTGTAAAGTGCTTGAAACGTCGGGAAAGTAAAATAAGTTAATATACGCGATAAAATCCGTAAAATTAGTTTTATTTAAATGTGTAGTGTTCGCGTAAATATAAGAAATCATTATGTGAACCAGTACGGACTGGTAATTGCAAATAAAATTCGCCGATTAGAAGATCTCGTGACTAAGCGCGCAAGATATATAACAGCATTAAACTTTTTAAAACGCTGCCGTGATAATAATATCATCCCTACGTGTGTCAAAATATCCACTAAAAAGGACATTCGAGGAAGCGCTAAGATCTTAAATGAGGCAAGTAAAAAGTTGTTACGAACGGTAATCCAACAAAAACGCTCCGATCTACATACCATAAACAAATCCATAGACACATCATTCAGTGATTTAAAGGCAGTTTTAACGACATTTGATTATAATGTTTGCATCGAAACGTTAAATAAACGAGAAATTAATAAATATAATGAATGCAAAAACAAACATATAATAAAATATCAAAAATTAACGACCAAATTAAATGTCAAACATCTGTGTCGACGTGAGAACGAAACGCAACCGTCGACTACGAACGCGGATCATAGATTAAACGCGGTCTATAATCTGTCAAAACAAACTCTGGATGATGCAACAATTAGAGTATTATCGAAAGGTCTTAATTTTGCTATAACACCGAAAAAATTACCGTACGAACAAATTATCTGTAGTGTCGAGGACTGTTTATTTAAAAACAATATGCAAAAGGAGGATTTGGAAGCGATACGTCAAGACATTTCGTCTATGTTACGTCGAAGTTCAGCGCCAAAACCGAATCTACCTAAAGACGAATTCAAAGCGTTGACTAACCTACGCAATAAACCAGAACTCACGATTCTCCGCGCAGATAAGGGAAATGCCACGGTAGTTATGGATACGTCAGATTATAATTCTAAAATACAAGAACTTTTGTCGGATGCAAGTACGTATAAAAAGGTTAAAAATGACCCAACAAATAACACACTTAAAACAACTAGTGATCTCATAAAGAAACACTCCGAAAAATTAAATCTAGACGTAAAATCGATAATACCTACGTGTGCTAAACCACCGAAGTTGTATGGGTTACCAAAAATACACAAGCCCAATGCTCCACTACGTCCTATAGTGAGCCAAATCGATTCACCAACTTACAGATTGGCTCAACACTTAGCGAATATACTCTCACCGCTCAAGGGACATACAAGAGCACACACAAAGGATTCCTACCATTTTGTCAGCGAGATTAAAGACCTACTTCTGGCAGACAATGAAACTATGGTGAGTTTTGATGTGCAGTCTCTGTTCACATGCCTACCTGTTGAAGACTGCATCTCAATTATTACTAGAAGGCTAGAGGAAAATAACATGCCCGTAGAATATGCAGTATTACTCAGACACTGCCTTACATCTGGCTACCTATTGTGGAAGGAGGAGTTCTACAAGCAAGTAGATGGTGTGGCGATGGGCTCACCTGTATCTCCCATTGTTGCCGATATATTCATGGAGGACTTTGAGGAGAAAGCCCTGCTTACTTCTCCCATAAAGCCAAGATTCTACAAGCGGTACGTAGACGACACTTTCACAATTCTACCTTTAGATAAAGTAACTGCATTTTTAGACCATCTTAACTCCTTAAATTCTAAAATTCAGTTCACAATGGAGTTAGAGGCAAACAATTCTTTAGCTTTTCTAGATGTGTTAGTAATTCGGAATCCTGATAACACCTTGAGCCACACTGTGTATAGAAAAAAGACCCATACAGATAGATATTTAAACGGTGATTCTCACCACCATCCTTCACAGTTAGCTACCGTCGGTAAATCTTTGTTTCAGAGAGCACGAGGGATCTGTGACAGTAAACACCTGGCCGCCGAGCTCCAACACGTCAAGCAAGTTTTGCACGACAATAAGCTTCGGGTGCCGCGCCTACGTCACAGTGAACGAGTGAAGCCGGCCACAGTCGAGCGAGTGCCTGCTGTACTGCCATATGTCAGAGGTGTCACTGACAAGATTGGCTACATCTTGAAGCGTGCTTCCATTAAAACATATTTCAAGCCGCCGAAGAAGATTAGTCAGTTTTTACCATCAGTCAAGTGTAATATTCCTCTGCAAGATGCAGGAGTGTACAAGCTGGATTGTGAATGTGGTCTCTCTTATATAGGACAAACTAAAAGATCCATAAAAACCCGCGTTAAAGAACACATAGCTGATGTGAAGAATAGACGCTCCGGGAAGTCTGCAGTCTGTGAACACGTACAGGATCGCCCCCGTCACTACATTAGATTTGATAGACCACAAATCCTCGCTAAAGAACACCGATTCCTTCCAAGGATGATTCGCGAGGCTATTGAAATCAAAAAACATCCTAATTTCAATAGAGAAGATGGCTGGGTGCTACCATCTGCTTGGGATCCCATAATTAATAAAATTAAATCCCAACCCAAGCATACAACTGCAAGACTTCATGATACTGTAAGTTCATACTGCGTAGATCGGAACAAAAATTAATAATTTTTAATCTGGAGGTAGCCGTGGTTAACTATGACATTGGGACGTCATACACCTCAGTCCCCCCCGTGACCATGGGTGCTGTAAAGTGCTTGAAACGTCGGGAAAGTAAAATAAGTTAATATACGCGATAAAATCCGTAAAATTAGTTTTATTTAAATGTGTAGTGTTCGCGTAAATATAAGAAATCATTATGTGAACCAGTACGGACTGGTAATTGCAAATAAAATTCGCCGATTAGAAGATCTCGTGACTAAGCGCGCAAGATATATAACAGCATTAAACTTTTTAAAACGCTGCCGTGATAATAATATCATCCCTACGTGTGTCAAAATATCCACTAAAAAGGACATTCGAGGAAGCGCTAAGATCTTAAATGAGGCAAGTAAAAAGTTGTTACGAACGGTAATCCAACAAAAACGCTCCGATCTACATACCATAAACAAATCCATAGACACATCATTCAGTGATTTAAAGGCAGTTTTAACGACATTTGATTATAATGTTTGCATCGAAACGTTAAATAAACGAGAAATTAATAAATATAATGAATGCAAAAACAAACATATAATAAAATATCAAAAATTAACGACCAAATTAAATGTCAAACATCTGTGTCGACGTGAGAACGAAACGCAACCGTCGACTACGAACGCGGATCATAGATTAAACGCGGTCTATAATCTGTCAAAACAAACTCTGGATGATGCAACAATTAGAGTATTATCGAAAGGTCTTAATTTTGCTATAACACCGAAAAAATTACCGTACGAACAAATTATCTGTAGTGTCGAGGACTGTTTATTTAAAAACAATATGCAAAAGGAGGATTTGGAAGCGATACGTCAAGACATTTCGTCTATGTTACGTCGAAGTTCAGCGCCAAAACCGAATCTACCTAAAGACGAATTCAAAGCGTTGACTAACCTACGCAATAAACCAGAACTCACGATTCTCCGCGCAGATAAGGGAAATGCCACGGTAGTTATGGATACGTCAGATTATAATTCTAAAATACAAGAACTTTTGTCGGATGCAAGTACGTATAAAAAGGTTAAAAATGACCCAACAAATAACACACTTAAAACAACTAGTGATCTCATAAAGAAACACTCCGAAAAATTAAATCTAGACGTAAAATCGATAATACCTACGTGTGCTAAACCACCGAAGTTGTATGGGTTACCAAAAATACACAAGCCCAATGCTCCACTACGTCCTATAGTGAGCCAAATCGATTCACCAACTTACAGATTGGCTCAACACTTAGCGAATATACTCTCACCGCTCAAGGGACATACAAGAGCACACACAAAGGATTCCTACCATTTTGTCAGCGAGATTAAAGACCTACATCTGGCAGACAATGAAACTATGGTGAGTTTTGATGTGCAGTCTCTGTTCACATGCCTACCTGTTGAAGACTGCATCTCAATTATTACTAGAAGGCTAGAGGAAAATAACATGCCCGTAGAATATGCAGTATTACTCAGACACTGCCTTACATCTGGCTACCTATTGTGGAAGGAGGAGTTCTACAAGCAAGTAGATGGTGTGGCGATGGGCTCACCTGTATCTCCCATTGTTGCCGATATATTCATGGAGGACTTTGAGGAGAAAGCCCTGCTTACTTCTCCCATAAAGCCAAGATTCTACAAGCGGTACGTAGACGACACTTTCACAATTCTACCTTTAGATAAAGTAACTGCATTTTTAGACCATCTTAACTCCTTAAATTCTAAAATTCAGTTCACAATGGAGTTAGAGGCAAACAATTCTTTAGCTTTTCTAGATGTGTT
The DNA here is from genome assembly GCA_963668995.1 of Parnassius mnemosyne. Lineage (NCBI taxonomy): Eukaryota > Metazoa > Arthropoda > Insecta > Lepidoptera > Papilionidae > Parnassius > Parnassius mnemosyne. The sequence goes on along the minus strand of CAVLGL010000126.1, from coordinate 11,322,028 downwards.
AGTAATTCGGAATCCTGATAACACCTTGAGCCACACTGTGTATAGAAAAAAGACCCATACAGATAGATATTTAAACGGTGATTCTCACCACCATCCTTCACAGTTAGCTACCGTCGGTAAATCTTTGTTTCAGAGAGCACGAGGGATCTGTGACAGTAAACACCTGGCCGCCGAGCTCCAACACGTCAAGCAAGTTTTGCACGACAATAAGCTTCGGGTCCCGCGCCTACGTCACAGTGAACGAGTGAAGCCGGCCACAGTCGAGCGAGTGCCTGCTGTACTGCCATATGTCAGAGGTGTCACTGACAAGATTGGCTACATCTTGAAGCGTGCTTCCATTAAAACATATTTCAAGCCGCCGAAGAAGATTAGTCAGTTTTTACCATCAGTCAAGTGTAATATTCCTCTGCAAGATGCAGGAGTGTACAAGCTGGATTGTGAATGTGGTCTCTCTTATATAGGACAAACTAAAAGATCCATAAAAACCCGCGTTAAAGAACACATAGCTGATGTGAAGAATAGACGCTCCGGGAAGTCTGCAGTCTGTGAACACGTACAGGATCGCCCCCGTCACTACATTAGATTTGATAGACCACAAATCCTCGCTAAAGAACACCGATTCCTTCCAAGGATGATTCGCGAGGCTATTGAAATCAAAAAACATCCTAATTTCAATAGAGAAGATGGCTGGGTGCTACCATCTGCTTGGGATCCCATAATTAATAAAATTAAATCCCAACCCAAGCATACAACTGCAAGACTTCATGATACTGTAAGTTCATACTGCGTAGATCGGAACAAAAATTAATAATTTTTAATCTGGAGGTAGCCGTGGTTAACTATGACATTGGGACGTCATACACCTCAGTCCCCCCCGTGACCATGGGTGCTGTAAAGTGCTTGAAACGTCGGGAAAGTAAAATAAGTTAATATACGCGATAAAATCCGTAAAATTAGTTTTATTTAAATGTGTAGTGTTCGCGTAAATATAAGAAATCATTATGTGAACCAGTACGGACTGGTAATTGCAAATAAAATTCGCCGATTAGAAGATCTCGTGACTAAGCGCGCAAGATATATAACAGCATTAAACTTTTTAAAACGCTGCCGTGATAATAATATCATCCCTACGTGTGTCAAAATATCCACTAAAAAGGACATTCGAGGAAGCGCTAAGATCTTAAATGAGGCAAGTAAAAAGTTGTTACGAACGGTAATCCAACAAAAACGCTCCGATCTACATACCATAAACAAATCCATAGACACATCATTCAGTGATTTAAAGGCAGTTTTAACGACATTTGATTATAATGTTTGCATCGAAACGTTAAATAAACGAGAAATTAATAAATATAATGAATGCAAAAACAAACATATAATAAAATATCAAAAATTAACGACCAAATTAAATGTCAAACATCTGTGTCGACGTGAGAACGAAACGCAACCGTCGACTACGAACGCGGATCATAGATTAAACGCGGTCTATAATCTGTCAAAACAAACTCTGGATGATGCAACAATTAGAGTATTATCGAAAGGTCTTAATTTTGCTATAACACCGAAAAAATTACCGTACGAACAAATTATCTGTAGTGTCGAGGACTGTTTATTTAAAAACAATATGCAAAAGGAGGATTTGGAAGCGATACGTCAAGACATTTCGTCTATGTTACGTCGAAGTTCAGCGCCAAAACCGAATCTACCTAAAGACGAATTCAAAGCGTTGACTAACCTACGCAATAAACCAGAACTCACGATTCTCCGCGCAGATAAGGGAAATGCCACGGTAGTTATGGATACGTCAGATTATAATTCTAAAATACAAGAACTTTTGTCGGATGCAAGTACGTATAAAAAGGTTAAAAATGACCCAACAAATAACACACTTAAAACAACTAGTGATCTCATAAAGAAACACTCCGAAAAATTAAATCTAGACGTAAAATCGATAATACCTACGTGTGCTAAACCACCGAAGTTGTATGGGTTACCAAAAATACACAAGCCCAATGCTCCACTACGTCCTATAGTGAGCCAAATCGATTCACCAACTTACAGATTGGCTCAACACTTAGCGAATATACTCTCACCGCTCAAGGGACATACAAGAGCACACACAAAGGATTCCTACCATTTTGTCAGCGAGATTAAAGACCTACATCTGGCAGACAATGAAACTATGGTGAGTTTTGATGTGCAGTCTCTGTTCACATGCCTACCTGTTGAAGACTGCATCTCAATTATTACTAGAAGGCTAGAGGAAAATAACATGCCCGTAGAATATGCAGTATTACTCAGACACTGCCTTACATCTGGCTACCTATTGTGGAAGGAGGAGTTCTACAAGCAAGTAGATGGTGTGGCGATGGGCTCACCTGTATCTCCCATTGTTGCCGATATATTCATGGAGGACTTTGAGGAGAAAGCCCTGCTTACTTCTCCCATAAAGCCAAGATTCTACAAGCGGTACGTAGACGACACTTTCACAATTCTACCTTTAGATAAAGTAACTGCATTTTTAGACCATCTTAACTCCTTAAATTCTAAAATTCAGTTCACAATGGAGTTAGAGGCAAACAATTCTTTAGCTTTTCTAGATGTGTTAGTAATTCGGAATCCTGATAACACCTTGAGCCACACTGTGTATAGAAAAAAGACCCATACAGATAGATATTTAAACGGTGATTCTCACCACCATCCTTCACAGTTAGCTACCGTCGGTAAATCTTTGTTTCAGAGAGCACGAGGGATCTGTGACAGTAAACACCTGGCCGCCGAGCTCCAACACGTCAAGCAAGTTTTGCACGACAATAAGCTTCGGGTGCCGCGCCTACGTCACAGTGAACGAGTGAAGCCGGCCACAGTCGAGCGAGTGCCTGCTGTACTGCCATATGTCAGAGGTGTCACTGACAAGATTGGCTACATCTTGAAGCGTGCTTCCATTAAAACATATTTCAAGCCGCCGAAGAAGATTAGTCAGTTTTTACCATCAGTCAAGTGTAATATTCCTCTGCAAGATGCAGGAGTGTACAAGCTGGATTGTGAATGTGGTCTCTCTTATATAGGACAAACTAAAAGATCCATAAAAACCCGCGTTAAAGAACACATAGCTGATGTGAAGAATAGACGCTCCGGGAAGTCTGCAGTCTGTGAACACGTACAGGATCGCCCCCGTCACTACATTAGATTTGATAGACCACAAATCCTCGCTAAAGAACACCGATTCCTTCCAAGGATGATTCGCGAGGCTATTGAAATCAAAAAACATCCTAATTTCAATAGAGAAGATGGCTGGGTGCTACCATCTGCTTGGGATCCCATAATTAATAAAATTAAATCCCAACCCAAGCATACAACTGCAAGACTTCATGATACTGTAAGTTCATACTGCGTAGATCGGAACAAAAATTAATAATTTTTAATCTGGAGGTAGCCGTGGTTAACTATGACATTGGGACGTCATACACCTCAGTCCCCCCCGTGACCATGGGTGCTGTAAAGTGCTTGAAACGTCGGGAAAGTAAAATAAGTTAATATACGCGATAAAATCCGTAAAATTAGTTTTATTTAAATGTGTAGTGTTCGCGTAAATATAAGAAATCATTATGTGAACCAGTACGGACTGGTAATTGCAAATAAAATTCGCCGATTAGAAGATCTCGTGACTAAGCGCGCAAGATATATAACAGCATTAAACTTTTTAAAACGCTGCCGTGATAATAATATCATCCCTACGTGTGTCAAAATATCCACTAAAAAGGACATTCGAGGAAGCGCTAAGATCTTAAATGAGGCAAGTAAAAAGTTGTTACGAACGGTAATCCAACAAAAACGCTCCGATCTACATACCATAAACAAATCCATAGACACATCATTCAGTGATTTAAAGGCAGTTTTAACGACATTTGATTATAATGTTTGCATCGAAACGTTAAATAAACGAGAAATTAATAAATATAATGAATGCAAAAACAAACATATAATAAAATATCAAAAATTAACGACCAAATTAAATGTCAAACATCTGTGTCGACGTGAGAACGAAACGCAACCGTCGACTACGAACGCGGATCATAGATTAAACGCGGTCTATAATCTGTCAAAACAAACTCTGGATGATGCAACAATTAGAGTATTATCGAAAGGTCTTAATTTTGCTATAACACCGAAAAAATTACCGTACGAACAAATTATCTGTAGTGTCGAGGACTGTTTATTTAAAAACAATATGCAAAAGGAGGATTTGGAAGCGATACGTCAAGACATTTCGTCTATGTTACGTCGAAGTTCAGCGCCAAAACCGAATCTACCTAAAGACGAATTCAAAGCGTTGACTAACCTACGCAATAAACCAGAACTCACGATTCTCCGCGCAGATAAGGGAAATGCCACGGTAGTTATGGATACGTCAGATTATAATTCTAAAATACAAGAACTTTTGTCGGATGCAAGTACGTATAAAAAGGTTAAAAATGACCCAACAAATAACACACTTAAAACAACTAGTGATCTCATAAAGAAACACTCCGAAAAATTAAATCTAGACGTAAAATCGATAATACCTACGTGTGCTAAACCACCGAAGTTGTATGGGTTACCAAAAATACACAAGCCCAATGCTCCACTACGTCCTATAGTGAGCCAAATCGATTCACCAACTTACAGATTGGCTCAACACTTAGCGAATATACTCTCACCGCTCAAGGGACATACAAGAGCACACACAAAGGATTCCTACCATTTTGTCAGCGAGATTAAAGACCTACATCTGGCAGACAATGAAACTATGGTGAGTTTTGATGTGCAGTCTCTGTTCACATGCCTACCTGTTGAAGACTGCATCTCAATTATTACTAGAAGGCTAGAGGAAAATAACATGCCCGTAGAATATGCAGTATTACTCAGACACTGCCTTACATCTGGCTACCTATTGTGGAAGGAGGAGTTCTACAAGCAAGTAGATGGTGTGGCGATGGGCTCACCTGTATCTCCCATTGTTGCCGATATATTCATGGAGGACTTTGAGGAGAAAGCCCTGCTTACTTCTCCCATAAAGCCAAGATTCTACAAGCGGTACGTAGACGACACTTTCACAATTCTACCTTTAGATAAAGTAACTGCATTTTTAGACCATCTTAACTCCTTAAATTCTAAAATTCAGTTCACAATGGAGTTAGAGGCAAACAATTCTTTAGCTTTTCTAGATGTGTTAGTAATTCGGAATCCTGATAACACCTTGAGCCACACTGTGTATAGAAAAAAGACCCATACAGATAGATATTTAAACGGTGATTCTCACCACCATCCTTCACAGTTAGCTACCGTCGGTAAATCTTTGTTTCAGAGAGCACGAGGGATCTGTGACAGTAAACACCTGGCCGCCGAGCTCCAACACGTCAAGCAAGTTTTGCACGACAATAAGCTTCGGGTCCCGCGCCTACGTCACAGTGAACGAGTGAAGCCGGCCACAGTCGAGCGAGTGCCTGCTGTACTGCCATATGTCAGAGGTGTCACTGACAAGATTGGCTACATCTTGAAGCGTGCTTCCATTAAAACATATTTCAAGCCGCCGAAGAAGATTAGTCAGTTTTTACCATCAGTCAAGTGTAATATTCCTCTGCAAGATGCAGGAGTGTACAAGCTGGATTGTGAATGTGGTCTCTCTTATATAGGACAAACTAAAAGATCCATAAAAACCCGCGTTAAAGAACACATAGCTGATGTGAAGAATAGACGCTCCGGGAAGTCTGCAGTCTGTGAACACGTACAGGATCGCCCCCGTCACTACATTAGATTTGATAGACCACAAATCCTCGCTAAAGAACACCGATTCCTTCCAAGGATGATTCGCGAGGCTATTGAAATCAAAAAACATCCTAATTTCAATAGAGAAGATGGCTGGGTGCTACCATCTGCTTGGGATCCCATAATTAATAAAATTAAATCCCAACCCAAGCATACAACTGCAAGACTTCATGATACTGTAAGTTCATACTGCGTAGATCGGAACAAAAATTAATAATTTTTAATCTGGAGGTAGCCGTGGTTAACTATGACATTGGGACGTCATACACCTCAGTCCCCCCCGTGACCATGGGTGCTGTAAAGTGCTTGAAACGTCGGGAAAGTAAAATAAGTTAATATACGCGATAAAATCCGTAAAATTAGTTTTATTTAAATGTGTAGTGTTCGCGTAAATATAAGAAATCATTATGTGAACCAGTACGGACTGGTAATTGCAAATAAAATTCGCCGATTAGAAGATCTCGTGACTAAGCGCGCAAGATATATAACAGCATTAAACTTTTTAAAACGCTGCCGTGATAATAATATCATCCCTACGTGTGTCAAAATATCCACTAAAAAGGACATTCGAGGAAGCGCTAAGATCTTAAATGAGGCAAGTAAAAAGTTGTTACGAACGGTAATCCAACAAAAACGCTCCGATCTACATACCATAAACAAATCCATAGACACATCATTCAGTGATTTAAAGGCAGTTTTAACGACATTTGATTATAATGTTTGCATCGAAACGTTAAATAAACGAGAAATTAATAAATATAATGAATGCAAAAACAAACATATAATAAAATATCAAAAATTAACGACCAAATTAAATGTCAAACATCTGTGTCGACGTGAGAACGAAACGCAACCGTCGACTACGAACGCGGATCATAGATTAAACGCGGTCTATAATCTGTCAAAACAAACTCTGGATGATGCAACAATTAGAGTATTATCGAAAGGTCTTAATTTTGCTATAACACCGAAAAAATTACCGTACGAACAAATTATCTGTAGTGTCGAGGACTGTTTATTTAAAAACAATATGCAAAAGGAGGATTTGGAAGCGATACGTCAAGACATTTCGTCTATGTTACGTCGAAGTTCAGCGCCAAAACCGAATCTACCTAAAGACGAATTCAAAGCGTTGACTAACCTACGCAATAAACCAGAACTCACGATTCTCCGCGCAGATAAGGGAAATGCCACGGTAGTTATGGATACGTCAGATTATAATTCTAAAATACAAGAACTTTTGTCGGATGCAAGTACGTATAAAAAGGTTAAAAATGACCCAACAAATAACACACTTAAAACAACTAGTGATCTCATAAAGAAACACTCCGAAAAATTAAATCTAGACGTAAAATCGATAATACCTACGTGTGCTAAACCACCGAAGTTGTATGGGTTACCAAAAATACACAAGCCCAATGCTCCACTACGTCCTATAGTGAGCCAAATCGATTCACCAACTTACAGATTGGCTCAACACTTAGCGAATATACTCTCACCGCTCAAGGGACATACAAGAGCACACACAAAGGATTCCTACCATTTTGTCAGCGAGATTAAAGACCTACATCTGGCAGACAATGAAACTATGGTGAGTTTTGATGTGCAGTCTCTGTTCACATGCCTACCTGTTGAAGACTGCATCTCAATTATTACTAGAAGGCTAGAGGAAAATAACATGCCCGTAGAATATGCAGTATTACTCAGACACTGCCTTACATCTGGCTACCTATTGTGGAAGGAGGAGTTCTACAAGCAAGTAGATGGTGTGGCGATGGGCTCACCTGTATCTCCCATTGTTGCCGATATATTCATGGAGGACTTTGAGGAGAAAGCCCTGCTTACTTCTCCCATAAAGCCAAGATTCTACAAGCGGTACGTAGACGACACTTTCACAATTCTACCTTTAGATAAAGTAACTGCATTTTTAGACCATCTTAACTCCTTAAATTCTAAAATTCAGTTCACAATGGAGTTAGAGGCAAACAATTCTTTAGCTTTTCTAGATGTGTTAGTAATTCGGAATCCTGATAACACCTTGAGCCACACTGTGTATAGAAAAAAGACCCATACAGATAGATATTTAAACGGTGATTCTCACCACCATCCTTCACAGTTAGCTACCGTCGGTAAATCTTTGTTTCAGAGAGCACGAGGGATCTGTGACAGTAAACACCTGGCCGCCGAGCTCCAACACGTCAAGCAAGTTTTGCACGACAATAAGCTTCGGGTGCCGCGCCTACGTCACAGTGAACGAGTGAAGCCGGCCACAGTCGAGCGAGTGCCTGCTGTACTGCCATATGTCAGAGGTGTCACTGACAAGATTGGCTACATCTTGAAGCGTGCTTCCATTAAAACATATTTCAAGCCGCCGAAGAAGATTAGTCAGTTTTTACCATCAGTCAAGTGTAATATTCCTCTGCAAGATGCAGGAGTGTACAAGCTGGATTGTGAATGTGGTCTCTCTTATATAGGACAAACTAAAAGATCCATAAAAACCCGCGTTAAAGAACACATAGCTGATGTGAAGAATAGACGCTCCGGGAAGTCTGCAGTCTGTGAACACGTACAGGATCGCCCCCGTCACTACATTAGATTTGATAGACCACAAATCCTCGCTAAAGAACACCGATTCCTTCCAAGGATGATTCGCGAGGCTATTGAAATCAAAAAACATCCTAATTTCAATAGAGAAGATGGCTGGGTGCTACCATCTGCTTGGGATCCCATAATTAATAAAATTAAATCCCAACCCAAGCATACAACTGCAAGACTTCATGATACTGTAAGTTCATACTGCGTAGATCGGAACAAAAATTAATAATTTTTAATCTGGAGGTAGCCGTGGTTAACTATGACATTGGGACGTCATACACCTCAGTCCCCCCCGTGACCATGGGTGCTGTAAAGTGCTTGAAACGTCGGGAAAGTAAAATAAGTTAATATACGCGATAAAATCCGTAAAATTAGTTTTATTTAAATGTGTAGTGTTCGCGTAAATATAAGAAATCATTATGTGAACCAGTACGGACTGGTAATTGCAAATAAAATTCGCCGATTAGAAGATCTCGTGACTAAGCGCGCAAGATATATAACAGCATTAAACTTTTTAAAACGCTGCCGTGATAATAATATCATCCCTACGTGTGTCAAAATATCCACTAAAAAGGACATTCGAGGAAGCGCTAAGATCTTAAATGAGGCAAGTAAAAAGTTGTTACGAACGGTAATCCAACAAAAACGCTCCGATCTACATACCATAAACAAATCCATAGACACATCATTCAGTGATTTAAAGGCAGTTTTAACGACATTTGATTATAATGTTTGCATCGAAACGTTAAATAAACGAGAAATTAATAAATATAATGAATGCAAAAACAAACATATAATAAAATATCAAAAATTAACGACCAAATTAAATGTCAAACATCTGTGTCGACGTGAGAACGAAACGCAACCGTCGACTACGAACGCGGATCATAGATTAAACGCGGTCTATAATCTGTCAAAACAAACTCTGGATGATGCAACAATTAGAGTATTATCGAAAGGTCTTAATTTTGCTATAACACCGAAAAAATTACCGTACGAACAAATTATCTGTAGTGTCGAGGACTGTTTATTTAAAAACAATATGCAAAAGGAGGATTTGGAAGCGATACGTCAAGACATTTCGTCTATGTTACGTCGAAGTTCAGCGCCAAAACCGAATCTACCTAAAGACGAATTCAAAGCGTTGACTAACCTACGCAATAAACCAGAACTCACGATTCTCCGCGCAGATAAGGGAAATGCCACGGTAGTTATGGATACGTCAGATTATAATTCTAAAATACAAGAACTTTTGTCGGATGCAAGTACGTATAAAAAGGTTAAAAATGACCCAACAAATAACACACTTAAAACAACTAGTGATCTCATAAAGAAACACTCCGAAAAATTAAATCTAGACGTAAAATCGATAATACCTACGTGTGCTAAACCACCGAAGTTGTATGGGTTACCAAAAATACACAAGCCCAATGCTCCACTACGTCCTATAGTGAGCCAAATCGATTCACCAACTTACAGATTGGCTCAACACTTAGCGAATATACTCTCACCGCTCAAGGGACATACAAGAGCACACACAAAGGATTCCTACCATTTTGTCAGCGAGATTAAAGACCTACATCTGGCAGACAATGAAACTATGGTGAGTTTTGATGTGCAGTCTCTGTTCACATGCCTACCTGTTGAAGACTGCATCTCAATTATTACTAGAAGGCTAGAGGAAAATAACATGCCCGTAGAATATGCAGTATTACTCAGACACTGCCTTACATCTGGCTACCTATTGTGGAAGGAGGAGTTCTACAAGCAAGTAGATGGTGTGGCGATGGGCTCACCTGTATCTCCCATTGTTGCCGATATATTCATGGAGGACTTTGAGGAGAAAGCCCTGCTTACTTCTCCCATAAAGCCAAGATTCTACAAGCGGTACGTAGACGACACTTTCACAATTCTACCTTTAGATAAAGTAACTGCATTTTTAGACCATCTTAACTCCTTAAATTCTAAAATTCAGTTCACAATGGAGTTAGAGGCAAACAATTCTTTAGCTTTTCTAGATGTGTTAGTAATTCGGAATCCTGATAACACCTTGAGCCACACTGTGTATAGAAAAAAGACCCATACAGATAGATATTTAAACGGTGATTCTCACCACCATCCTTCACAGTTAGCTACCGTCGGTAAATCTTTGTTTCAGAGAGCACGAGGGATCTGTGACAGTAAACACCTGGCCGCCGAGCTCCAACACGTCAAGCAAGTTTTGCACGACAATAAGCTTCGGGTCCCGCGCCTACGTCACAGTGAACGAGTGAAGCCGGCCACAGTCGAGCGAGTGCCTGCTGTACTGCCATATGTCAGAGGTGTCACTGACAAGATTGGCTACATCTTGAAGCGTGCTTCCATTAAAACATATTTCAAGCCGCCGAAGAAGATTAGTCAGTTTTTACCATCAGTCAAGTGTAATATTCCTCTGCAAGATGCAGGAGTGTACAAGCTGGATTGTGAATGTGGTCTCTCTTATATAGGACAAACTAAAAGATCCATAAAAACCCGCGTTAAAGAACACATAGCTGATGTGAAGAATAGACGCTCCGGGAAGTCTGCAGTCTGTGAACACGTACAGGATCGCCCCCGTCACTACATTAGATTTGATAGACCACAAATCCTCGCTAAAGAACACCGATTCCTTCCAAGGATGATTCGCGAGGCTATTGAAATCAAAAAACATCCTAATTTCAATAGAGAAGATGGCTGGGTGCTACCATCTGCTTGGGATCCCATAATTAATAAAATTAAATCCCAACCCAAGCATACAACTGCAAGACTTCATGATACTGTAAGTTCATACTGCGTAGATCGGAACAAAAATTAATAATTTTTAATCTGGAGGTAGCCCTGGTTAACTATGACATTGGAACGTCATACACCTCAGTCCCCCCCGTGACCATGGGTGCTGTAAAGTGCTTGAAACGTCGGGAAAGTAAAATAAGTTAATATACGCGATAAAATCCGTAAAATTAGTTTTATTTAAATGTGTAGTGTTCGCGTAAATATAAGAAATCATTATGTGAACCAGTACGGACTGGTAATTGCAAATAAAATTCGCCGATTAGAAGATCTCGTGACTAAGCGCGCAAGATATATAACAGCATTAAACTTTTTAAAACGCTGCCGTGATAATAATATCATCCCTACGTGTGTCAAAATATCCACTAAAAAGGACATTCGAGGAAGCGCTAAGATCTTAAATGAGGCAAGTAAAAAGTTGTTACGAACGGTAATCCAACAAAAACGCTCCGATCTACATACCATAAACAAATCCATAGACACATCATTCAGTGATTTAAAGGCAGTTTTAACGACATTTGATTATAATGTTTGCATCGAAACGTTAAATAAACGAGAAATTAATAAATATAATGAATGCAAAAACAAACATATAATAAAATATCAAAAATTAACGACCAAATTAAATGTCAAACATCTGTGTCGACGTGAGAACGAAACGCAACCGTCGACTACGAACGCGGATCATAGATTAAACGCGGTCTATAATCTGTCAAAACAAACTCTGGATGATGCAACAATTAGAGTATTATCGAAAGGTCTTAATTTTGCTATAACACCGAAAAAATTACCGTACGAACAAATTATCTGTAGTGTCGAGGACTGTTTATTTAAAAACAATATGCAAAAGGAGGATTTGGAAGCGATACGTCAAGACATTTCGTCTATGTTACGTCGAAGTTCAGCGCCAAAACCGAATCTACCTAAAGACGAATTCAAAGCGTTGACTAACCTACGCAATAAACCAGAACTCACGATTCTCCGCGCAGATAAGGGAAATGCCACGGTAGTTATGGATACGTCAGATTATAATTCTAAAATACAAGAACTTTTGTCGGATGCAAGTACGTATAAAAAGGTTAAAAATGACCCAACAAATAACACACTTAAAACAACTAGTGATCTCATAAAGAAACACTCCGAAAAATTAAATCTAGACGTAAAATCGATAATACCTACGTGTGCTAAACCACCGAAGTTGTATGGGTTACCAAAAATACACAAGCCCAATGCTCCACTACGTCCTATAGTGAGCCAAATCGATTCACCAACTTACAGATTGGCTCAACACTTAGCGAATATACTCTCACCGCTCAAGGGACATACAAGAGCACACACAAAGGATTCCTACCATTTTGTCAGCGAGATTAAAGACCTACATCTGGCAGACAATGAAACTATGGTGAGTTTTGATGTGCAGTCTCTGTTCACATGCCTACCTGTTGAAGACTGCATCTCAATTATTACTAGAAGGCTAGAGGAAAATAACATGCCCGTAGAATATGCAGTATTACTCAGACACTGCCTTACATCTGGCTACCTATTGTGGAAGGAGGAGTTCTACAAGCAAGTAGATGGTGTGGCGATGGGCTCACCTGTATCTCCCATTGTTGCCGATATATTCATGGAGGACTTTGAGGAGAAAGCCCTGCTTACTTCTCCCATAAAGCCAAGATTCTACAAGCGGTACGTAGACGACACTTTCACAATTCTACCTTTAGATAAAGTAACTGCATTTTTAGACCATCTTAACTCCTTAAATTCTAAAATTCAGTTCACAATGGAGTTAGAGGCAAACAATTCTTTAGCTTTTCTAGATGTGTTAGTAATTCGGAATCCTGATAACACCTTGAGCCACACTGTGTATAGAAAAAAGACCCATACAGATAGATATTTAAACGGTGATTCTCACCACCATCCTTCACAGTTAGCTACCGTCGGTAAATCTTTGTTTCAGAGAGCACGAGGGATCTGTGACAGTAAACACCTGGCCGCCGAGCTCCAACACGTCAAGCAAGTTTTGCACGACAATAAGCTTCGGGTCCCGCGCCTACGTCACAGTGAACGAGTGAAGCCGGCCACAGTCGAGCGAGTGCCTGCTGTACTGCCATATGTCAGAGGTGTCACTGACAAGATTGGCTACATCTTGAAGCGTGCTTCCATTAAAACATATTTCAAGCCGCCGAAGAAGATTAGTCAGTTTTTACCATCAGTCAAGTGTAATATTCCTCTGCAAGATGCAGGAGTGTACAAGCTGGATTGTGAATGTGGTCTCTCTTATATAGGACAAACTAAAAGATCCATAAAAACCCGCGTTAAAGAACACATAGCTGATGTGAAGAATAGACGCTCCGGGAAGTCTGCAGTCTGTGAACACGTACAGGATCGCCCCCGTCACTACATTAGATTTGATAGACCACAAATCCTCGCTAAAGAACACCGATTCCTTCCAAGGATGATTCGCGAGGCTATTGAAATCAAAAAACATCCTAATTTCAATAGAGAAGATGGCTGGGTGCTACCATCTGCTTGGGATCCCATAATTAATAAAATTAAATCCCAACCCAAGCATACAACTGCAAGACTTCATGATACTGTAAGTTCATACTGCGTAGATCGGAACAAAAATTAATAATTTTTAATCTGGAGGTAGCCGTGGTTAACTATGACATTGGGACGTCATACACCTCAGTCCCCCCCGTGACCATGGGTGCTGTAAAGTGCTTGAAACGTCGGGAAAGTAAAATAAGTTAATATACGCGATAAAATCCGTAAAATTAGTTTTATTTAAATGTGTAGTGTTCGCGTAAATATAAGAAATCATTATGTGAACCAGTACGGACTGGTAATTGCAAATAAAATTCGCCGATTAGAAGATCTCGTGACTAAGCGCGCAAGATATATAACAGCATTAAACTTTTTAAAACGCTGCCGTGATAATAATATCATCCCTACGTGTGTCAAAATATCCACTAAAAAGGACATTCGAGGAAGCGTTAAGATCTTAAATGAGGCAAGTAAAAAGTTGTTACGAACGGTAATCCAACAAAAACGCTCCGATCTACATACCATAAACAAATCCATAGACACATCATTCAGTGATTTAAAGGCAGTTTTAACGACATTTGATTATAATGTTTGCATCGAAACGTTAAATAAACGAGAAATTAATAAATATAATGAATGCAAAAACAAACATATAATAAAATATCAAAAATTAACGACCAAATTAAATGTCAAACATCTGTGTCGACGTGAGAACGAAACGCAACCGTCGACTACGAACGCGGATCATAGATTAAACGCGGTCTATAATCTGTCAAAACAAACTCTGGATGATGCAACAATTAGAGTATTATCGAAAGGTCTTAATTTTGCTATAACACCGAAAAAATTACCGTACGAACAAATTATCTGTAGTGTCGAGGACTGTTTATTTAAAAACAATATGCAAAAGGAGGATTTGGAAGCGATACGTCAAGACATTTCGTCTATGTTACGTCGAAGTTCAGCGCCAAAACCGAATCTACCTAAAGACGAATTCAAAGCGTTGACTAACCTACGCAATAAACCAGAACTCACGATTCTCCGCGCAGATAAGGGAAATGCCACGGTAGTTATGGATACGTCAGATTATAATTCTAAAATACAAGAACTTTTGTCGGATGCAAGTACGTATAAAAAGGTTAAAAATGACCCAACAAATAACACACTTAAAACAACTAGTGATCTCATAAAGAAACACTCCGAAAAATTAAATCTAGACGTAAAATCGATAATACCTACGTGTGCTAAACCACCGAAGTTGTATGGGTTACCAAAAATACACAAGCCCAATGCTCCACTACGTCCTATAGTGAGCCAAATCGATTCACCAACTTACAGATTGGCTCAACACTTAGCGAATATACTCTCACCGCTCAAGGGACATACAAGAGCACACACAAAGGATTCCTACCATTTTGTCAGCGAGATTAAAGACCTACATCTGGCAGACAATGAAACTATGGTGAGTTTTGATGTGCAGTCTCTGTTCACATGCCTACCTGTTGAAGACTGCATCTCAATTATTACTAGAAGGCTAGAGGAAAATAACATGCCCGTAGAATATGCAGTATTACTCAGACACTGCCTTACATCTGGCTACCTATTGTGGAAGGAGGAGTTCTACAAGCAAGTAGATGGTGTGGCGATGGGCTCACCTGTATCTCCCATTGTTGCCGATATATTCATGGAGGACTTTGAGGAGAAAGCCCTGCTTACTTCTCCCATAAAGCCAAGATTCTACAAGCGGTACGTAGACGACACTTTCACAATTCTACCTTTAGATAAAGTAACTGCATTTTTAGACCATCTTAACTCCTTAAATTCTAAAATTCAGTTCACAATGGAGTTAGAGGCAAACAATTCTTTAGCTTTTCTAGATGTGTTAGTAATTCGGAATCCTGATAACACCTTGAGCCACACTGTGTATAGAAAAAAGACCCATACAGATAGATATTTAAACGGTGATTCTCACCACCATCCTTCACAGTTAGCTACCGTCGGTAAATCTTTGTTTCAGAGAGCACGAGGGATCTGTGACAGTAAACACCTGGCCGCCGAGCTCCAACACGTCAAGCAAGTTTTGCACGACAATAAGCTTCGGGTCCCGCGCCTACGTCACAGTGAACGAGTGAAGCCGGCCACAGTCGAGCGAGTGCCTGCTGTACTGCCATATGTCAGAGGTGTCACTGACAAGATTGGCTACATCTTGAAGCGTGCTTCCATTAAAACATATTTCAAGCCGCCGAAGAAGATTAGTCAGTTTTTACCATCAGTCAAGTGTAATATTCCTCTGCAAGATGCAGGAGTGTACAAGCTGGATTGTGAATGTGGTCTCTCTTATATAGGACAAACTAAAAGATCCATAAAAACCCGCGTTAAAGAACACATAGCTGATGTGAAGAATAGACGCTCCGGGAAGTCTGCAGTCTGTGAACACGTACAGGATCGCCCCCGTCACTACATTAGATTTGATAGACCACAAATCCTCGCTAAAGAACACCGATTCCTTCCAAGGATGATTCGCGAGGCTATTGAAATCAAAAAACATCCTAATTTCAATAGAGAAGATGGCTGGGTGCTACCATCTGCTTGGGATCCCATAATTAATAAAATTAAATCCCAACCCAAGCATACAACTGCAAGACTTCATGATACTGTAAGTTCATACTGCGTAGATCGGAACAAAAATTAATAATTTTTAATCTGGAGGTAGCCGTGGTTAACTATGACATTGGGACGTCATACACCTCAGTCCCCCCCGTGACCATGGGTGCTGTAAAGTGCTTGAAACGTCGGGAAAGTAAAATAAGTTAATATACGCGATAAAATCCGTAAAATTAGTTTTATTTAAATGTGTAGTGTTCGCGTAAATATAAGAAATCATTATGTGAACCAGTACGGACTGGTAATTGCAAATAAAATTCGCCGATTAGAAGATCTCGTGACTAAGCGCGCAAGATATATAACAGCATTAAACTTTTTAAAACGCTGCCGTGATAATAATATCATCCCTACGTGTGTCAAAATATCCACTAAAAAGGACATTCGAGGAAGCGCTAAGATCTTAAATGAGGCAAGTAAAAAGTTGTTACGAACGGTAATCCAACAAAAACGCTCCGATCTACATACCATAAACAAATCCATAGACACATCATTCAGTGATTTAAAGGCAGTTTTAACGACATTTGATTATAATGTTTGCATCGAAACGTTAAATAAACGAGAAATTAATAAATATAATGAATGCAAAAACAAACATATAATAAAATATCAAAAATTAACGACCAAATTAAATGTCAAACATCTGTGTCGACGTGAGAACGAAACGCAACCGTCGACTACGAACGCGGATCATAGATTAAACGCGGTCTATAATCTGTCAAAACAAACTCTGGATGATGCAACAATTAGAGTATTATCGAAAGGTCTTAATTTTGCTATAACACCGAAAAAATTACCGTACGAACAAATTATCTGTAGTGTCGAGGACTGTTTATTTAAAAACAATATGCAAAAGGAGGATTTGGAAGCGATACGTCAAGACATTTCGTCTATGTTACGTCGAAGTTCAGCGCCAAAACCGAATCTACCTAAAGACGAATTCAAAGCGTTGACTAACCTACGCAATAAACCAGAACTCACGATTCTCCGCGCAGATAAGGGAAATGCCACGGTAGTTATGGATACGTCAGATTATAATTCTAAAATACAAGAACTTTTGTCGGATGCAAGTACGTATAAAAAGGTTAAAAATGACCCAACAAATAACACACTTAAAACAACTAGTGATCTCATAAAGAAACACTCCGAAAAATTAAATCTAGACGTAAAATCGATAATACCTACGTGTGCTAAACCACCGAAGTTGTATGGGTTACCAAAAATACACAAGCCCAATGCTCCACTACGTCCTATAGTGAGCCAAATCGATTCACCAACTTACAGATTGGCTCAACACTTAGCGAATATACTCTCACCGCTCAAGGGACATACAAGAGCACACACAAAAGATTCCTACCATTTTGTCAGCGAGATTAAAGACCTACATCTGGCAGACAATGAAACTATGGTGAGTTTTGATGTGCAGTCTCTGTTCACATGCCTACCTGTTGAAGACTGCATCTCAATTATTACTAGAAGGCTAGAGGAAAATAACATGCCCGTAGAATATGCAGTATTACTCAGACACTGCCTTACATCTGGCTACCTATTGTGGAAGGAGGAGTTCTACAAGCAAGTAGATGGTGTGGCGATGGGCTCACCTGTATCTCCCATTGTTGCCGATATATTCATGGAGGACTTTGAGGAGAAAGCCCTGCTTACTTCTCCCATAAAGCCAAGATTCTACAAGCGGTACGTAGACGACACTTTCACAATTCTACCTTTAGATAAAGTAACTGCATTTTTAGACCATCTTAACTCCTTAAATTCTAAAATTCAGTTCACAATGGAGTTAGAGGCAAACAATTCTTTAGCTTTTCTAGATGTGTTAGTAATTCGGAATCCTGATAACACCTTGAGCCACACTGTGTATAGAAAAAAGACCCATACAGATAGATATTTAAACGGTGATTCTCACCACCATCCTTCACAGTTAGCTACCGTCGGTAAATCTTTGTTTCAGAGAGCACGAGGGATCTGTGACAGTAAACACCTGGCCGCCGAGCTCCAACACGTCAAGCAAGTTTTGCACGACAATAAGCTTCGGGTCCCGCGCCTACGTCACAGTGAACGAGTGAAGCCGGCCACAGTCGAGCGAGTGCCTGCTGTACTGCCATATGTCAGAGGTGTCACTGACAAGATTGGCTACATCTTGAAGCGTGCTTCCATTAAAACATATTTCAAGCCGCCGAAGAAGATTAGTCAGTTTTTACCATCAGTCAAGTGTAATATTCCTCTGCAAGATGCAGGAGTGTACAAGCTGGATTGTGAATGTGGTCTCTCTTATATAGGACAAACTAAAAGATCCATAAAAACCCGCGTTAAAGAACACATAGCTGATGTGAAGAATAGACGCTCCGGGAAGTCTGCAGTCTGTGAACACGTACAGGATCGCCCCCGTCACTACATTAGATTTGATAGACCACAAATCCTCGCTAAAGAACACCGATTCCTTCCAAGGATGATTCGCGAGGCTATTGAAATCAAAAAACATCCTAATTTCAATAGAGAAGATGGCTGGGTGCTACCATCTGCTTGGGATCCCATAATTAATAAAATTAAATCCCAACCCAAGCATACAACTGCAAGACTTCATGATACTGTAAGTTCATACTGCGTAGATCGGAACAAAAATTAATAATTTTTAATCTGGAGGTAGCCGTGGTTAACTATGACATTGGGACGTCATACACCTCAGTCCCCCCCGTGACCATGGGTGCTGTAAAGTGCTTGAAACGTCGGGAAAGTAAAATAAGTTAATATACGCGATAAAATCCGTAAAATTAGTTTTATTTAAACCCTTTGTCGTCTAGGCGAGCGGATGACGGATGCGGAAAGCCGCATAAGGATAAGAAGGGGTATCTTCCAGGCCAATTGTTTGAGTTCAATCTGGTTTTACCTCTCCCTGAACTCTCTCAGTACCTTAATGGAGGACTACGGGTGGAGATTTCAGCTTCGGAAAGAAGGGACAAAAGTGACCCATCTTTTCTATATGGGTGATTTCAAATTATTCGTCTCCAGTAGCTCCCATCTTATGGAATTGCAAAACATCACTTATGATTTTAGTAATTCTATTAGAATGGAACAGAGGACGGATAATTGTGCAGTCCTTAACGGTGAAAGGGGAAGTTTGTGAACTCTGAGGGCATATCTATGCCCATCAACATAACGACCCTTTCCGAGGCTGAAACATACCCATACCTTGGTATGTCACAGAACTTGAGGAGGGGGGGACTGAGGATTTGACGTCCTGATGTCATAGTTAGCCCGGATAACTGCAGTTTTTAAATATTAATTTTTTGGTCCGATCTACGCAGAATGAGCTTACAGTATCTTGAAGTCTTGCAGTGGGAAGCCTCGCGAATCATCCTTGGTAGGAATCGGTGTTTTTTTGCGAGGATTTGTGGTTTATCAAATCTAAAGTAATGGCGGGGACGATCTAGAATATGTTCACACATTGCAGACTTCCCGGAACGTCAGTGCTTCAAGTCAGCTATATGTTCTTTCACGCAGGTTTTAATAGATCTTTCTGTCTGTCCTATGTAAGAGAGACCACATTCACAATCCAGCTTGTTTACTCCTGTATCTTGTAGAGTGATATGATACTTGGAGGATGGTAAAAATTGACTAATTTTCTTCGGTGGCTTGAAGTATATTTTAATGGAAGCTAGCTTCAAGATGTAGCCAACCTTGTCTGTGACTCCTCTGACATAGGGTAGTACAGCAGGCACACGCTCGACTGTAGCCGGCTTCACTAGGTCACTGTGAGAGAATTTATGGAATCAATTTTTAGACCACCTTAATTCCATAAACTCTAAAATACAATTCACAATGGAGTTAGAGGCAATCAATTCTTTAGCTTTCCTTGATGTTTTAGTCATCCTAAATCCTGGTAACAAAAACTTGATATTCAAAAACTAAAGGTAGCGGGGCTAACTATGACATCGGAATGTCAAACACCTCAGACGGCATGTCAAACACCGCACCCGAGACGAGACGTCGGGAATTAAAAAGTTAAGTTAAACGCGATAAAATCCGTAAAAACTAGTTTCATTTAATGTATAGTCTTCGTGTAAATATAAGAAATCATTACGAAATTATACCTGTAGTCGTTTCTGCGAACGGGTTAATCCTAGTCAGCCCGTCGAGTCATCTGAGGCAACTGGGACTCCGTTACGGATTGCTCCAAGCTCAAAAGCAGAAGGTAGTGCTCCTCGATACCGCTCGCATAGTCCACTGGTTACTTTCCCTTCCCCCTAACTCTCGGCCGTGTGGTCTCCCCTGACGAGGGCTTTTATTTATTTATGTATTATTTTATGTATTTATTATATTTTATTGATATTTATGTATGTTTATCATTTTCATTTACAATTATATATTTATACAGCCCAACCAGATTAGAAAACAATATAGATACCCCTAAAATAATAATAATGTCATCTAGACCAAATTTCGGTCACGGAGGCCAGACTTTATTGGAGACTAGTCATCTGCGCTAGACTGGATTATAGTGCCCAAGTGTATACCTACAAGTGCCTTCCCTATTACCTTACTCTCATAGTCCGATGGGACGGTAATTCAATACGACCGGAGAGACAGGGACTTACGTGCTCTCCGAGGCACGGGGATAAAACTTCCTGACTCGGGGCTGCTACTGAGAATTTCTTCAGAGAAAACATGATAACTGATTTTGGTCTGACCCGGGATTCAAACCCGGTACCTCTTGATCAGCAATTGCGTTTACGACCACTGGACCAACGAGGCATGCAATTAAGGTATATTAATCGTAAGACTGCCTCGCAAGTTTAGTGGACGTAATGGTGACTGCTGATCATGTGGTCCTAAGTTCTAATCCTGCGTCTCCTTTTAATTGGAATGGAAGGAGTAAGAGATTGGGTTTTTCTGTCTGCCTGAAATAAGTATGTTGGTGGAGTTTCATCCTCGTGACTCGTAAAGCACGTAAAGCTTATGTTCTTACGTCTGATATCGTGTAAGATTGCCGTCTAATCGGACTATGAGAGTGAGTGATTACAGAAGAATTAGACTACGAGAGAAAGTGAGAGTTCATCTATGATTCATGTCTATTGCGGCTGGCCAACATAACTGAATTTGTTCTGAAGAATGATATTTATGGTGATACCTTTCATTCATTTATTTATTACAGCCCTTCCCAATTACACTGCTGAACATAAGCCTCCCTCAGGGAATACCACAAATCACTATACTGAGCTACTTTCACTTATATATTTATAGGATAGGAGGCTCATAGTCAGCATTGGATGGGGTATGATAAGATGGTAACGATCACATTAATACACCAATCGTTTTACTCAATTACACTTTAAAAAATCTCTCAAAAATACCTATCTCATTGTAAAAGTACTAACACAGTTGAAAAAGGGTGTCTCAGAATATTAGGAAGGATGCGCTGCACATGCGGTAGCAGACGGATAAATAACTATAGTACGGAGTCGGCTATGTTTCGATCAGACTATATTTCTCCTCATTTAGACATAAAAATTTGTTTAACTTGAGTAAATTGTGCTTAGGGGCTTATAAAAATTTTAAACCGTACCGTCTGATATAGTAATATTCAAAGACAAATTGTACTAACGTCTTTTTGCTCTATCTGCCCCAACTCATTTCCTATAAAAGTATACCAGGCAAGCTTTAACTAAGTACTGTTATTACAGCTTGAAATTTATACAATTACATACGGAACGCAAAAGACGTTCTCTCTGATTTCTCATCATTGATTTTCGTTTTAAATAGCACAAGTGAGTTATCATTAAATATTAAAAGAACTTGAATGAATATTACAATTACTGAAAATCTAAACATTTAAATACATTAATTGTTCAACGATCAGAATGTCTTCTATAAACATAACAATAAAAGTTCGTACCAAGAAACTCTAACCAACGAAGTAGGGATTTCAATAAAATTTTAGTACATACTCAAAGATTACAAAGATTTCTTTGTGACATTTGAAAAATTAGCAATTTTATTGCTTTAAGATTGTCATACAATTGTGTTAAAAACTTATTTCTATTTTCATCGTTTATGAGTTCGTTACACTTCAGTTTTTGTGTTTATTACGATTGAAAAAGTAGTCATTTTGATAGGAAAAATATCACTGAAAACTTAATTTAACTTAATGCGTATATTTTTCGGTATAAAGCTAAGCACGTTACGTTTTGTAGTTATATGCTTATAGTGTTTTTTCATAATAATAACAATACGAAAAGTAGAATTTTATGGCTTTCAAGAAAGGTATCGCATTTACTGCTGGACGCACACATGCACATGTGTGCGTCCAGCAGTAAATGCGATACATGCTTTAGGTGCACACCTAAAGCATGTAGTTGGTTGCAGATGATTTTAGATGCATTTCTAGTAAGTGCGTGCTCAGACAATAAGTTTAGTATGGTTTCGACATCTTCTTTTTTTGTTGTTCTGACGAGTTTAAAACGTGTTCGAGTTTTTTGTATAGGTGGGTACACACCATACAAAAACATGTGTATGTAATGATGAAGTTTTCAACAACATTACACATTATCTGCAGGCACGGCGGTGCCCCCACCAATTCGAGCAAAAAAGCGGCACGACCGTACCATCCTTTTCTCGAAGCAGTTCAGGCCATTTTCGACCCCTATAACTTCGTTGTGGATAAAACT
Source organism: Parnassius mnemosyne (assembly GCA_963668995.1). Classification (NCBI taxonomy): domain Eukaryota; kingdom Metazoa; phylum Arthropoda; class Insecta; order Lepidoptera; family Papilionidae; genus Parnassius; species Parnassius mnemosyne. The sequence continues at coordinate 11,298,932 of CAVLGL010000126.1, read as the reverse complement.
AGAAGCCTGAATATTCAGTAACCAAGTATGCATTATATAACACGGTGTACCTAAAATTTCATTCAATTTGAACCAGTAGTTTAAGAATTATAACTAGTCAAAAATTCTTAATTTTGTCACTCACTGACTGACGGATAATCATAACTCTAAGGCACTTCTAGCAGACGTAGAAGCTTCAAATTTAGAATTATATTAGTGTTTGGTGTATAAATCTAGGAAAAACTAAAATATTTTGTAATTGCGGTCCAGTTTTCTAGATACACTAACTGCATAAGTAACTTTGTAATCCAATATAAATATATAGGATTACAAAGTTACATTTGCATTAAATGAATCTGTGTACCTTTATTAGATATATGTATAATATAATGGAATAATAGATGTAGATAGGTACCTAGATATAATTATGTTCAATGTTAACTTATAAAATGGTCAACGGAATGAAAAAGCAAGAATGGGACAAATGGTTGTACGAAAATCCCGCAAAGTATTAAGTAGACTTAATTGCCCGAAAATCAGTAGTTGGTATTCAAGAAGTAGATGGTATGATAAGAGAAAAAAAAAACCAGGACTTTCTACAGAAAGAAATGAGATGCCATCAAAACATAACTTCTACCGTAAAAAGTTATGAGATCCATGTAATACCAAGTCGGTTAATTTATTCAGTCCCTACTTAAGGGTCCTTCTGTATCAAGTTATAACGTAATTAGCTAACCTAACAATATCTTAAAGTGACCATATTAATATTAAAAATCTTTTATGTTTTAAATAAATAGATTGACTTTTCTTAAACGCACAGATTCTTAAATTTCTAAAAGAAAACATTTAACTTATAATGAAAAGAGGTTGTCGAAAAGTACTTTAGTTGGCAAAAGTAAGAACGCATTGCAAAATTTTGTGTACACACTATCCAAAGTATGTAAATAAAAATATAATTTTCTCTAATATGGGTTACTGGTTTGGATATTTTAAGTCTGACTATTTTTGAAATAATTATAGATGGGGTTCCCAAATAATTATGCAATGTGTGTGGTATAATATTATATTTATTTACATATTATTATCATCATCATTACAGCCATTCACAATTCCACTGCCGACAGTCTCTTTTTTTATAGGAGAGGGGGCAAACGAGCAAACGGCTCACCTGTTGGTAAGTGGCTACCACCGCCAATGAAATACTACAACACCAAGGGAATTGCACGTGCGTTGCTGGCCTTTAGAAAGGACTATGCTCTTTTTTTGGAGGTCCCTAAGTCGTATTGGTCCGAAAAAAATCGCTGGTGCTAACTATTCCACAGAGAAGCCGTACGCGGAAGAAAACTCCAAGTGAAACGAACAGTGGTGTTCCACCAAGCACCCAGATGGTTTGGATGGTATCAGGAGTTTCGCCGCAATGTGCGTTTGTGAAATTTGGTGGCTGGGATTAATCCAGACAATTCCTTACAGCACTCCCCGTGGTAAATGCGAAAGAAAATATAAAAGGGATGGACTATCTCTTCGAAATGCCAGTGTATCGATCGGATCGGAAAGGACTCGGTTTTCGAAGATTCCAGCCGCTCTGCGCTGGATGCGGTCAAGTGAAAGGAACTGGCACTGGGGTGCCCCAGCCCAGAGATGGGAATATTATTTCATGTGAGACCGAACCTGCACCTTGTAAAGTTGCAGGCGGTGTGCCGGCATGAAATACTGTCCCGCTCTCCTGAGACCTCCATGAATTTAGAGGCCAATTTGCCCTTCTCTATCAAGTGATCACGAAACTGCACATCACTTGATATGTCGACTCCAATACTGGCTGAGGTAAAAAAAGGAGTGCCTTGAAACCGATCAGATACGACAAAGGAGTTCTTTTTAGTGGTAAACGCGCAAACTTGTGTCTTCTGAGGATTAAAATTGACTAGATTTAGTCGCCCTCCATCTGCGAACTTATTCAGCTAAGACTCGACTTCATACAAGTTTGTTCCGGTACTCGGCGACGTTTTCCTGAGAAATATTGGCACGGCTCGTGTACAGAGCACCACCAGTGCTGTTATCTGAATGTTACCGGTTTGCAACATATCATTAATATGCAAAAAAAACAGCGTTGGTGAAGGAATGCCACAAAGCACGGTCCTAAACCACTTGCATCCATCGACAATATGCATGTGTTACCAGGTCGTCACTTTATCTAGTGGGACACTGTCTTAAACTTCGAGAATGCTAATCGAGAACCTTTTACCCAATCGATTGTCGGTTCGTCGTATTATATGGCCAACTCATTGCCATTTCAGCTAACCAATCCGTTTAATTACATAACATTCAAATATATACAAAATTTATTGCCATAATAAAAAACTATAACTAAAAGCATAAATTATCATACAGTCCTACTCTCTGCGGTTAAATGCTAAGAACGCTAGTTGCATTAATTCGTTGAATGTTTTACTTTACTAGCTTTTAAGTGAGAAAAGAACCAGCCTTCTTATCACCAGCAGCGATGACCAGTAGCTGATTCAGTTCCTTTAGGAACTTCAGTGCAATAGACGCCACATACCGAAAGTTTCTAAAACAATAAGCACAAATATGTAGTCATCTCTCAGATGCTCATATTGGAGCCACTTCTTTAGTTCAACTGCTTCTGATTCCGCCCCAGCTCTAAACGAGGCAACCCTGAGATTACAGGCTGCCAAGTGTCTACGCATGTAGCATCCCACAGTAAGAATTTATGTACTCTCTCCCAAGGGACCAAATTCATACCGTCGCTTCTTCTGCTATCGTCTCTAAATATCACACCAGGCTGTAAAACAGAGAGAACTTTATAGAGACAAGAGCTCTTCGGATAACGTCGTTGAAAGAACCGTGACAGAACAATCTACTAGCACTTTTTCTATAGGAAAGTGCTGAACCCAAGCGTGAAGAATCCAAACTCATCGACGTTGCTACTTCAAGGGCAAAAGTATTCAAATAACTTTCTTTTTTATTATATCAGTTGTGGCGGGAAATATTTGGTTCGGTTCTGGAATCACACCGTAAGTTACGACTTTAACTCAGACTGTTTTTGTCGTGACTATGTAAAACAGTTGACACACATCAGAGCTCAAAACTTTATGCCATTTTCACTTTACACAAATTATTTGAAGATCAGATTCGTTAAATATTCATTCGAAGAACATAATATTACCCTAACAAACCACAATGTGAAAAGGGAGCCAAGTACGGTACCACAATAAAACTGTGCCGTGAGAGCTCCATCATAGTTTCACGAACGTTGTACATTCTTTCAAAGATCCTATGATTTATGCAACTAATTGAAATATATACAGTATATACTCAATATTCAACAAAATTCCTGTTTCTCAATAACAAGGAGATGTGGCCAATACTTGATACTAATCTAAGAAAAGGCATCCTCTCGCTAGACTAAGTGTAAATTTGTGCATCGTTGGATTTGTGGCTTTTGTATCACAGTTTGTTTCAGATTATGATATATTCGGAAACTTTCTATATCATTTGACAAAGTGTGAAATTCTTGTTGGATTTATGTTTTGAGAATCAGCATATTCTTCAAATATTCGCTTAGTTAACTCATAAGCGTTATCGCATAAAGGCGCAAAAAATGGTATCATAACTCCGTAAAACAAAACAGGCGTAATATTTTAGATGCATAACTTTTGTATTTCTAAAACTTTAGAGCTACAGCTTTTTTATTTGCAGCTATATTAGTTGTAGAACGAATGGGCCGGCTCGACCGAGTTATAAAGCTACTGTGTTTCGTATGGTGAGTGTGAGAAACAGAGAGCCTTTTTTACTGGAGACGAGGGATTCTATCTTAGTCCTCAGGGGTGACAACACAACTGCATTTTGGTTCATAATCGACGATAAATGTAGATGTCTATGAGCCACAGCATCCACTTACCATCAAGTGGACTGGGTGCTCGTTTGTCACCCTTATTTTATAAAAACACAAAATGTACATACTTAATTTATATGGTCTTCCTTGAACAAATCTACTTAACTCAAACCTTTGATTATAATAAAAACAACTGTCATTTTTTTTACCTAAATGGCATTTTCGTTTAGAAATTTTACCGGAATTCCAGTCTTTTTTTCTCATTTTATTTAAAATATATATCTTAATTGTATAAAATTCTAAATAAATAATGGAGTCAAATTTAATTTACCAATGAATGACAAACTTTTTTAGTTAATAAAATCATGGATGTTAAAATAAGTAATGAACTTAAGTAGGTATTCTACTCCAGAAGGGCAAACGCCGTCAATATATATTGATAGCTTAGCAGCTTCTTTATACAGTTGCTTGTTAATATAATTTCGTCTCGAACATCATAAGTGCAAACGGAGCAATTTCGAAATTCCATTTTTTTACAATTTGTACTTTTTCTTAATGATATATTTCTATGAGGGAAGAAATTTTGTATAGAGGTATATTATGTATTAATATACGAAATTTATTACGAAAGTACTACGAGTATGGTGATGCTGTTTTTGGAATTGCTTGGACGTCAGCTTAAACTATCTCAAAATTATTTTAATATCAAGCAGTTGATAAAAGTAAACCTTAAAACGAAGAAGAAAGAACTAAGGTGATCATAATGGGGTAACTATTCATCACACAACTAAAAACCTAGCATCGTTAGCTACCCGGAGTAAGCATTCCGTCACAAAAATTTCGCATTCGTTATATTATTATTGGTTTAACAATTTTATTAAAAGTAAAAATAAATAAATAAATTATCTCCTTCATGAGATTGTTTGTCATTGCTCTCAGTCGACATTTACTCTCACGATAAAAGTGGTTTTCTATTACTCTGCATCATTAGTTATTGTATTTCTTATTAAAAATTTTAAGACATCTGTGGTAAATATATCACATAAGATGCGGATTTATGCCGCCATTATGAAAACAATGAAAAAGGTTTTACGATGAGTTTTATTGCTCTATATTTTTCAGGTACCACTTAGGAGCTTCTAAAAATACGTAACAAGCCATTATTTGCATAAATATTTAAATTTTCTAAATTATATTCGAGCTATATATAATTATACTTATTATTTGTTAATGTTATTAATTTATTTTTTGTCAATATTATGTATATTAATTAAATTCTGCTATACCTCAACATTTTAAATATATAAAGAGAGAGGAATAAAATTGGCTGATGGCGTGTTAGGCCACGCGATGCATAGGACTCGGTTACGAAAATGGCAATGTTTTTGACTTATTTTTTGAAAATTATGAATTAGGTGAAATCACGCACGATATGGAAGTCAAAAATAAATATACGAATTTATAATATTTTCTCTTCTTAGAACGAGAACTGTGTAGAAAAAAATTTGCTATAAATAGAGCAGAAAAATAATAGCCTTCATACATCCCAAGACGTGATGATGATACCGGCGAAATTATTATTATGTACCGCTGAGCATTAGATAAATTTTATTAGATACTTAATAAAATTTTAGTAGTGCAAGTAGAGATCTAAAATGATACGTCAGAATTTGTTTTAACCAAGTGTTTTCATGATAGTCGTGTTAATATTTTACACTAAATATATCTTAAGATACTTGTTAACTAATCTAACTACAGCTCGCAATTTAAAATTCATAAATAAACAGGCAATACAAATAATACACATTTTTGAAAAACAAAACATCACATAGCATATTGAATATCATATAATAACAGTCGACTAAAAATAAATAACTGCATTTCAGTCAGTTTTAATAATACTTATATTTTATTGATCTTGCACTAATTCTGTGTTCCGCTTAAATAATCAATACATTAATTTCTACGCATGGCTTTACACATAAAATTTGTTGTCAGCCTGGCAGTTGTGTAACACAATAAAACCGATAATACTGGGCTTTACCAGATCATAAAATCTCGTTTATTTTTATTTTACATACGTTTTAGACGGTGGCTTAATGCTTCGGAAATTTTGTGATACATACTATTTTGAAGGTTCGGATGAAAGATCCAGAATATTTACAATGCTTGCAGCACGTCTTGGCATGGAATATCGGTGTAAAAAAAACAGCATAATTCTGCTTATTTTCATAAGGTAAGTGACATCAACCATCAATCCTTTTTACTGCTAAGGAAGCATTCCATCTTTGTCGTCAGAAGTGAGAAACATCTGCTGCATCTGTACATGAGTAGTAATAGAGAATTAATGTCGATTGTACTATTAGCTAGAAGGCTATTACCACTTCATCGGAATCAGGACTCGCGATGCGAGCGAATGATGTTGATATTGATAATAAAGGAAAAAATTGTGCTTGACCATCAAGTCTTCGGTACGGTGTAATCTACTTAAACGTCTTTGTGATTAGTTATCTTACCGTCCGAGCAGGGGTGTGCGGTCCTCGGTTCTGAAGGCATTGTCTCCGTTTTTATATCAATATGGATAGTGAGTATCGCCTTAATACACGAGATAACTGTAAGCACACGATGTGGAGAGGTGCATATCGAGCCCGTTTGCGGATGTGGTTCCAACCGTAACTAGTGATCATGTCCCGAGATGTGTATGCAGTTCTTATGTCTGATTGTTCGGTGATATTAAAGTCTACGGAATCGAACAAGACGGTGCGCAGTATACTTAGAGTGGCCTTTAGATTAAGTTTATATGGGAATATGGTTTATATAGCATTAATTTATTTTTAGATAATAATAATATATGTGCCCGTTTGTCTCACTTACTGGTATTAAAACAATCCGGCTTTAGTTCGTCGCTTACACATCATCCCGTCGGGTCTATGGCACTGTGTTCATTTGTCTGAAAATTTATATCGGCACGAGATCTTATCATTCATAAGTAATTCGCATACGTATTACGAATGAACCGTTCTCTAGCAATCCAATGTTTATTAGCTTGAATGCTAGTCGCACGTAAATGACGCGCGTATAGTATAGTAATTTGCTACTGGGTTGCACATGTTCCATATGATTGATCAATTAATATTTTCAATGTATGCTGTATTACGAATGATGGTGAGGAATATTAAGGATAGTGTAATAAAAATAAGACTCCGACACTTTTGTCATACTATAATGAATAAATGATAAATTAACACCTTTGTGCTTACACTAATATTCACACTTTGGTGGTCTGTTTATCTTTTTTTTTTAAATCCCATTTTGTTTAAATTCCCCACATATTTCAACACTAAAAATATTATTACATTACCTAAAACTTTACGTTAGGTTCTAAATGTGTTGTCTATATTATAACAAAAGAATACTTATTTTTGTTACCTTTAAAAAAATTTTTCTATAAGATTTCGTTAATAACCGTTTATTCATAAAATTCTAATTTCATAAATTTATTCAAGCTTACATTGGGTCCCGCGGTGTATAGAGATTTGCATGGTAAATCTTAGAGATTTGTCGAAAAATAACTTAATAATCCGCACTTCAACATCCTGACACGAATTTTTTGTATTTTGGTGAATCTATTTAACTACATTATTTCAACTAAATTTTTAGAAATTTTGAATTACTTTAAGCTAAACAAAAACATAACAGATAGTGCCATTAACGCATGTAATTGAGAATAGCAATATAAAATCAAAATTAATTTTCATTTTTTACATTTTTAATGCAAAATGGATATCTAAAATAAAACTGATTTTCTACGAGGATTTGCTAAGCTAGACGAAAGGACGAATCTCACTTTGAGAAATGATGTATCTCTTCTCCAAAACTATGCAGTTTACGAGAATAAGATATGCAAGATGGCTGTGCAAGGAATCACTACCCAAATCTCTCGATAGATAACTTCAATATTACGAGTATTTACCTTACCTCACTCGAGCTAAGATGAGTTTCGCTATAAAAAGATACATAATATAATTATATACAAAGAAGCGATCCCTTTGGTTATCATTTGATTGGTTGTTTTAACTAGAAAGGCAGCCTAAGCCTAAATTTTATTTTAAAGTAAAATTTACATCAGCCTGGCCTAGTGGTAAAAGTACTGAATTATTACAGAAGCATTTATTTTGTAGAAAAAGTATATTGTCTCTTAAGTTCAAGAAATTACGTCACATCTTTTCTTCAGGCATAACCTCAAAATGAATAAACCTCAAAACTAGAATATACAACCAGTGCGTGTTGCCAGTAATGACTGATGGATCTGAGACGAGGTCCTTCACTGCTGGTCATACGAGGAAGCTCAAGGTCGCTCAGTGTGCTATGGAGAGGGCTAACTATGCTCGCTGAGCGACCTTGAGCTTCCTCGTCTGGCCAGCAGTGAAGGACCACGTCTCAGTTCCCTATGTCATCACTGGCAACACGCATTGGGTGTACAGTCTCGTTTTCAAGTTTTGAGGTATACCTGACGAGAAGATGTGCCGTAATTTCCCGAACGCTGCCCAACCGAGTTGAATTCGTCGAATGACCTCTCGGTCGAAGTTGGACTTACTTAGTCGGACTATTTGTCCCAGGTAAACATACTCGTCAACAACTTCGAGTAATATGCTCCTAATAACTACCGGCATAGGTGTGACATGGACATTAAACATGATCTTTGTTTTGTCCATGTTCATCTTAAGACCTATCCGCTGGGAAACACTATTGAGGTCATTGAGCATAGTGCTTAGGTCCTCCAGTGATTCTGCCATAAGGACAATAGTGTCGGCAAATCTAAGGTGAGTGATGTACTCGTCATTGATGTTAATACCGTATCGTTCCAGTTCAGAAGCTTGAAAACATGTTCCAATGCAGCGATAAAGAGTTTCGGGGAAATACAGTCACCCTGTCTTACACCTCTCTGCTATTAGATAGGTATCGTACTCTGGTTCTGTACTCGAATAGCCATCGTAGAACTACTGTAGAGGCACTTCAGCACTTCGATATACCGACAGTCAACTTGGCACCGATGAAGGGACTGCAACACTGCCCAAACTTCGACGGAATCATAGGCTTTCTCATAGTCCATCTACGCCAGACATAGTGGCAAATTGTACTCCTCGGACTTCTGTACAATTTGCCGAAGGGTATGTATGTAGTCTATGGTGCTAAAGCCTTTTCGGAAACCGGCTTGTTCGGGAGGCTGGAAGTCGTCAAGTCTGCGTGCGAGACGATTAGTAATGACCCTTAAAAAAAGCACGTAGATGCGGCTAAGAAGAGAAATCGGTCTGTAGTTCTTCAAGAGAGCGTTTTCGCCTTTCTTGAAGAACAAGACCACCGCACTTATGCTCCACGCCTCTGGTGTAATGCCATCACGGAGGACGGAATTAAAGAGCTTCTGAAGGACTTCAAGTACCGGTTTTCCACCCGCTTTCAGAAGCTCCGCTGTAATTCCATCCTCGCCCGGGGCCTTGCTGTTTTTAAGGTGCTGGAAAGCTATTCTAATCTCGCTCAGACTGACGTCCGGGATATCATCGGAATAGTGTTGCATAAGACTCGCTCTTGGATCGCTACTCATACCTGCGTATGGCTCCAACGATGATGTGAACAGCTGCCCATAGAACCTCCCAATCTCACTCAAAATCTCAGGTGTCCCGGAAATGACGCTGCCACACTCGGTCTTCTGCTTCAACAGTTGGCTCTTTCTGGCAGACAGATCTCTAGCAAAGACCTTGAAGCTCTGGTTCCGCTCGATCGCTTCTTCAATACGAGCAGTATTAAAGTTGCGTAAGTCCCGCCGCATACATTTGGAGATCTGTCTGTTTAGTTCTTTACGCTGTCAAATCTGTTGAAGACTGTAGCTTCATCTCCCGTCTAACAGCCAACAGATTAAGAATGTGATCGGAGAGTTTTTGTGTTCATCTGTGGCGGGTCTTGCAAAACTTAGTTCCGACCGCATAGAAAGTTTCCACGAGCTTGTCATTTATATCGTCCAATGCATTGCGATCATCTAGGCACTGAAAACGGTTTCGTAGCGCGAGCTGAAAGGTTTCGGGACTTTGGATTAGAGCACGTGGGGGATGGAGCGTTGACTTCATTAGACGAGACCTCTCCAACTTAACGCTTAGGCTCAGTGTGCCTCTAACCATTCGGTGATCGCTACCATTTTTCACCCTCGCGATCACGGAGACATCACTGAACAGTTGTTGCCTGGTCGTCATAATTAAGTCAATCTCATTTTTAGTCGAACCGTCGGGGCTCGACCAGGTCGACTTCCGGTGGGGCCGCTTCTGGAAGAAAGAGTTCATAATAAAGATTCATTCTTTCTCCATGAATTCGGTCAGCTGCTGGCCCCTTGGGTTCCGTTGCCCTATTTCAAATTTCCCTACTTTCAGCTCACCGTTCTCTCTTGTGCCTAGTTTCGCATTGAAGTCTCCCATTAACACCGTACCGTTGGGTTTTAGAGGAATGCATGGCTCTAGAGATATCTTCATAAATTTCCTCCACCTCCTCATCGGGATGTGCCGAGGTTGGTGCGTCAACCTGTATGACCTTCAGCGAATACCGTTTGGTGATTCTGAGTATAAGGTACGCAACCCTCGTCGACACACTTCCAATCTTTACAACTTTGGGACAGATGGTCGCCCTCCCGGTGATAGAACAAATTGCCGTATTCGGTCGCCACTGTAGCCAGGAATAGCGGGGCCGCCGTGGACTGGGGCCTTCGTTACTATCATGGGGGTATATTGCCATAGTTGCCACGCTTGGCGAGCGAGTTGGCAACCGCAGTTTATTTATTGTTGTTTTGCTGTTATCAGAAAGATGCTTCTGTCCATACTCTGCCTCAGTTTCTCTCTGTCGCCTCTTACGACACCCACGGGAAGAAATGGGGTAGTGAGTATTCTTTTCCGCCACTACACGGGACACGGGACTATTAAATACAATGTTAACAAAATATAATATCTTTCGTGACCACGGGTGCTGGAAAGCACCCGAAACGTCGGGAATATAAAAATAGATTAATATACGCGATAAAATCCGTAAAATTAGTTTTAATTAATATCTTTCGTTTCGAGACACTCATGAATCGTAACCTACCGCAACTATCATCCCAAATATAATGTTTCATTTCTTTCATAGTCTCGGATTCCGATCCTACATATTATTATAATATTTATCGTTACCGTTGCCATTACAGCCGATCACAGTCCACTGCTAAACATAGGCCTCCTCCATAGATAGCCTCATAAGGGGAATATTTGCCACAGTTGCCACTCTTGCCATGCGGATCGGCAACAGAAGTTTTTTAATTATTATCTTTATAAGGAAGACGCTGCTGTCCACTGCTTTATTTATTTCTTTTTGTCGCCTTTTACGAAAGCCACGGGATGTTATGAGGTGGTGGATATTTTTACACCCCAACTACACGGTATTTTAATAAAATTGTTTTATTATATATATATATATCTCATAAAGGGAATATATGCCAAAACAATTCTCCTTTTTTATTTTTTATTATCTCTTTTATTCATACGCCATTTTCATGATATAACCCAATATCTTTATCTAAAACCGAAAGACTATAATCGATAATGATAATATCGAGCCCACGCTTTCACATACTTTCGAAATCGGTAATAAAATTTCATAGAATCGTTACACTGATAAGTAACCACATGGTGGAGAATAAAAACTTTATTCCTTTGTAACTATTATATTTGAGGCTCACAAGATTGTCTCCACAGACAATTCTGGGATAAACCTAGTGAGTAAACTGATTTTTTTAAGCAACAAAATACCCTCGTAAGTTAAACAAAATAAATAAAGGTGTAAAAACAACAAAAAAGAAGTAAAAGAAATTATAGAAATAGTTTATAATATTTGTGCAAGATGTGAAGAGTCTATTAAGAAATAATTAAGTTACTTCAAAACAAATATTATGCTATATTGTTGTGGATAGTGTCAATATTACGTGCATCTATATGAGTAAAAAATAAAAAAATAAGAGATTTTTTACTAAATGCATATGAATGTTTATACGGTGTCTGTTTGTTTGTTATCAAATATTTTCTGTTTTATTAAATTGATTGATACTTTAGTCAATGCCCATTTTCCTTTTTAGCGAATGGCGTGGCCCATTTCTCGAGATCCAGAAACCACTCGTACAATACCGGGGTGGATCGCTATTTTACTACAGTTTGCAATTCTTGACATTATGGCTATGCAGTAATTGTCATCCCAGATCTCAAGAAATTTTCCTCTTTATTTTCCGTAGCTAGAAAATGGTTCAATTTCATAAGGTTTCTTGGTAAAGAACAAATGGCTCCCTTTTATAGCAAACTTTTCTGCTATACTCTCAAGTACTTATTTGTAAAGTCCAGTATATAGTATAAAATAATTATATTTTAATGGTTTTCGTAATATTATAATAAAATATATTAAATCATTGAATAGCGAAATATCAAGAAGTTTCTGTTTACTATGTACCAATACAGTGGACACAAAAATTCCTCTGAAGTCAATCCGCGTTTAGGGAATTATAATAAGCATTTCTTTATATCCTACACAGGATCCACTTCTTTTCATAAGTGATAACGCTGTTCAAAATTTTCTTATGTGTGGAATACACATAATTTAAATAAATTTTAACGAGGGTTTGTTTTTGTTTCCAATATGCCACACGGTACAGCCGTTTAGCAAACTTTTTTATGTTCCAGCGACTAAATGAACGAATGTTGTAATGTCAGGTTGAATTCGGCCGTCGACTCTGGCGTGGTTTTAGATAAAATTGCTTATTATATTATATAAGTTTTTATACGTCACTATCTACTATACTATAGGTAATGAAGTTACTAGAATAATAAATAAGATAATCAACCAACGACTTTTGCGTGTTCATTAATGTTCTCAAAGATATAGAAATGTTTGTAATAAACTATTAAAAAAACTCAAAATAAAATATAATAAAAATATTTTACAATAGGCCGGTAAAAACAGTAAACTTGTATAAAAGTTCATTAAAAATAATACCTTAAGTTCAAAAAAACCTTGGACTCTCACTTGATCTACTGTACGCTCCGTTAATACATATCTTTCAAGTATGCTTCTCTAATCATCTAAAGGTATTTTCCCGAAAGTCCTTAAAAAGCTGTGGTTTCTCGTATATACAATTCTGGTAAAAAAAACTTAGTAACTATAGGCCGAATTCAATTTTATCTGGTTTATCTAAAATTTCAGAAAATATCATAAATACCAGTTTAAAAAAATACCTGGAAACTAGCAACTTGCTGTCAGACAGAAAATTTAGTTTTAGGCCTAAGAGATCATGTAATGCCTTGCACTACTTGACAGATTATGTCACAAGTAATCTTGACAATGGCATGCACTCAATTTGGATCTTTTTAGACCTTGCCAAAGCATTTGATTTTATCTCTTGCCCTACACTATTGCAAAAGCTTGAAACACTTGGCATAAGGGGAACTCAACTACAACTTTTTCCGATTACCTCAGTGATCACTTTCAATGTGTAAAAATCGGTGACAATACTACTGTATAACAAACCAGCTCCTACGGAATCCCACAGGGCAGTATCCTGGGGCCTACATTGTTTCTAATTTATATAAATAAGTTGTGCAATCTTCAACTTCAAAATGGTGTCATAATATCGTATGTGGGTGACACAGCCCTGTTTTTTTCAGCTAAATCACGAGATGAGGTTTATAAATACGCTCAGTAAGGCTTTAACATAGTATCTAGTTGGCTTCTTAACACTCACCTTAATTCAATTGCAGATAAAACAAAATATGTGTTATTTTTAATGAGAAACAATAACATATCTACTCACTTAAATATTAACGCTCCTAATTGTAGCTCGTATGATGTGACACTGCATGTGCATACCCCGCATTAACAAAAACAGTCAATATAAAAAATCACCCTTGACACAAATTTAAATTTCCACAAGCACATCGATTTACTATGTGGTAGAGTTCGTAAATTAATATATATATTTAAATATCTCCGCAATATCGCTGACTTCAAATAGATAAGACAGGTCTATTTAGCTTTGTAAACTCACTTATGGTATTACTTCCTGGGGTGGTGCGTCTAAAACAATATTGCTCCCACTAAAACGTGCTCAGAGAGCAGTTCTAAAGTTAGCCGCTTTCTGTCCATTCATGCTTCCTATACATCAAATTTACTTGGCATATACGAGTAGTGTACTAACTGTCCGTCAGTTGTTTATCCTGAACATCATATTAAAACAGCATACCAAACTTCCATTTAACTAAAAATCTATGGACAGGAGAAGAATGGACTTAGTTTGGGTAAACCCTCAAATCAATAACGCATTTGTGAAAAGATTTTACATATTTTTAGGACCATTTCTATATAACAACCTCAACAAGTTACTAAAGGTATATAGTGTAAATTATAACAAATGTAATATAACTGTAAGGGAATTTCTGAATAAATTAATTACGAAGACACAGAGAAGTTGTTAGAAATTCTAAAAAGGTATGCATTAATTGTTGGTAACAAATAATTGATATTTAGTTATTTTATTTATTATATTAAACAAATTATATAAAATTAATATAAAAACTTCAACTATCTTGTGTCTCATTGTGTAAGTGATAGTTTGAAACCTAGTTCAGGTAGGCAGTTAATATTATAAACTCGACTTATCGATTTATCTTTTGTAGATTCTACATTATTAAGCTACACATCCTTTTAATTTTATTGAAGCCTGTTATTTTTGTTAGATTTATTGTACTTTATTTAATTGTAATCATATTTGTTCCTGTATGTAAGCATGTATAATTAAAAATGAAATAAAAAAATGTTATCTTCAAAAACTCAACAACAACGAATTACTGTTACAGATAAAGAATTTTTTTTCTTAAAACTGCTACAGATATGTATTTGTTAACTATATTAAATTTATTACCTTTAAAATTTCTTAGAATTAAAGGAAAGAAAACTTTATGACCTTTTTATTTACGTGTCATACCTACGAAAAATATGTATGAAACAAGACGATACAAGATTTTTATCGTGGAGAGCTAAAAGAAACAATGTTCGTTCGACAAAAGAAAAGGTGCCAATTATATCATATTAATATAACTTTATTTTTTAGGTGCAAATAACGCGTTTAATAGAGATGTTACTTAAATTGTTGTAGTGTTTTCAATGTTAATTTTGAGGCTACGAAGCTTAGGTTCCCAAATTATAGAGTTAACGAAATTAGTTCTACAATTCACTTTCTCACAAACTTAATTAGAGCCATCTTTTACTCCATTGCGTAGATTGTTTTGTAAAATACTTTAGAAAATTAATTGAAATAAATGTTTCTTGGTATATTAAAAGCCAGTTTCTAGTAATTTATTACATTTAATCATCTTTTTATACGGGTGATATACTTTTGGAACTGGCTAAAGTAAAATAATAAAATAGTAAATACTAAAAAATTAAAATATGTACGGAATAATTAAATTTGTTGTTTTCTCTTTTGGTTTTACAAATTGAAAGAGTGTGCGTTAAGCGTAAAGATGACTTTATCGCAAGAAAATTTTGACTCCATGTTCTCAGCATACGAAACACAGCTACATACGCAGCATGCAGCTGTTATTTTACGCTGGTATTCAGGGAGAGCATGGTCGTTCCCCGATCGAGCCAACCAATTTGTACTACAACCACAATATATCTGCAGCTTGTGCTGTGCATGATACTCGTAGTCACTAATAACACGTACCATCTAATTCTGGCAAATATACATAGGCATAGGTCCTTGAAATACAAAATATCCACGTAATATTTTCTTTAAAATACAATAACGGTGTAATAATCCTGAAACAGTTTTAAAAATAATTTAGATCTAAGCTTTTATTAGAAGTAAAAGTAAATACGAAGAAATGAGGGTAGAATAGTAACCTCGAACTCGTAATGGCAGTATGAAATACAGCGCAGACTAACTTGATCAATTATTCTATGAGTCTTAATGAGAGACGTGATCGGTTATAGTAATTCCTTTGGAACAAGCAAAGAAGTTCATGTTGCATAGAGGCTTTTTTTAGTAGCACATTATAGCAGTTTGCTTACAATGATAACATATTATACATTTGTTAAATGGTTACTAAAAAGGTACTCAACTCAACATACTCTTGACACTGACAAAGTACTTCGATGTTGATCTTCCGTTGGTGCTACAAAAATATTTTATTGTACACAATATACTTATTGTAAATAAATATATAAAAAAGTCTTACTGGGTTCCTTGCTGGTTCTTCCCAGTACGGAGGATTTTTCCGAACCAGTGGTACAAGCATACATTATTTTCGGTCAATAAATATACTTGTGTTAGGAATGAGGGTAAAAAAATAAAAGAAAATACGAAGAATGAGGATAGAACTCTTAAATTTCCCACTCGTCCTAGCAGTATAAAATATCGTGCAGACGACTAAGAGAGGTCAATCTGTAATTCTACGAGTCTCACTGTCGTTACTATGCCCATTGGGGTATTCTAATAGTGTAGGCAAGGAAGATCGTGTTGCTGAGAAGGTGCCCTGTGTTACATCGAGATGGGTACAGTGCATACTTTGGTGTTATCATGTAATCAGGTTCTTCACGTTACACCTTTGGCTGATTGTGATAGGAACATATTTCGGTTGGTCGAACTATATTGCTCAATGATGAGTGTATGGTGCAATGCGCTGTCTTATTCATGATAATGATTAATTGAGTAAGCAAGAGAGCAAGTTAAGCATCCCCTCACACCTTTGTTATTTCGGCAATTGGCCGATGAAGATTTCGAGGCCATACGTCAAGACGTTTCGTCTTTGTTACGTCAAAGCTTAGCGCCGAAATGAAATCTTCCCAAAGATGAATTTATTGTATTGAAAAACTTACGCAACAGACAAGATCTCACGATTCTCCGCACCGATAAAGGTAATGCTACGATTATAATGGATAAGTCGGATTAGAATTTTAAAATACAACAACTTTTATCGGATAAAAATACGTACGTAAATGTCAAAACGGGTCTGTTTGTACAACTAATACTCTTAAAACATCTAGCGATCTAATTAAGAAATACTCCAAAAAATTGAATCTAGACGTTAATTCGATAGTACCTGCGTGTGCCAAACCACGGAAATTGTACGGGTTACCAAAAATACACAAGCCAAACGCTTCATTACGTCCAATAGTGAATCAGATCGATTCGCCAACTTACGGATTGGCTCTAAGTACTATCACCACTCAGAGGACACACAAGAGCACACACTAAGGATTCATACCATTTTTGTCAGTGAGATAAAAGACCTATTGTACACGCCCCTAGCTGCCCCAACAAAGGTAGACTGGACTAGGGCCCATCAGTAGTCCTATCGACGGCCAGCAGAGGACGGGGCCCAACGGCCTATGGACAATTGGCCTACACAATAGAGATAAGGCTAGCTAAATAAATAGTACATACCTGGTTCCGCAGCTAAGACCGCCCCAAGGCTTGGTCGGCCGTAGGTAGGTGTAGGTGCGTGTAAGTCGTGTATAGGAGTGTGATGCTTTATACACCGGCCGTGCTAACATTTCTCGGGAAAACGTCGCCGAGTATTGGAACAAAGTTGTGTCTGAAGCCGAGTCTTTGTTGAACAAAGTCTCAGATTAGGGCGACTAAATCTAGTCCAGTTCAATCCCCAGAAAACATAAGTTTGCGCGTTTACCGCTGAAAGGAACTCCTTCGTATCTCCTTATTTTCCAGGCACTCCCTTTGTTGCCTCAGGCAGTATCGGATTTCTCGCGGTGTCTACATATCGAGTAATGTGCAGTTTCAGCAAATTTCATGATCACTTGGAAGAGAAGGCCATATTGGTTTCTAAAATTACTTTACAAGGCACAGGTTCAGCCCCACATGGAATACTGTTCCCATCTCTAGGCAGGGGCTCCCCAATGTCAGCTCCTTTCACTTGACCGCATCTAGCGCAGATCAACTCGAATCGTCGACCACCGAGCTCTTTCCAATCAGCTTGACTCACTGGCACTGCGAAGAGATGTTGCTTAGCTTTGTGGATTTTATCGTATCTACCACGGGGAGTACTCTGAGAAATTGTTCGAATTATTTTCATCCACTCAATTTCACCATTGCACGTCACGACAAAACTCGCGATGCCATCCATACCATCTGGATGATTGGCGGTCCACATTTAGAAAAAAAATTCTTTTTGCACAACTTCCTTGTGGAATCGACTACTACCAGAGATTTTACCTGAACAATACGACTTAGAGACCTTCAAGAAAACCACATACTCTTATTTAAAAGACCGGCAAGGCATCTGCTGGTGTCTAGTGTTGCAGTTGTTTATAGGTGGCGGTAGTCACTCTCCATTAGGTAAGCCGCATGCTCGTTTGCCCCCTCTGCTATAAAAAAAGACACCGATGAGTGATTGTGATAGGAACACGTTATGGTTGGTCGAACTGTATTGTTCTATGCTGAGTGCATGGTGCGGTGCACTGTCTTTTTCCTGATAATGGTTAATTGCGTAAGCAAGAGAGAAAGTTGAGCATTCGCTGTTACCTTTGTTATTTTGGCAACTAGCCTGCAGAATGCATTCTGATGTTAAGTAGGATTTGTTACCGAGTCACATTATTGTATTTAAATAATAATTTTAAACACTTGTATATAACCTCTATTGAAAAAATACTGTTATATTTCATTAAAATTGATCTCATATTTTGTATAAATTTAATTATGTTAATAATATAAGAACAAAGTACAAAAGTTTCAGAGATGCTTAATTTTTTTACTTACTGTTTACTGACTGAACTATTTTTTTAATATTTTTATGGACATTTGATGACGTTTAATTAAATGATACGTAATTTTTTACACTAATTATTACATTATTAGAAAAATGAATAAAAATTTTTCCTTAGAAAGAGAATCTTTTATGCTAGTAAATGGATTCCCATAATTTATTTTCATATTTTAGAAAATGTGTATTAATTTTATATATTTTCTTTAATATTAGGTCAAAATTTAAATGCAAAAGCGACTTTATTGCTATTTTATCTGCGTGGGTGAATGTTATTGCATAGTTCATACTATGGATATAGTAGAAAATAAAATATTAATATATTATTGAATAAAAAATCCAAAAGTTCATGTTTTAAGTTTTGTTTTGGTTGGCCTGAAAAAAATCAGTTTTTGATTTGTGTATGTTCCTTTATTAATGAGCAACCTATTTGTCGCGTGGGTGTTGTAAGAGGCAACGGTGAGAAATGCCAGAAAAATTCCTATGGTTGTTAATAGATGGCGTTATAACATTGCTTCGATCACTTGGTTTTGCGCCAGACGTAATATAATAAAAGTGCGAGTCGTCTAGTACTGCGATTATCAACCCGCTTGTCAAGCATGATGATTAAGACAATTTTTCCTTTCATTAGTGGAATTTCACGTGCTTAAGAACAAAAAGATGAAAAGATATTTTTTTTATCTGTGCGTGTAGTGGAGGCGTAATAACAGACACTGTCCTATGTCATTCTTTGGGTATCATAAGATGAAACAAACGGAACTGAAAACATGGGATGGACAGCAGCATCTTCCTGGTAAAATCTGACAACGTCGGGAATTAAAATAATTAATAATAAGTCAAATTAAACGCGATAAAATCGAAAAATTTATTTTATTCGATGTGTAGTATTTGTTCAAATAAGTGTGTAATGTAAATCGAAAATATTAAAAAACAACGGTAGCGAAGTTGCCAACTACGAGTGGTAACTATGACAAACTTAATCTGATTAGTTTTCTTATAGTGGACCAGCTATATTATTGTTGTAGCACAAAATTATAGGTATGACCGGGGAAGAAACACACTCTTGCAGAATACTAATGGCTTCAACGTAGAGAACGGGAAACCCTTTTTACTGGAAATGAGATATTTCATCTTAGTACATAGGGATGACACTGGACTGGATAAATTTGATCAAGATCTGACCAATAGTTTTTAGTTATCCCTAATAATATATATTGAAGTCGGTTGTACAAAATTTTTAATTTTTAATTATTTTAGTACTTAATGTCGTACTTCTATTTAGTGGTTTCACACTTATGGCCATAAAAATGCGTCTGATGGTTCGCAGCTGTTAGCTATTTTAGATTAATCGAACATAATTACAGTCTCCGTTAGTAGTTCGTTTAAGTTTATATCACATTAATATCTGAAGCAGGTGGTCAGAACATGACTGAAGTCATATATTCTGTTTGAACAGACTATATTTAATCTAATATATAATAATAATCTATACTTAATATAATAAAGCGGAAGAGTTGTTTTGTTTTTTTGTTTGTCTAAACGCGCTAATCTCTGGAACTACCAGCCCGATTTGAAATTAGTTTTTTTATATTATAGCCAGATTCATGTGAAATAGTATAGGCTATCTAGCATTAAGCTTTATCACTCAGCTAGCCTTAAATATGGATATTTGTTAAGCAAGTCAGAAGAAAAAGCACTCCCGAAATGATTAATCCGCGTACGCTGGTGTTATCGTTAGGGATACGTAAATACAATGTTCTAAAAAATATAGATTTTTACTCCGTCTAAAACAAAGTACGCAATAACATATGTTTATTTCTTATACATAAGCCATAATTAGGTATTTTGTGACAAAAAATATTCAAAATTAAAAAGTGATTTATGAGCGTTATTATTAGGCACGGCCTATTTATACTTACGAACGAAAGTTAATTCATCATCAAGACAATTTTATGAAGATAAACTTTGTTCTTTATACCATGTTATTTGGACGCATAGTTTAAGAGATAATGTAAAATTTAAATAATTCAATACTTGGCTGGGCGCGCGAACGACGCATAAACCCTAGCCGCCCGGTGAGAGCTGCGAGAAGACAGTATTGAAAGCTTCTATGAGCGAGGTTAGTTCAATCGTTATAGCTAAAATAAATTAAAAATTAATTGAGTACTTATATGACAATGATTAGTTACATCTTTATTTCTGAACTCTTTCATTTCACGTTGCTATGGTATTTTGAAAATTTAATTGAATAATAAGTATAAGAGTTTGATATCTCAGGAATCATTTCATGCCTACACACTTTTCATGTATCGTGTAAGGTGTTCTTTAAAACTGGAAAAAACCGCGCTTCGGGACACTTTCTGTGACATGGGGTGTGGGGGGGGGGGGAGGAAAGTGGATAATACTTAACTTCGCTCTACATCATACATAATATGTCGACAGATAAAAGTACCCCATTAATTATGCCAATTTTTTCATACATTGCTATCAAATAAAATATTTAATTGCAATTATAAAATGCTTGAACTAGGTCATGTCGTTCACTTCTGACACGTGATGACGCGGGTGAAACCGCGGGACACAGCTAGTGCTAGAATATGTTTAAGAAACACGTGAAGGTTTATAACATGCAGTGATTAAATGCAAAAAAAAGACATTTATGAAATGTATATATTTCACCAATTTACTTATTATTAGTGGCGTACTGGAGGCCCTACTTCATCAATAATCAACATCGCGATGGCGTATGGTGAGAATAATTAGACAGTAGCAATCACTCCGCAATTGCGTCACGTTTCTTCAGTATGATAATATTTTGTAACTTAAAATAAGATATCAATATAAAAAGGCGTCGGTTTGTGTTATACCTAGGTCGCCCTCATCGTTATTGTATGTACTCGTAGCTACAAAATTTTCACGAAAACTTCGACACTATGGGCGAAACTGAAGACACTTCGCTCCACTGTCGGTAAACTCTCTTGTCAATTTTTATTTTGTAACGATGAACTTCCCTAATAAATTTGGCAAATGCCCTGTGGGTCAATCCGTATCCAAATAACAAAATTCCGAGTAATTAAAAAATTGTGAATTTAATTTTTTATTTATTTTTATTTATTTATTCTTTTTTACATCTACCTTAAAATAAGGGATATAAAGGGCGGACTTAATGCCATGTGGCATTCTCTACCAGTGAACCCTGGATGATTTGAGAAGCTGTGGTAGGTGCAACACCACTCATTTATTAATAAATAAGTAAAAACATTATATCTTATAACAAAAAGCAAATAAATAAAATATTTTAAACTATACAAACTTAATATTATCTACTTTGTAATAAACACAAAAAAAATAATAGTAAAAATATAAACGGATAAAATATACTTATATATACAAAATATAAACGGATATAATATACTTATGTATATAAACAAAATATATAAACGGATATTATATACATATATATACAAAATCTCAAAATAAATATAAAATAATATAACACAAAAATAAAATAACATGATGCATATTAAAATACATATTATACAAAATATCAATTACAAAGCGAAAGAGTGAGAAGAAAAAAATCGGATAAGTCAGGTGGTATTATTCCTGTTAAAGAATTCTCGAACAAGTCTTTTAAAATATTGTTTGTTACTGATTTTTTTGATATGAACAGGCAAGGCATTCCAGAGCAGTATGGACTGCACAGTAAAAGAGGAATTAAAGAAACCACTCTTATGTGGTGGAATACGAATTTTAAGACTGTTTTGGGAACGGGGAACTCTATCATGAGTAGAATATTGGTACTGAAAGTTATCCTTAAGATAAGAAGGAGAATTTGGGTCATTTAAAATTGAATATAGTACTTTAATCACTAGACGGAGCCGATATAATACAATCCAAAATAGAACAACCGTGTAAAATAATGTAGCAAATTATTATTTGATGTCATAAAATAAAGGGCAATCTTGTCTTCTCTTTTTGCGTTTTTTCCCGATGTTTTTTACCTTATTTTCGCCGTTATTTGGGGTTTGTTTTTCACGACAGAACATCGCGACGACGTAATTATATATTATACTGCCATGTCCATTCATTACAGCCAATAAAAGTTCACTACTGAATATTGGCCCTCCCCTATAGATTGCCTTAAAAGAGGGTTTTTTCCATAATTGCCACGCTTGCCAGGTGCGTTGTCGACTGTAGTTTTTTTTTTATTTTGAGTTGTTTTCAGAAAGATGCTGCTGCTCATCTCCTGTTTCCGTTTTCCTTTGTTGCCTCTACAATACGACGACATGGGAATGTGGATATCCTCACACCGCCATAATACGGTAAAAGACTCAGGTATATTAGATTAGATCACCTTAGGCAAATGAATAATGTATCTTCACGAATGTCTTTCCGGTGAATGAGGCCCAAGTATCGAAGAGGCCATTTACGTTGAGACTGAATCGATTGGTTGCAGAACTTTCCGTAGACGCTGCTGCCCATCTCCTGATTTGGTTTCCTCTGTCACCTCTTACGACACTCATGGCATGATATGGGGTCATGGATAATATTACACCGCAACTACACGGTTCTTGCCAAGCGTGGCTACTATGGCTAATACTCCCCCTATGAGGCAATCTATGGGGGAGGTCTATGTTCAGCAATGGACTTTAATAGGCTGTAACGGTAACGGTAACGGTAGAGCAGTCCATACGACCAAGTCCATGTCCATGAAAAATTCATCGAAACTTACGACTTGTCCGCATCTGTCTTAGCGTGAATGTTGATGTTTGCGACCAAGCTAAGCAGTCCGTCCATTCATTTCAAGGAAAGGAATTGTCAGTGGGACAAATAATAAAAATATAAAAATAAAATTCATGACCGAGTTTATATCACTGAATGAAAGAGATAATCTGTTTTATACACCGATTTTTATACAGGTTTGTTACCAGCGCAGAGTTCGGCGTAGAGTAATTGACAATGTAGAATTTCTCTTTTTACTTTAACATTTTATTTCAAAATGCCAAATCGGTATTTCCCCAAAGCATATAAAAATATGCGACAACAAAAATAGCTAATTTAAGAGCTACCGACTAAGAAAAATAATAATAGATTTATTTTTCTTTAAACCACGCATTCCAATACTGTCATTACTAATAATGCAGTGTTTCTTTTTTTTTTCATTCATAGTGAAGTGGTTTACTTACTACACTTTCAACATGTAATAAAAGACAACCGCAACTGTCCATCGTTTATCGCGGATCGTCCGTTCGACCAAGTCGCAACGAGTGTGTGCTAATCGAACTGTCGATGCGAAGGCTTGTTATTCGTACTACCGTCGTTAGTTAAATTGCATTTATTAGGGCGCGTTCCCACAAAACGCACCTGCTACGCGCACGCCACGCGCGTCTTTACCCGCGTCTAACTCGCTTTGAAATTTGTTGCATACAATTTGAGTCTTATGACAAATCAATAAATCTGAAATTGTATAATGCCGGTGCGTGTCGTGGGAACGCGCCCTTACGGATACATTTAGCAACACAACAAAACCTTTGCCTTTAAATTCCATTACAATGTGCTTGGCTTCAAAACAAGAGTGAATAGGCTTTTTTAAGTCAGTGCACTTTACCATCTTCGGCTACATCACCACTTATCATCAGTTGGGATTGTAGTTAAGTGCTGGCTTAGAATAATAAAAAATATAAAATTAAAAAAAAAACTAACGTCAAAGGTTAAAACAGTGCTAATGGCGAATGCCACCACAGTTACACAATCGAACTGTTGTTGTCAAGAGATGATGATGATTCAATTCCATTCATCCATTACAGTCCTTCACAAGTTCACTGCTGAATAAAGGCCTCCTCGTGGTGCGGAGCCAACCTAAATATTCATCAACTTCCTGTCTGTATTACCAGGTGATGACAATTATTATGTTGTAAAGAATATACTTTAAAAGGTACGTGTAAGTAAAGTATTTAACCGGAATTTGCAAGCAATGCAATTTAATGACGCTTAACTGAGGAATTATTATAATGTCCCATAATGGTTACCTTGCACCGTTGTTTCAAAACTATAACCTTAATGAAGTTGTAACATCCTTCTGATTTAATGAAACCAAGCCGCTTTGCCTTAATGTTTAAACCACCTCAAGAATTTAGAAAACGCCTTTTAAACAACATATAAATATACGAAACCTGTGAATATATTGCAACCAAAATTAATTTTGTGGTAATTTTATGGACTTTATCATAAAATCACGACTTTTAGAATGTTACGATGATGAACTTACGAGTAAGATAAAAATTGTTTTTATTTTTGGGCAGGGAAAATCTGACTACGACTATTACATGCGTTTGTAATTTAAAATTCTCTGTAAACATATACAGTATAAACTATGATAATAAAAAAAAAAACTAAAACTAGAAACTTAATTATCATATAGTCCTACTCCCCGCGGTATCGTGTCAATAACGCTGGCTGCGTTTCCCCGCTGAATAGCTATACTTAGCCTTTGAGCGAGGAAAGAACCAGCCCTCTTATCACCAGCAGCAACGATCAGCCGCGTATGGAGTTCCTTTAGGAACTCCACCGCACGTGGACCCCACGGACCGATAGTCTCTACAGCAAATGGCACAAATATGTAGTCACCACTCAGAGACTCATATTTGCGCCACTTACTCAGTTTAGCTGCCTCTGATGCCACCCCGGCTTTAAACGAGGTACCCCTGAGATGAGAGGCCGCCAAAGTGTCTACGCAAGTAGCATCCCACACTAGGACTTTACCTCTCTCCCAAGGGACCAATGTCATACCGTCGGGTCTCTTGCCATCGTCTCTAAATATTCCACAAGGCTCTAAAACCGAGGAAACATTTATAGAGGCAAGAGCCCTTCGGATGACATCGTTCAAAAAACTGTGCCGTGGAAACCTACCAGCGCTTTTCTTACATGAAAGTCCGTGGAGCCCAAACTTGTCCACGCTGCTACCACACGGGCACTCATGGGGTTGACAAATCGCTGCTCCTAGTCAGATTCCTACGGCAATGCGCAAGCTATCCCTATCAAGTAATGTGCCAAGATTACTTGATGGTAAAGCATGTAACCAGTGACTAGATTCCTTAGTCGAAACAGCGAAAAGGCGTGCCTTATCTTGGTCACTATGGAAATTATGAAACAAATCCTTCTGCACGCTCTTTACGAACGGAATATCCCACTGTTATTGTTGGTTAACTTCCAGTGGAATATTTTCACCAGGACAGAGCGTTTGCCATGTCTGCCCTGCCTCCGTAGCAAAGCATAGGTCTACTTTATTATTTAAAATTATGTTACATAAGTCACTAACACTATGCACGGAAGCAAGGAAAGCAGGCAATGCAACGCTAGAAAGATTTCTTACACCAATGCCACCAAATTTTATAGGTAAAGTAGCTTGAGTCCAGGCTGTTGTATTTAAAGTTAAATTTAGAATTTTTTCTATAGCTATTTTAAGATTATTATCAATATCTTGTAAAATATCCGAACATTTCCAGACTGGACTCGAGCGGATTAAGTATGTAAATCTAGGTACAAGAAGACAATATTTTAAAATAGTAAGAACTATGTGGGTGTTTAATTTATACAATTTATCAAAGTGGTTTAAAATCTGATCAAATTTTGTTTTTAAAACAGGTTTAATACTATCGAAAAACAACGGGGCACCTAGCAGGTATAGTGATTCCGTACTGACAGTTTTTATTCCTGGACAAATTAGATTAAAATTTTGAATTAAAGTGTCTCTATGAGAAGTAGATAAATTATTGGAAAAAAAATATTTCACATTTATTGCTATTTGGTTCAAGGCCAATATTTTTAAAATTTCGGAAAATATGAGTATGATCGCTGAAGACGTCATCTGCTCTACCTCCCAGTGTACCGTCGTCTCGGTACCAGACATTCAGCTTGGATTTCAAATTTGAAATAATGGGTTGAATTCCCAAACTGAAAAGTGCTGGACCCAGTGGGTCACCCTGCTGAACACCGGCAGCAGAATCGATAACATGGTTTTCGTAAAACAAGTTAGTATTTTGACTACAACATTGCCAAACGTAATGATAAATTTCGGGGGTATTGTTAGCCACTTCTTTCAGCAAGGTTAATATATAAACTATGTTATTTTTTTGTAGAATTAAAGTGAAAAACAAGCTGACAGTCCACCTGATGACAAATGACTACTGCAGTCCATAGACACCTGCATACAACTTTCAACAAAGAAAGCTACAGATACGTTGTCACTTCTAAGGACAAGGCATTCCAGCTCTCTATACCTTTCAAACCGGAACATAAGCGCTGATATTTGGCGGTAGAAATATGTAAGAGAATGGTATCTACATAGATGAATTTCTAAGCAGATAAGACGTCCTACCACCTATTACATTATTTTAATATTAGACACCCTGCAGTAGACTAGCGTAAGAGAATCCATCACACATATCGTGTCGTGAATATCATAAGAGGCGACAATAGTAAAATATGGAAAAGCACAGGGTTGATATATCTCAGTTGAGTATCTCATAAATTCCATGCAAACTATCCAGGCCCATTATTGACAGCAGCGTCGAAGGCACAGACTGGTACTAGTGCCGATAACCATTCCGCCTGCCATGCACAGTAATTATAGCTACTCATCCATGCTATGGGGCATACCCATTTCCAGCAATTGTATGTTATGTTATACGGCGTTATATTACACGCCTCAGTGCCGCATTGGCTTAGCAAATAGTTACATCGCTAAAGACCGCAGATTAGAATACTGCATTGAATAAGTATTTGTATGGTGTACAAATAATTGTTCTCGGATGTTTGTCCTTGTGCAATTTATGAATGTAACCTGCATCTACAATACAAAAGAAAATTCTAGTGTAGGGTTTAGGTTTCCTTAAAGCAAAAACGGGAGAATAAGAAGATATCGGTTAAAGCGGATAGAAAAGAAATCGGATAGCAGTAAGTTAAAGTTAAACATATTATCTTTAACTTACTGCTATCTTTAATGTAACTATTTTTAAATTTACTACAATAAGTTAAAATGTTATAATTGTTAGTTCTACTGTTATTGCGATATAAAAATAAAATACTTTATAACTTTTAGAGTCCCAGAAATTGTTATAAAAATACACGAACAAAAACTTCTTTAAGATAGGGTCCGAGAAGATTTAATTATAATGCATTATAGCGGAGCTTCGAGGGACTTTTGCAACGAAAGACTCACAAATAGGAGCTTAAAGGTGTATGTTGACAAAAAGAGCATGGTGTTACATAAAAACTTTTGAGTGCTATTTTTATTTATAAATTTTAGAAAAATAGCAAGTTTAAGTAGATAAATCATTAATCACATCTTGGACGGCTTCGTGGCGTAGTGGCTTAGCAATCAGTTGTTGCGCTGGGGGCCGCGGGTTCGAATCCCGCACGGAACAAGTATTTGTATGGCCTACAAATAATTGTTCCGGGTCTGGATGTTTGTCCTTGTGCAATTTATGTTTGTAAACTGCCTCCACGACACAGGAGAAAATCCTAGTGTAGGGGTAACGTTTTTTTAAAAATAAAAAAAAACAAAAAAAAAAGAAAAGAGAGAAAAAAAAATTAGACATAATTCTCCTCTACTCGTACACTTCAACTTCTAGGTCTGTGCTGGGACTCCTTTTTTGACTAAGAGCTCGTATGATATCACACTCTAACCTATTTCTGCCGCCAAATAGCAAAGCTTATACTTTTGTGTTCCAGTCTGAAAGGTCTAGAGAGCAAGAATCATAACAGTCTGTGAGGCTTTACATCCTACTCCATAGGGATGATAACGTATCTGTAGCTTTCTTTATTTGCTGTTGGCTGCAGATGTCTAAGAGCTGTAGTAGCTTCTTCCTATTATGTAGACTATACGTTCGTTTGTCACCACCGTTTGGTACAAATTGATTATTCCTTCTATTCCTCTCACAGCATCTTAAATATTCTGTTCTATATTATATCATATGAATTTTAGATTTAAAGGTACTGTATACGGCAAATGAAATTAACATTCACTTCACCGAACGCTAAAGTTGAGTTCGTAAAATTTATATAATTATGGAAATACTTTAAGACGAAACTTCGTAAATTACTTAATATGGAACACTTGTATATTAATGCACATGTTATATTCGATTTGTTTTTAGTAGTAGTAGCATAATGTGTTTATAATAAATACACCGAATTTTGAAGTTTGAAAATTGGCATATATTTTCCATGATATTGCTTAATCTATTTACATTTATACATATGTGTATCGCCTGTGATTTCCAAGAGTACAAAGAGCAGCGAATCAGGCTGACCACGTTTAGCTAACATATTATAGGTATAGATGGAAAATTGTAAATAAATTGTTAGGTGGCTAGCACATCACAATTACAAACTCATATGGCATTAGTTTCTTTTTATGACATGCTGAGGAAGTAACAAAGTTCGCACATTCTTTTTATTATAAGTCCCAAACCAACATCTTTTTTTATAGTATAAGAGTGACAAATGAGCACACAGTCCACCTGATGATTATGATGTGATGCTTGGCGGTAAAAAAAAATTGTGGCCCATAGACATCTTTATCCTCAATTAATAATCAAAATGCAGATGCTTTATCATTCCTGTTGACAAAGATAGAATACCTCGTTTTCAGTAAAAAGAGGCTCCGGTTCTCTACACTCGCCATAGAAAACACAGCAGCATTGGGTTGCTATTTTACGCTTTTTTTTTTTTTTTTATGGGAGAGGGGGCAAACGAGCATGCGGCTCACCTGATGGTAAGTGACTACCGCCGCCCATGAACAACTGCAACACCAGGGGAATCGCAGATGCGTTGCCGGCCTTTTAAAAAGGAGTACGCTCTTTTCTTGAAGGTCCCTAAGTCGTATCGGTCCGGAAAAATCGCTGATGGTAATCGATTCCACAAGGAGGTCGTGCGAGGAAGAAAACATCTTCTAAATCGCACAGTGGTGGACCGCCAATCATCCAGATGGTGTGGATGGTATCGGGAGTTCTGCCGCGATGTGCGTTCGTGAAATTTGGCGGCTGGGATTAATCCGAACAATTCCTCAGAGCACTCCCCATGGTAGATGCGAAAGAAAATGCAAAGGGATGCAACATCTCTTCGCAGTGCCAATGAATCGAGCCGATCGGAAAGGGCTCGGTCGTCGACAATTCGAGCCGCTCTGCGTTGGATGCGGTCAAGTGGAAGGAGCTGGCACTGGGGAGCCCCTGCCCAGAGATGGGAACAGTATTCCATGTGAGGCCGAACTTGCGCCTTGTAAAGTAGCAGGCGGTGTGCCGGCATGAAATACTGTCCCGCTCTGCTGAGCACGCCAAGCTTTTTAGAGGCCAATTTGGCCTTCCCTTCCAAGTGACCACGAAATTGCACGTCACTCGATATGTCGACTCCGAGGATACCGATACTGGCTGAGGCAAGAAGGGGAGTGCCTTGAAACTGAGGAGATACGACAAAGGGGTTCTTTTTAGCGGTAAACGCGCAAACTTGTGTCTTCTGAGGACTAAATTGGACTAGATTTAGTCGCCCCCAATCCGAGACTTTGTTCAGCAAAGACTCGACTTCAGACACAAGTTTGTTCCGGTACTCAGCGACGTTTTCCCGAGAAATATTGGCACGGCCGGTGTATAGAGCATCACCAGTGCTGTCATCCGCATAGCAATGAATGTTACCAGTTAGCAACATATCATTGATATGCAGAAGAAACAGCGTTGGTGATAGCACACAGCCTTGTGGAACACCAGCGTTAATAGGCTTGTAGTCAGAGCATGCACCGTCTACAACGACCTTGATGCTCCGATCTACAAGGAAGCTGGTGATCCAATTGCACAATTTCTCGGGAAGCCCATAGGAAGGGAGCTTCGAAAGAAGCGCTTTGTGCCAAACCCGATCGAAGGCCTTCGCAATGTCCAGACTAACGGCCAACGCCTCCCCCTTGGACTCTACTGCCTCCGCCCATCTATGTGTCAGGTAGACCAGAATATCACCAGCTGATCGACCCCGACGAAAACCGTATTGGCGGTCACTAATCAGCTGGTGATCCTCAAGGTACCGGATGAGCTGGCAGTTAATAATGGATTCCATTATATTGGAGAACAAGGAGGTGATCGCGATAGGCCTATAGTTGGATGGGTCTGAGCGGTCGCCTTTTTTAGGGATCGGGTGGACAAAAGCTGTCTTCCATGAATTCGGGACTACGCCTTGGGAGTAGGAGTACCGAAAAAGACGCGTTAGGACCGGTGCCAACTCCGGAGCACACGTCCTCAGCACAATTGGGGGGATTCCGTCAGGCCCACTCGACTTCTGGATGTCCAGGGAGAGCAGTGCTTTGCGAACCGAGCGTTGTGAGAACAGCACATCCGGCATGGAGCACTCACACCGCGGGATGGTCGGCGGTGTTTTCCCCCCGTCATCAAGAGTCGAGTTGGACGCAAAAAGGGAGCCTAAAAGGTCGGCATTGTCTTTTGCGTCATGGGCCAGTGAGTCATCCTCCCTGTGCAGAGATGGTAGTGATGGCTTACAGAAATTCCCTTGGACAGCCTTGGCGAGAGACCAGAATGCACGGATTCCCGAAGGAAGGCGAACTAGTTTCTCGCCAATTCTGCCTATGTGCTCTGACTTTGCCTTGGCAATAACTCTTTTGAAGGACCTGGAGGCGAAGTTATACTTCTTTTTAAGTGTGCTGGTATTTACATCCCGAGTCGCCGAAGCCGCAGCCCAGGCTTGATAACACTCCTGCTTACTGCGTAATGCAGTCTTACAGGAGCGACCAAACCAAGGCTGAGATCTGCCTCCGATGGGTACCACAGATGATGGAATAAATAGTTCCATTCCCTGTAGCACCACATCAGTGACAGAGTCAGCAACAGCGCTGGGATCATCCGGCGAGAAGCAAACCCGCCCCCATGGGTAGGATGCAAAGAAGGACCGCATTCCGTCCCAATCCGCCGACCTGTAATGCCAAACACGGCGGCAACCTGCAGAACGCAACCGCGAAGGGAGCGTGAGTGGCACCACACTCCGGATCAG
Organism: Parnassius mnemosyne; assembly: GCA_963668995.1. NCBI lineage: Eukaryota > Metazoa > Arthropoda > Insecta > Lepidoptera > Papilionidae > Parnassius > Parnassius mnemosyne. The sequence continues at coordinate 11,267,219 of CAVLGL010000126.1, read as the reverse complement.
ACAATGGTCCGAAGAGCCGAGAGGGGCATCGACGGAAACCAGATATCCGTCCGGATGAGAGGTCAGCAGAAGGTCCAACAGGGAAGGTGTATGATCCTCCACATCTGGAATCCGCGTAGGCGAAGTAACCAGTTGTGTCAGACCATATGCCAAGGCAAAGTCATAAAAAGATCTCCCCGCATGATCCGTTAGACGTGAACCGAGCCATTCGGCATGGTGGGCGTTAAAATCGCCAAGGATCACGATCTCTGCGGATGGGACCTGTTGTAGCAAGAAATCTGTAGCCATTTGGACGTGGTCGATGAGTCGGTCTGTTTCGGCATTACCGCTATGGGACCTATAGAGGCACCCGTAGACGCGCGGATGGTCGTCGCTGTCTACGCGTAGCCAAAGGATGGACAGGTCCGAACCTTCAAGACTGCCGAGGCGTCGAGAACAGATGTCCTCTCTGACATACACGCAAACTCCAGCCCGAGGCACAAAGGAATGCTCCAATTTGTACCCCGGGTAGGAGAGATACGAAATATCAGCCGGAGAGGAAACCTGCGTCTCGGTCAGAAAGAGCAAGGCCGGCTTCGCCGTCTCGAGATGGTAGTGGACGGCGTTTAGGTTAGAGTGAAGTCCCCTGATGTTGCAGAAATTCACGGATAGCGTGGCAGGGGTCGCCTTGGTGTTCTTGCTCAGTTTGCCCCTAGCAGTAATGCTGTTGAGCGGAATTTTGCCCCCCCCCCCCCCCCCAGAACACGCGAGGCAGCATGAGCACCCACGCTCAGGATCGGAATAACATGGTCGTGGATGCTCAGCGAGGGATTCTCCAGGGGTGCTGGGACCCTCCTGGGGTAGTTCTTCGTGTAATTCCGCTACCATGTTGATGGGGGGGGGGGGAATTGGGCCTCCGGCCACCTGCACTCACCAGACGAAACGCAGAAGCAAAGCTTCTACTTCACGCCGGTATTCTGTGAGGTCGTGGTACCAACCCGGCTCGAGCCGGCCCATACATGCAACAGCAAAAACTGCTGCGTGGCTCTACCAATTCTACTCTACTGGAATTCTGTGAAAAAATACATAGTGCATTTTTTATTTAATTATTCATATATCCATTATCGTAGTCACTTTAAGTCTCACAATGGTCAGACTTAAAACTTGGTTGCAATCTCTGTCAGTCAACCCAGAATGAGAAAGAAAAGTGTTGGCATAGAAAGGAAGTGTTGGAAGAAAAAACAAACAAAGCATCAAATTCACTTTTCAGTTATATACACAAACCTATATATATAATATATGCATACATACTAACATACATGACCAATATCATATATTATATACTAAACAATATAAAACGTATCTCTTTTATATATGTATTTATACATGTGTTGTAGAAGTATTTATACACCACCGGGATTACTAAAGTTGTTAATTTCAATTTCAATACCACGTGTTTAGCGGAAAAAGAAAATATTGCGAGGAAACCTGCTTGTCTAAAGAAAACATTTTAAGGCTTGTTTTTTACATTTTGTGCATTGTAAAGTCTGCTAACACACATTGGAAAGGTTCAGCGACCTTTTTCTAGCCATAAAATAGCCTTTCAGGGAGGAGTAGGCTTATACTCAGCTTTGACATGTATTATACTTAATTTTTACTTTTGTTCTTTTAATCTACAAATCCTTTTACTATAGTTTTCAAGGACATGCGTGACAAAGGTTTTTTATTACATTATACTCGTGTAAATCTTATAATTTTTACCGCACGCCAAAATAACTCGCAAATGACAGATTTTTTTCCGACTTACTTAACATTTATCGTTACATTTTGCCCAATATTTTTTATAGGAGAGGGGGCAAACGATCATGCGGCTCACCTGATGGTAAGTGGCTACCGCCGCCCATGAACAGCTGCAACACCAGGGAGAAAATCGCAGATGCGTTACCGGCCTTTTAAAAAGGAATACGCTCTTTTCTTGAATGTCCCTAAGTCGTATCGATCCGGAAAAATCGCTGATGGTAATCGATTCCACAAGGAAGTCGTGCGAGGAAGAAAACATCTTCTAAATAGCACGGTGGTGAACCGCCAATCATCCAGATGATGTGGATGGTATCGAAAGTTCTGCTGTGATGTGCGTTCGTGAAATTTGGCGGCTGGTATTAATCCGAACAAATCCTCTGAGCACTCCCCGTGGTAGATGCGAAAGAAAATGCAAAGGGATGCAACATCTCTTCGCAGTACCAATGAATCGAGCCGATCGGAAAGGACTCGGTCGTCGACGATTCGAGCCGCTCTGCGCTGGATGCGTTCAAGTGGAAGGAGCTGGCACTGGGGAGCCCCTGCACAGAGATGGGAACAGTATTCGATGTGAGGCCCAACCTGCGCCTTGTAAAGTTGCAGGCGGTGTGCCGACATGAAATACTGTCCCGCTCTGCTGAGCACGCCAAGCTTTTTAGAGGCCAATTTGGCCTTCTCTTCCAAGTGACCACGAAACAGCACGTCACTCGATATGTCGACTTCGAGGATTCCGATACTGTCTGAGGCAAGAAGGGGAGTGCCTTGAAACTGAGGAGATACGACAAAGGGGTTCTTTTTAGCGGTAAACGCGCAAACTTGTGTCTTCTGAGGATTCAATTGGACTAGATTTAGTCGCCCCCAATCCGAGACTTTGTTCAGCAAAGACTCGACTTCAGACACAAGTTTGTTCCGGTACTCGGCGACGTTTTCCCGAGAAATATTGGCATGGCCGGTGTATAGAGCATCACCAGTGCTGTCATCCGCATAGCAATGAATGTTACCAGTTAGCATTGATATGCAGAAGAAACAGCGTTGGTGATAGCACACAGCCTTGTGGAACACCAGCGTTAATGGGCTTATAGTCGGAGCATGCACCGTCTACAACGACCTTGATGCTCTGATCTGCAAGGAAGCTGGTGATCCAATCGCCTAATTTCTCGCCGCCGACCTATAATGCCAAACACGGCGGCAACCTACAGAACGCAACCGCGAGGGGAGCGTGAGTGGCACCACACTCCGGATCAGACAATGGTCCGAAGAGCCGAGAGGGGCATCGAAGGAAACCTGATATCCGTCCGGATGAGAGGTCAGCAGAAGGTCCAACAGGGAAGGTGTATGATTCTCCACATCTGGAATCTGCGTAGGCGAAGTAACCAGTTGTGTTAGACCATATGCCAAAGCAAAGTCATAAACAGATCTCCCCGCATGATCGTGAACGTGAACCGAGCCATTCGGCGTGGTGATTAAAATCGCCAAGGATCACGGTCTCTGCGGATGGGACCTATTGTAGCAAATAATCTGTAGCCATTTGGACGTGGTCAATGAGTCGGTCTGTTTCGGCATTACCGCTATGGGACCTATAGGGGCACCCGTAGACGCGCGGATGGTCGTCGCTGTCTACGCGTAGCCATAGGATGGACAGGTCCGAACCTTCAAGACTGCCGAGGCGTCGAGAACAAATGTCCTCTCTGACATACACGCAAACTCCAGCCCGAGGCACAAAGGAGTGCTCCAATTTGTACCCTGGGTAGGAGAGATACGAAATATCAGCCGGAGAGGAAACCTGCGTCGCGGTCAGAAAGAGCAAGGCCGGCTTCGCCGTCTCGAGATGGTAGTGGACAGCGTTTAGATTGGAGTGAAGTCCCCTGATATTGCAAAAGTTCACGGATAGCGTGGCAGCGGTCGCCTTGGTATTGTTGCTCAGTTTGCCCCGAGCAGTTATGTTTTTGAGCGGAATTTCGCCCCCCCCCCCCCCCAGAATACGCGGGGCGGCCTGAGCACCCACGCTCAGGAGTGGAATAACATAGTCGTGGATGCTCATCGAGGGATTCTCCAGGGGTGCTGGTACCCTCCTGGGGTTATCTAACGTGTAATTCCGCTACCATGTTGATGGGAGCGGAGGGGGGGGGTAATTGGACCTCCGGCCACCTGCACTCACCAGACGGAACGCAGAAGCAGAGCTTCTACTTCACGCCGGTATTCTGTGAGGTCGTGGTACCAACCCGGCTCGAGCCCGCTTATATATATATATATATATATATATATATATATATATCAGAATAACATATAAGTCATAATTCATAAACATATATATATATATATATATATATATATATATATATATATATATATATATATGTGTGTGTGTGTGTGTAAAGTTTCATAAAAATCCATTTCGTAGTTTTTGCTTGAAAGAGTAACAAACATCCATACATCCTCACAAATTTTCACGTTTATAATATTAGGACTGTGCATTGAAGTATAAATACATAAATAAAATAATTAAGACGTTTGATGCAAACGTGAGCCCGTATTTTACTCCTATTAAATTTAGAAATTCTATTTGATAATAGCAGCCGGGAAAATGATATGCAAATTTAAGTCGGACTTTATTTCTCTAAAGGTAATTTAATTTCAAACGACACCGAGAAATTTTGCGTGAATTAATTTTTGCCAACAGGACGAAATATAACCTGGGTTGATTAAATTAAAATTATTATGAATGTTTTCTCCCTATAAAAAATATGTGATAATTTCAGTGAAGTACATGGGTAAAAAGCGGTGTAACAAACTGAAGGTGAGAACGTTCTTATTTGTCTTTATTTAATTTTTTTTTACTTGCTACTTAACACATTTTCAATTGCCTGATATATTTTCCACCAACAACTTTCACGCTTTTTGTTAACTATTACATAACTTTTAATTATTTTCTTTCTTATTTTTCATTTGGATTTTTTACAACGAAATAACTACTAGACGAAATTATGAAAAGCTTATCTTTATTAATTTTATCGCGATTATTTTAACTTATATTAAATTCCCTAGAGTTTTTGAATGATTTAAGCACTAATTTTTTTAATGCTTTTTATATATTTATTAGTTTATTTTACTTACTTGACTGGTTCCTCTTGGATATTGTTTGCTGCCCAATTCATGATCTGAAAATCTTCGCATCATAATATTATCCTTTACACCTAATATTGTCTAGATAAGGTAATAGGTAACAGGTCTCATCAAATGGTTATTGCAAACCAAAAGTCAACCAATCAAAAAAATATTTTTGAATGTATTCTACTGAATAAAAAAAATGTATATCACAAAAAAAAAAAACAGAAAACACTTGTATTTGAAAAAAAATGTTTTTAAAATATTTCATAAAACGAGGTTTGGTGGTAATATTTTCCCGGTATCAAAAGATCCCTAAAACCACAACAAAGCTAAAATTCTTGTTTTACCAGCAACAAATATTCTACAAATTTCGCTTTAAAATTTTTCATAGCCAGCAACTGCAAATATGAAACGTTTAATAAAATTGGCAATCACGTTTTGTATTATCAAATAAAATAAATTATAATACGACTATTAGACCACCATAGTATTAAGATAAGATAATAACTTTATATTCTTAATAAAATAACAACAGTAAAAAGGTGTCTGGTGTAAACTGCAAATCGTTTAATAAGTGAGCGATAGTAGGAATCCATAGGAGTACACAAAAGTTATATAAACCTTTTTTTTTGTTTTATTAAGGACAACAAACAGTTGTATAGTAAAAATTACAATTCAAATTTTATATAAATAGATTAGCTAATTACACAACTAACACCGTTATCCACAAAAACACCGTAGTAATTAAAACGCTAAAGGGCACATATAACACAAAAATAAAACAAGAGGCAAAAATGCATTACTAGAAAAGAAACATGTATTACTAGAAAAGAAAAAATAACAATTTTGATTAAAGTTATAACATTTGAAGAAAAGAAAAAGAAAAATTTCAAGTTATTCAATACAAGCTTTATAGCTTTCCTAAATTGAGGTAGTGACATGGTAAATAAGTCTACATCGGAGAAGCTGTTGTCATACAGTTCCATTATGCGTCGCAAAGGCGCACGCTTGCCCGCATTTGTTTTACACAGATTAAGGAAAAACAAACGATGCACGTGAGTGTTTCGTATTCTTTGAGAGCGACTTGGTACACGAAGGTATATACAATTGACAAATTGAGGATAATCTAAAAAGTTACGACAAATTGTGTAAAGAAAAATACAATCAAGCAGTAATCTCCTATTACTTAAAGTTGTTAAAGAATAATTATGCAAGAGGTTATCAAACAAAAGTTATATCAACCTTTGCAATGAAAGATCACATAATCATAGTTTTTGAATTAGAGGATATGCAAAAAAAGAGCATTTTCTACAGCCATATGTTTAAAATCAAGAAACAAAATTAAATTAATCTGGCAAACATGTTTTCATAACAATTGTATAAATATTATATTGTAAATTATGCTTAATAAAAAGACAATCTGGGTTTCTTGCTGGTTCTTTCCAGGACAATTTTTTTTCCGTACCAGTGGTTAAAAATACAAAAGCGGCTGTTCTCTTGCTGTGGGAAATGCACAGTGCGCATATTTTGCATCGACACTGGAATGATAATGAAGTCACTGACCGATATATAGTAAGCCATTCCCGATCAGAGCCTTTTCGGACGCGGATCAAGGAACACGTAATGATTCTTGTCGCCTAAGTATCTCGTGATCTTGATCTGTTCTATGTTTTTAAAATCACGCTTCAGCTTTTTATTCACTTGTAGCTTATGTTTTTAGTCAATCGTGTATCCCATTCAGCTACTTTTTCAGACCAAGTTTGTTGAAATAGAAGCTTTGCTCGGACGGAAAGTGGGCGAAGGTATCCCAGAGGATCATACCTTTGAGATGTTTGATAAAAGGTGTCGTTTTGATATGGAGTCATTACTGGTCTCATTTCCGAATATGTTCTTGAACACGCTACGTTCAGTTTTTGAATATTAATTTTTGGTCCGATCTAAGTAAGTAAGCTCATTCTGCGTAGATCGGACCAAAAATTAATATTCAAAAACTGAAGGTAGCCGAGCTAACTATGACATCGGGACGTCAAACACCTGAGTCCCCCCGTGACCATGGGTGCTGTAAAGCACCCGAAACGTCGGGAATTAAAAAGTTAAATTAAACGCGTTGAAATCCATAAAAAATGGTTTCAGTTGTATATGTTGCAGGTGAGACCACAACTCCTTACTGAACAACATATTTGGCAGATTGTTGATAACGTGGTTGATGACTAATGCTTGAGTTGTGAACTCATAGTCTTGGTAAATGGATTGAAATTCAAGCGTGACGACTCCTATGCCGTTTTTCAATCTATTTCCAATGCCAGTTATAGATGCGCGATACCATTGTGGAGGCAAGCCTAGCATCTGGGCGGCGTTATCAGATATCAGTGAAATTTGAGAGCCTTGATCTAGAAGGCATCTCAAGATGATATACGTGCCATCAGAAGCTTTGACCATGATAGATAATATCGTCAATAAAATTTCCTCGTCAGCTGTAGCGACGTGATTAACGCTATGTTGTTTAGTATTTTGTCACGTTGACACTTGAGGTATTTGAGTAACTGCAGCGGTAGGTACGGGCAACGACCCAGTAATCCTGTCGGCCTGCCTGTTTGCTGACGACGTTTTGAGGTTCATATTCGCATATGCGTCATGTAACATCGTGTTATGAATATTTTGACAAACTTCGCAGCTTTTGACGAACAAAGATTGTCACTGTGTGGGTACAGAATTGTGGCAATAATATATTTTCTTGACGGCCATTAACCGCTTGTCTGGGGTAAATTTGATGAATTTGCTACATTTGAATAGTTTATGACTGTTGTTGCAAATAGGAAAGTTAGACGAGCATGTCGCAACAGCTTGAAATTTTCTGTTCGGAAATTTTCCATAGTGATTACCACCAACTTGTTGAAAATGAGGATTGTATGGCTTGCTGTTCCATCTTCTTTTGGTAATTTTTGTTAGATGATATTGAGACCTTACGTTTCCTTTTACCAATTGGCTCTAACTGCTAACTTGCTCTCTAAAAAGTTCGTAAGTTCAGATAGGGATAGTAAGTCTCTTAGCGACATTCGTGCTTCTTTATAGTCACGGTATGTTTCAGTATCCAGCTTTTTTGCTATGAGGTGGACTATCTGTGGGTCCCAGGTACTTGTATCGATACCTAGATTATGTATGGCATGGACACATTCCATAGAATGTATCATATAGACGTCTAATCTCGTATACCGACTGATTGTGTGCTACCGGTTGATTTAGGAAAATCTCAATCTGCTTAGTAAACAACAGTTGTAGGTTATTATATCTGTGTTGTCAGTTCCCATACTGTGTCATAGTTATCTGCTGAGATGTTTAGACGCTGAATAAGCCACTCGGCATCTTCTCGTAATTTCCTTTCAGGTGCTGTATTTTCTGTCTTTTTGTGAGCAGGTTATTGTTATGGATACTCTCTACGTAAAGATTGTAGAATATAGGCCATTGTGTGTATTTGCCTGTAAATGTAGGTATATCGATTTGGGGTGTTGACTGTTGTAAATCTACCGTAGATATAAGTTTAAGATTCAAAGCCTTCTTGATGCTCTTGTATGAGTCTTCATAAGCATAAAATTCATTGTCATACTGTGTATCTGAACCTTGAATAATATGATTTATTTATTGATGCAAAGCGTCGATTGTATTTCAGCGTGTCTGGATGTTACGTAACTTATCTTCCAGTTCCCACTTGTCTAGTATCTCGTCAACTTGCAAGCTACTCACTTGTCGGTGGAGAGCTCTAAAATTAGTTCTTTGCAGAGATAGCAGTTCTGCTGCTAGGCCTTGATCTGTAGGCAAAGTCATCGTCATAGATGACGTTGATGGTACTGTGAGTCTCGGCCGTAGTTTAGGTGAAACCGCAATTTGATCTGACTCATGAGGAACAATCTTAGGTAACACTTCTGGTGTTGTAGGTGCAGGAATTTCACTTGCAGGAGGGATAGAGTATGTCTTGATACACACAGAATCAAAGTATGTTCTGGCTTGTTGGTATTGTTCTTCCGTAAAATAAGTATCGGTGTCATTCTCATAGTTGAATAGCTTGTGGATGTTAACTTAGAACTCGGCCCATAATTTATCAAAGGATTCGAGTCGTTCACTCGAGTACTTATAGGTCTTCTGGCTTGCGGAATCCTTGCTGAAGTTTCTTTCTATCTTCTTGCTCGCTTCAAAAATGTCTTGTTGGCGCTGAAACAGACTCTCCATGTTGTATATGTTCACTGTGTGACTTTCCGAGGACGAAAAATATAGACTCAATGTTCACTTTTATTATGTAAACAAATACAGTTTATCTCGAATGTCGACGAGAACTGTCTGTGATAGCTGAAGTAGTAGAGTTTTGTGTAGTGGTCCAGGCCACTCTTATGTCTTTGTGAACCTAGTACGACCTTTTCCGCGCCTTCTCAATTGAACTGGTGGAACTCGTTTCTGGAAAGTCAGTCGTGACGTCAACGTATGAGTACCTGAATTTTGCAAATATCGATGGAATCTACAGGTTCGATCTTGTGTCTTCAAAGGTCCAAAGAAATTGATTATCTCGAATATCGACGAGAACGGTTCAAAGGACCAAAGAAACTGTAGTGTGTCAACAGTTTACAAGATGAGTGCAAAAAGAGATGTAACTGAGAGTTAACGTACTCGTACGAAACAAACCTAATGAAAGACGTTTTAACACTGATTTCATTGTAGAGGAATATAGTTTATATAATTATATTATGATTATTATAAACATGATATATAAGCAGAAGTACAGAAGTTGTACATACGGGCGTAATTAACAAATAATATTGTTTCTAAGTGACCTAAATTAATAAGTAATGCATATTTTATTAACTATTGTGTGGTAAACCATACACTTACAATACTTATTATATAAATAACTAGCTTTTGCGCGACACTCTTTGCTTTAAACCATAAGTGATCCATCAATAATCGCACTGTCATAGTAACTTCCATCACCCTATTTTGGGATGATTTCCGTGATCAAAGCTATCCTATTTCCTTCCCCGGAACAAACTATATCGATGCTATATTTTCATAAAAAACGATTTAGCGGTTTAAGCGTGAAGAGATACATTTGCTCACGCGGCGATGAGCGATGTTTTTCCCCACCGCCCTACGCGCGCCGTATAAAATTTAATCCAAAGCCAAATACTTAAAAATACTTTTAGCGTGGATCAGAATATATATCTTTATATATAAAAATTACGTATGACATGGTTTGTCCGCGATAAACTCCTAAACCACTGAAATGATTTCAATGAAATTTCACACACTGTATGCAGTTTGGTCCAACTTGAGAGATAGGATAGTTTTATCCCGATAAGTAACCCTCAGTATTTCTTATTGCGAATTTAAGGATTTTATAGTACAGTGATTCGCCGCTAAGGGCAGAACAACGTCTGCCTGGCCAGTTTTATTTTTTTTATAAGATAAGGGTGACAAACGAGCACACAGTCCACCTGATGGTAAGTGGTTGCTGTGGCCCATAGACATCTACATCTATCTTCGATTACGAATCAAAATGCAGATGCGTTGTCACCCGTTAGGACTAAGATGGAATGCCTCATTTCCAGTAAAACGGGTCTCAGGTTCTCTTCACTCACCATACGAAACACAGCAGCATTGAGCTGCTCTTTTACGCTGGTATTCTGTGAGAGCGTGGTCCTTCCCCGGTCGGGCCGACCCATTCGTGCTACAACCATAATATAGCTGCAGCATGGCTCTTCCACGTGGAAAACAGCTAGTATATATATAAACATATTGTATATTTATAATATTAATATAATATATTACATTTCAAAGCAGATAATGCCCTCATTATCTACTTTGAAATTTAATAAATGAAGCACCCAGGGCGGCGTCACTTAAAATGAGGTGTAATATTTGACAGATTTCATAGCGGGGAAATTAATTTGTTCAAAAATGTAAAAGTTAATGTTTCTTTCTGTACTATTTATTATTATTTATATTTATTAGATTAAGAATAAATAAATTAAACCACAGATATTCATAAAAGTAAAAGAAATCAAAGAAATTTAACTCATTCTTGTGCAAAAAATTAAAAGGCAATGTTTTGTGTAGGTATTAATATAATACCTACTCTAGAAACTGATAAATTTTTTATTTAAAACTATCTTCTCTATTTTTTCTTAATTGGAGAAAATACATGCTTCTTGTAATCAATTTTTGTTTAAATTAAACTTCCCGCGAGAACAAAGAAATTTTAAGTAATTCAAATGTTCTTTTCCAGTGCCAAAAATGATACGTCAGTTTTATATTTGACACTGACACTGTAAGCGCTTAAACGCGTTATTTGTACATATTGAATTTAATAGTAAACATTTAGTTCGTATTTAGAAATACATACACAACACTTTTAACAATTTAAGGTTTTCGTAAGTAGAAAACAACTTTAAAACTAGATACATCTTTATTTATTTAAGAATTGTTAAAATAAAAGTATTCAATAAATCTCACGATGTAGCAAAAACAAAACGCCATGAATATTATTCTTAACTTCAGTCTATGTGATGTAATCGTTCACGTCGTGAACTTCACGATATCAAGCATTCAAGTCACGGAACAGTATTCCTAAGTACAGCGTGTTGACGAGATAATCTTGGTAACTGAGATACCGTTTTTAGGTGTTTATAAATTAGCAACAATCTTGTGATGCTGATATCCTAATGAGGGCGTATCAAATAGTAACGCACTTTAGTTCGTCGTTGAGTAACGTTTATTAATACGGACCTAAGTAAATAAAAATGTAAAAGTATGTAACATTATAAATTTGATTAAATTAGACGCAATTAAATTAGTAAAAATTGTTTTATTAAATGTTACTATAAAAAATTATAACAGAAGTGATGATGCTTTGCGTAACTTAGGCAAAAAATAAAATAAGTAGTTAATACACTCCTATGCACTCCTATGTACTCGGGAAACTAACGCGCTTGAATAAATATAACCCTAACTCCAGCTGCGGAATCATAAATGATGTTGATGTGATTTGATGTTCATCGCCAAATCGGTGATATTATTGAATAAACGCCTAGCGCCATTAGTTATAATTAAACTTAGTAGATCATAAGTACATATTATAGGAAAATATAGTGTTTCCTAAGGTAAGTGGAGGCAGCCATACGCCTTCATGATAAAGTGAATTTTATTATATTTATTAGAAAATTGTATTACATAGTTACAGTAGCTAAGCAAGTACCCGAATTTTCTAACTATTTCGCGTCCTTCGTTCTAATGTTTGAATTTATGAACCCATTTAACCAGTGTCCGTTATTTATTAGGGTCCAAGTTACTTGAAGTGTCATTCGATCTTTGTGCAAATTTCATCGCAAAATTAAACTTGCCGCAAATTAAGGCTTGTAATGTACTTTAATAAATACTTTTTTCTATTAACTACAATTTAGTAAAATATAAAAAAGTGTAGCTCTAATTTTGAAGATTTCCTAAACTTATATTTAGCTAATCTCTATTTATAAAAATCAATTGCTGTCCATTAACCTCGCTTAAACTCGAAAACGGGTCGAATGATGTTTTGCAATGAGTTGCAGTGCTAAGGGTCGCGGGTTCGAATCCCGCACGGAACAAGTATTTGTGTGACCTACAAATAATTCTTCCGGGTCTGGATGTTTGTCCTTGTGAAATCTATGTATGTCTGCCCCCGCGATACAAGGGAAAATCCGAGTGTAGAGGTAACATTTTTTAAAAATAGAGTAAGAGAGACAAGTAATGATATTTAAAAATTTTGTACAACCGACTTCAATATTAATAAGCATTATAATAATCATTATTAAGAATAACTCCAAAACTACTGGTCAGATCTTCATTAAATTTATATGAGATGTATAAATTATATGCACCAGCTTTCAAATAAAATAAAATTCATCAAAATCGGTTCACTTAGAAAAAGTTCTGAAGTAACACATAAAAAATTACAGTCAAATTGAGTACCTCCTCCTTTTTTGAAGTCCGTTAAAATGGTAAGTAGGTAAATTATCTGAGTTTCAAAGACATTTACGTTGTTATTATCTTAATTTTTCACATAGAACAATAATGGTCGTTATGCAATGTATTAGTAATTGATAATAAGACCTCGGTGTTCTACTACCAACTAATATCAAAGGATTCAATTTGTTTTCTCACAACACCTAATTCTATAGAAGGAGCGGCTTTAACAAAGGCGCGTAACGTGCTAAGTGATACAGACTATCGCACGCGGACTCAAGTTGCATTTTGATGTAACACGCGCGCCATATAATATTTTTTCGACGTTTTAATCGGTAGGCTATTTTAACCATGGTCGTATCCGAGGCGTGTAAAATATCATGAACATTAGCGACGTTGTAACTAGGTTTAAAGTTGCAAGTTTGCTATCAGAGAGTGAACCGTTAATTCTTGTACTATTACTTATTCTGTGCTAAAACCGTATTATTTATTAATTTAAAAAAATCAAGTTGTTGAAAACCTTCGGACATCGAACTTCCTAAAATATATGTTTTAAAACATTTTTGGGGATTACAGGAAAAGCTATAAAAATACCAGAATTTTTTTATGGCTTCCAATATATTGTGAAATACTATCTCGTTAACGTTTGACGAAAAATATCTCTTCTAGACCTGCGATGGGCAAAAAGTCGCAAGACTTCCGATACTGCAATCGTTGATACCCAGACTAAGCGTGAAGATTAACCATAACATTATTTTATGGTTGGGTCCGACCATAAAATTGTAAGTCAGTGCCTACCAGGATTTTGTTACTTTATCTTTAATCAGCCAATCACATATAGTAAACCTCAGCCACGCACCCAAGATAAAGCAAAAACAAGAAAGCTATATCCATCAGAGACAGACAGAACGCATGAAGGCGCACAACGATCTTATTAACGAACTTCAAAAGGGACGAGGTTCTATATTCGACGCGTATGATGTTTTTTAGGTGTGTTCACTGATATCTCAGATACGGCACCTATTTAAATGATTCTTTTTTATTAACCCTAGATTACTAAACTATCCTGCAAGTGACCTTGTTACTAAACATTCGAAAAAATACGACATGGAAATAATAACACACAATAAATTTACGAATAATAAACTTTAATTATTTTAGAAACTACGGTTACATACTTTTGATTTAAGAGATCGCATAGTAATGAAAACCGGCACATTTTTTATTCTGAACAGTTGATAGACATATTCATGTTGTGCGCCATACATATGTCTCTTTTACATTCCATGCTAAAGTTGGTTGTCTTTTACTAGCCTAAAACGGGCACAAGGCATATGTTTTCTAGAATTTGATTCTTGTATATCTGACAGTTTAGAAATAAGAAACGAAGAATAGAAATGAAACAGGAACATCAGAATCAGAACTTTCTAATTGTGTGTTCTTCATTATCACTATCGAATAGTGATAAATGATACTATTCCACTACAATCTAGTCTTCTGACCTATTCAGTATCTCTTGCTGCTGTGCGTTCTCATTGTCATCTTCATTATGAACAGCTGCCTCCAATAACAGACTAATCTCATCATCTCTATCAGCTCGAGACATCTATTTATTTCTTTATTTTTTTATTTATTCAAAGTGGAACAGCTACAGCTACATTATATATATATTACATACAGATAGTACAATAACATTAATATACGCAATAATGCAGCCCACAGTGCTGTTCATAGATTACCTCTTAAGATAGATGATTAAGACGCTAGGAGACCTGTAGCTGTACAGAACGTATTATATAAGTGTCAAAGTATGGTCAGCAATGATATTATAATGTGACTGAGGTGACAAATTATTATTTGAAAAGTGTCTTGTATAAAAAACCACGAAACCTTTCCGTTGAGCATTTGAAAATATCTATATGCTCGAAGATCTCATTATATGTGGCAACCATACGTCGAATCGGTGAACGTATACCGGTATTGGATCGACAGGCACTTACGGCAAAGAGTTTACCCGCACGCACCTGTCGTCTATGGACAGTTCTGGGGACCGCATAACATAACACATTATTTAACTCAATACAGTCAAACTTGCATCTTACTATATGGAACAGTGTCATAGCCTCTAATTGCTTACGTCTAAATTCGAGGGTTAGAAGTTTGTATCTACTGAGTAACTGGTCATATGGTAGATAAGATTTATGACATCTATAATGCATTGCACGTAGAAACCGGCGTTGAACATTTTCAATTTTGTGTATATATTTATTATAGTAAGGATTCCAAATAGGCACAGCATACTCAAGTTGAGAGCGAACTAGGGAAATGAGTATATCCGCAGTAGAACCAGAGTAACCGACATAGCCCAACGGATTAGTAAGCTGAAGTGGCAGTGGGCCGGCCATATAGCTCGAAGAACCGACAACCGATGGGGAAGAAAGGTTCTTGAGTGGCAGACTCGTACCGGTAGGCGAAGAGTAGGGCGACCCCCCACGAGATGGAGTGACGACCTGGTAAGACATGCAGGTAATCGATGGATGCAGGTGGCTCAGGACCGTGCTTTGTGGCATTCCTTGGGGAAGGCCTATATTCATCAGTGGACTTATGAAAGGCTGTAATGATGATGATGATGATGATGAATAAAAGTGAAAGCTAAGTTTAAAACTTAAATAAATAAAATAGTTTCCACTTAATAACTTCCAAAGTCGATGCTAAGACAAAGTATATCTAAGAATTAAATATTTATAACTATTAATTATTTTTTAAAAATTCACTTTAAAAATATTAATAATTTCGGGATTTTCCATTTGACAAACATTACATAAAAACTTACCTACTATCTTAACTCAAAAAAAGCTTTTAGAGAAACAAAACTATATATATATATATATATAAATAATACAAGAAAGCACAAAAGTAAATTTTACTTATAATAGTAGTAAAACATTTTCATCTTTTGTATCAAAACGAAAGAAAAGTGACTCAATTAATTATTTCTCGGCTTTGGAACAAGATGCATTGGGGCGCTTTTTCTTTTCAGTATCGCGTTTTTAGATGTTCTTGACTAATGACTATCATAAATAGAACTTTATTTCATTGAATAATAATAATGCAACGCCTGCAAGCTACGTCATCTTGTGTTTAGTAATGCAAGATGCCATGGCAAGAGCCATTATGAATACACTTTACTTTTCAATACAATCAGTTGATTTGTAATCTTAAAAATATATATTTTTCATCTTCACCAGTCCATGTAAGTCTACAGCTAGATATGGGCCTCTCACGTTGTAAGGAGGAATAGGCAGGCTTATTGACGATCGCAGTACCTGGCGTTTCGCAGTCGGTTGTCGGTACTTATCCATCGAAAGACTTGCTGAAAGAGTGCTGGTTTCTCTGGCTATCCGGTTTTCATTACCCAATGCCCTTTGCAAAACGTACTCGCTAGGGTACATTGCGCAAGTGGAGATGGAGGCGGTGAACTAAAATGCATTTTGTTTTCCGGCTCGCTTTGTCTATATAGACTGAGAACGTGTGGCCCAGGAGGAGCCGCCAAGAGGCAGCTGGCGCTGAGGAGGCCGAGGATATTTTTTCGAAAGTGTTCCCGAAGCAATGTCCATATGCAGCAAAGGTTGGATTGTTTATCGATGCAAGTTCGACGAAATCCGACTCGAACGTGGGTCCGTTGACATTTCTTTATGAAAAGAAGACTATATTAATGTATTCTTATTGCAATATACATAAAAGTCCTCTTCATATATTATACACATATTAAAGGAAATCAGTGTATTATTAATGAGGCTATTTATAAATTATGAGCGTGTTTCTTTCGTTTTTCAATAATACTTCTTTATCTGGTGTAATATAGTGTGTAACGTAGCTCACTGATCTCTCACTCTGCACTCGACCCGCACCGCCTCGGTTCGAGTTGTGGTGATTTATTATGTGGCATTTTCTTTTAATTAAATATAAATCAGGGCTTGACTACTGGCCTACCTGATAGTAAGTTGTGGTGTAGCTGAATTTAATAAAGCACATATACACACAAACATATAAATACAGGCTTTCCTTTCTGGCTGCGGATAGTAATAGCAAATGACAGGCCATTCCATCAGTTAAATTCCCCAGGTTAATATCAAGTGACCAAGAGTTTGGAATATGTTCATAATGTGCAATTCACGCGAAAGTTAGCTCTAAAGTAAGCTGTTGGCACTTGATCAACATATATTATGAATACAAATAATTTTTCTCTATGAATATAAAATTTGTTAATAACTTGAATAAAGGTCCACCTAACGGATCCTAGCATAGCTATGAACTATGGTCTCGACAAAATAAATATATTATGTGTGAATATGACCTCACCTGGTCAAGTCATGAAGAAGTTACACCATGATTAACACACGCCCCACCATGATTAACTTAAGTCACGGCTAAAAGCCGAAGTACAGATACACTTAGGTTTAGCAGGCTACAGTTTAGGCCTGGTTAAACTTAGGTGTCTTTGATTTATTCATGGCTAAAATTAGGTGAGGCTACTAGCTTTCGTGTAATTATAGGTATAGTAAAGTCTGAATAATAATGATTTCTTATATTTACGCGAACACTACACATTTAAATATAACTAATTTTACGGATTTTATCGCGTTTAAATCGTATTTAAATCTGAATAATATTAAAATTACTAGGTATGAGTTCTATATACTTTTTCAAAAATACGAAAACACCTAGAAGGAAAAGCAAGTACGTACCATACAAGCCGTGGATATTTTTTGTTATTAATAAATTATTCGGACAAATCGATTTTTTACGTGGTAGAGTCATGCTGCAGCTATATAACTGTTATAGTTGTAGTACGAATGGATCATTTCAACTGGGGAAGGACCACACTCTCACAGAATACCAGCGTAAAATAGCATCTTGATACTGCTGCGTTTCGTATGGTAAGTGGAGAGAACCGGATACCCTTTTTACTGGAGACAAAGCATTCCATCTTGGCCCTCAGGGGTTACGACGTATCTGCATTTTGATTTGTAATCGAAGGATAGATGTAGATGTCTATGGGCCACATCAACCACTTACCATCAGGTGGACTGTGTGATCGTTTGTAAAATATACATCTAAGTTTAACCAACCGCTACATATAGATGTAGCAGTTTAAACTAAATATGTATCAGAACTTCAGCTTTTAGTTGTAATTCTTTGACAAAAAGATTAAAATATAATTATGATTGAAAAGTTAGATGCTAAAGTTTGGAGACAAAGATTTCTGTTGTACTTAAATGCTAACAGTCAGACTTTCGGGATGGATTAGGATAATTTTGTACGGCGCTGATGGACTCAATCATGACAATTTTTAGGAAGCAGTCGATCACATTTGGAAGTATGATTAGTGAATTGGACAGCATATTACAAGGCATTTTATACATGGTAGAGCCATATATTACTGGTATAGTTGTAGCACGAATGGGTCGGCTCGACCGGGGAAGGACCACATTCTCAAAGAATACCAGCGTAAAATAGCAGCTTTACGCTGCTGTGTTTAGTATGGTGAGTGTAGAGAACCGGAGAATCTTTTTACTGTAAACATAGCATCCCATCTTAGTCTTCAGGGATGACAACGCGTCTGCATTTTGATTCGTAATCGAGGATAGATGTAGATGTCTATAAGGCACAGCAAACTAGAGTGATGCATTCTCCCGCTTACTCTCGATCCAACCACTATTTACATATAGACTCCACAAATGCAAACGCAATATATTTCAGTAAAAGCACTCATTTTGAAGTAAGAGTTAGAAAATTTCAAACATATGTGAAATAATATAAACACTCTTTACAGTTCTTCAGTCTTACAGTTCCACTTAAAATATTTCTAGATAAGAGCAAATAAATATTGTAATACATTCCTAAATATATATTGCTATAAGAAACTTATTCAAATTTTCATTGTATTGAAATATAATTTGTGTGTATATTAAATTTAACCTTAAAATATATTTTTATTTTATTGCGGATCAGGAAATTTATAGCGTTGTGTATTTATTTGATAAACAAAATGAAGAAACTGGATTTGTTTGATCAGCAAAATATTTTCTTTGCGTTTGAATTGTCTGTATTTGATGTATATCTGCAAATCCAAATATTATTACTCAAATAATCCTAGAGTGAAGTGAACATTATAAGACACATATATCAAAAAGAAGCATAGTTCAAACAAAATAGGTGGGTTTATTATTAGTAATACTTTTTATACCAGTGGATTTAAATTTATTTCTGTCTTATTAAGTAATAATGTGTGCATTTTATATGTCTTAACATAAATATGATGGATTTTTAATTAAAAATCTTAAAGTAAATATTTTATGAAAGATTTTTTTATAATAAAAACGCAAATAAAAACGAAGCCAAAACATATAATTCATTAAAAAAGCTTTTAGAAAAATTTACTTCGCAAATATCCGCGTTATAAAATAAAATGATGTGTCTTACCTAGTATGAAGAGCACCTCCCGCCCTCCCTGATATAGACTACGGTGGCTAACCGATTTGGCTCGCCGCTCACTTAGCGGTTAGCCACAGTAGAGTCTATATCACCTGAGGATGCCTCGTGTAGAGGCGAAACACGTGTCGTATTATCGTCAGTGGTGTGTCTTGCCTAGTGTAGTGGTGTTGGGAGTAGCGGTGCTGGGATTAGTGGTGACGGGGATAGTGCACGCAAAACGCATCATTCTAGACTACCAAACACACATGAAATACAACAAAAAGTTTTAGAAACACCTAACAGACAAGAGCGAACAAAAATGAGATGGATAAATAAACAAAATGAGACTTTAATGAGGTTGTATTACGAGATAACTGCACTAAATATAAATAGAACTGCTATAAAACAATTACATGGAGCTTTTGTTCATGCTTTCCCAACACTTGCTCATTTAAATGAACAGCGAATAGCCGACCAAAGAAGGGCAATGGTAAATAATAAATATATTAGTGACGACAAATTGAATGAAATAAAACAACAAGTAACAATAGAACTATCAATAAAGCTGAATAAGTCAAATTATGATAATACAATGTCTTATACAATTCAAGAAAATATACAAGACACTAACAATACTAACATTCCTTTTATAAACAGCACTGAGGACTCTTTACCTAATCAATCACAACCTGAAGGAGATTATTTAATGAATGAAATATTTCAGCAAGAATTCTTACATTTTAAAAACGCTGACCTCACAAGCAGGGTTTACACCCCTAAACAAAAAACATCTAAAAAACTAGCAATTATAGTACATTATCTTAATGAAAAAACTCTTTCCGTAACTGTGAAAACCTAAACAGACTTCATAATATTACAAACTGCAATATATTGTGCTGCATGGGCAGCAGATTAGATAAATGGGGCAAGAATATCGTACGAATCTTCAAAAAAATCTTGCCAAGCTAAAGATTATAAACCACATTGGCAAAGGCAGATAGAAAACAGACTAGATGAGATTCGAGTAAAAATCGGTAAAGTAACACAATCATCAATGGAAACAAAACAAAACATCAGAGGACATGCGACAGTTTTGGGCAGGAAACTGGGAAAGGCCTGTTGAACATAATACTCATGCTACCTGGATACAAACCGAAACTATTAATAGCAATGTAAGCATCCAAAGAACGCCTTTTGAACATATCCCAAAGATATATTTAAAAAAGTTATTAATAAGTTACATAATTGGAAAGTGTCCGGGTCAGATTTCATAAAAAATTACTGGTATAAAAAAATTACAAGCATTCCTAATTACTTTTATAATTATGTTAATGAAGTTATAGTAAACCCTTTAATAATCCCAGCTTACATTACAGTCGGAATCACGTACATGATATCAAAAGATTACGATGATCTTAGTAACCCTGCAAAATATCGGCCTATAACATGTTTGCAAACTATATATAAAATTATGACATCATGCGCATGTGAACTTATTTTGAAATTGCAATAGCATAATAGCTAAGTAACAAAAAGGGTGTCGAAATTTCAGTCAAGGCTGCAAGGAACAATTAGTCATAGATTCTGTTATACTGAAACAAGTTCAGAAAAAGAAGTCCGACTTATACACCATTACAAAAAAGCTTATAACTCAGACCCCACTTTAGACTAATAGAAGTCTTAAAGATATACAAAATAATTCCTAAACTAATTAAATTTTATAAAAACAACACAATTATTACTCACAACCTCGACTAAAACGATAGAGACCAATCCAATTAAAATATAGAGAGGAATATTTCAGGGCGATGCACTAAGCCCATTGTGGTTCTGTCTTGCTCTAAATCCTCTGACTAATATATTAAATTCATCTATAGCAGGATACCCCTTACATTAAAATGATAGCAACAACATACTTATAAAAATTAACCATCTTCTTTACATGGATGACATAAAAATTTACGCTGATAAATAAGATCAATTATATCAATTAGCCAACCTTACAGAACAATTCACAAATGAAATAAAATGGAATTAAGAATAGATAAATGCAAAATAAACTCGATCACAGCATGACATAACTATAAACATCATTTTATTTTGGAAACTGGAGATAAGATAGAAGCACTAGATAAACAGGAGGCATATAAGTATCTACGTTATAACCAGTCACGACAAATACACCACAAATATACTAAAGAAAAATTAAATCACAGTTTCGAGATCGTCTCAACACAATACTAAAGACACAATTAAATGTACGAAACACGATAAAGGACATCAATACTTTTGCTATACCAATACTAAACTTATTTCTTCGGCATAATAAACTGGACAAAGTCTGATTTAAAAGCTCTACAATACATTATAAACATAACGCTGACCAAATTTCCCAAACACCATCCAAGGTCATTCTTGCAGAGACTGACTTTGCCAAGAAAATAAGGTGGCAGCGGAATAATCGATACAACAAGCTTACATAACAAGCAAATTACTAATAACAAGCACACAGAAAGCGTATTTGAGAATGAAGATATACTTTGACCGCGCCGTCCTCTCAGACCGGACCATTCATTTTAACCGACCAGATATTACATTTATTAAAAAAATTAACAAAACCATACAGATATACCTTATCTACTTAACCGTCCATGGTGACTACAGTCCCCAAAAATATTATTGCCTCACCTGTCCATTGTGACTATAGTCTCCAAATGACATCTTTCGGTTTAAACGTGTACAGCGCAAAAGATAGCTGTTATTAATACAGTAAAAAAGATATAGATGGTGCTATTTGAAATTTGACATCTGCATGAGTGAATTTTATCTGTACAATAAGTAACAAAATATTTAGAAAAAAAGAGTTGAAAATAAAGGAGACGGTCTAAAATTGTATGAAGCGTGGGCCTAGTTTTGTATTAGTATAGAAATAAATTAAAATAAAATACTAAACCACTTTTGATCGTTTAAATCCACGAATTTGCCTTAATTTCAGTGGTATAAATATTTTATTCTCACTAAAAAATGCAGCATTAATGGCGGATTGATGTCGTTTTCATTTGACGTCAGCTGTCAACTCTGAAATATACTAATATCACTTATAGCCTATCAGGTTGATTTATTATATAAAATAGCTAAAATGTCTCGAAACTAGAACGAAACTAGGGCAAAAAAGTTGTATTTTTTTATCAAAACAAGAATAAAGTGTATTATAGATTGTGTATGTGCTCTGTTGGTCTTAACTGACGTTCTTGTTGATATTTGCATATCATAAATGAAGTTCAGTAGAAAACAAATGTAAAAAGTACTATCTAATTCCAGACAAGAAGATTGTTGAGATAAATCAACGGTGCCTAAGCTCAAAATTATTTCTTTGAATTCATTAGTGTGTACTAATGCACACTTCAATGCCAGGGTTATCCAGGCTTTTTTTGTTTTACATGGGGAAATCAATCCTAGGTATTTTGTTAGTTCTTACAATAATTTTGTGCCAGATAGCTCAAAGCCGAGATTATATGTAGCCATCGCACAATTAAAAAAGTAGACACTACAGCTCTTCCCGCGATCATTTTCAACGGTTCTGTTTTGGGATTATATTCTTCGGTTAAGGATCTTGGCTTAAACATTGACTCCACTTTGAGCTGGCATGCCCAAGTGACAAATGTTAGCCAGAAAGTCACCGGTACCTTACGGGCTCTTTACCGTCTGAAAAATTTCCTTCCATCCGGGACCAAAACATTACTTGTGCAATCTTTAATTCTTCCCCTGATTGATTACTGTGATGTGTGTTATTTTGACCTGAATGCAGATCTTCTTGACAAATATGATCGTCTTCTTAATAACTGCATTCGATTCATTTTTAATCTTCGTAAGTATGACCATGTGTCTACTTATCGTTCCCAACTTAAGTGGCTTCCCATTCGTCAGCGACGAAGTGTGCGCGCACTCACAACCCTATACTCCATTCTGATGTCTCCTACTCCCCCCTCTTACTTAACTTCTCATTTCCAGTACCTTTGCTCTAGCCATGACAGAAACCTGCGTTCTTCGAACAACCTTTTACTAAAGTGTCCCTCTCATAAATCTGGCTTCCTACATTCTTCCTTCACTGTACAGTCTGTTCTCCTCTGGAACGCACTCCCTCTTGAAATTAGAACGGCTAATAATCGTTATGCATTCAAGAAGAAAATTCGTGAACATTACTTTAATAAACTGGCAGAATCATCTCATTTGTAGTATTCATTTATATGTATTTATATAAATATGTAATTATATATTGTATGTAATTTATTATTTTATGTACATAACTTATATATAATACTATGCATATATTAAACAATTTTTGATTTGTAAGTTTATGTATGGGTATATGTATTATATTTGTTTTATATTTATATACTTTAATTTATTTTCTTGTCTTTTAGCGTTTCACACACCTACTTCTTATTTTTATCTCTGCATCACCCAAAGGTTGACTGGTAGAGAATGCCTCAGGCATTAAGTCCGCCTATACATCATGTTGTATGAAGTGTAAATAAATAAATAAATAAATATGTGAATAGCTAGTAACTCCGTTTCTCCACCTTAAAAAATTCACCCTGAGATACTACTTTATTGCACTAATAATGTAATAGTGACTCGCCGAAAGAGATAAGCTGACAAAATATTTGGACCTGGCCCACGAGGTGACCGGCATGTGGGATGGTCTACCGACCGAAATTATTCCTGTGGTCGTTTCTGCGAACGGGTTAATCTCAGTCAGCCTCTCGAGTCATCTGGGACTCCGTGACGGACTACTGTAAGCTCAAATGAAGAAGGTGGTGCTCCTCAATACCGCCCGCGTCGTCTGCCGGTTTCTTTCGCTTTCCCACTGACCCTCGGCCGCTTGGTCTCCCCTGCCGAGGGCTTCCATCTGGTTGGGTTTTTATTTATTTATGTATTTTTATGTATATATTTAATTTTATTGATATTTATCTATGTTTATCATTTTAATTTACAATTATATATTTATACAGACCAACCAAATGAGAAAACTTTATAGATACCTCATAATAATCTTTATTGAAAACAAGAACATTTTAACATGAACATGTTAGCGTTAACATCCGCAGTCGTCGAGGACTGTGTCGCAGATGTTAGCGCCCACCTCACATAGACAGTCGTTTAAATACAAATAAATCTAATTGCGTATATCTTTAATATTGAAATAACTAGCTTCTTAATAGCTATGTCTACACCAGTGCGCTTCCCTGTTCATCATGCGTCTTTTTGTAACGCATGCGCTAAAACTAGTTCGACAACAGCCCATGCCTTTAGCGAACGCTGATCCTTCACCGGTGGGTTCGCATGCAACATTTTGTGCATTTAAGTAGAAACAATGGCGGAAGACAAAGACAAGACATTTGATAATGAGTGTCATCATCATCATTACAACATTTCATAATTCCACTGCTGAACATAGGCCTCCCACAAGGAATGCCACAAAGCACGATCCTGAGCCACCTGCATCCATCGACTTCCTGCATGTCTTACCAGGACGTCACTCCATCTCGTGGGGGGTCGCCCTACATTTCGCCTACCGGTGCGAGGCTGCCACTCAAGAACCTTTCTTCCCCATCGGTTGTCGGTTCTTCGAGCTATATGGCCGGCCCACTACCACTTCAGCTTAATAATCCGTTGGGTTATGTCGGTTACTCTGGTTCTACTGCGGATATACACATTTCTAAGTTTATCACGCAGAGAAACCCCGAGCATAGCCCTCTCCATAGCTCGCTGAGCGACCATGAGCTTCTTCATGCGGCCAGCAGTGAAGGACCACATCTCAGATCCGTAAGTCATCACTGGCAACACGCACTGGTTGTACAATTTCGTTTTAAGGTTTTGACGTATGTCTGACGAGAAGATGTGTCGTAGTTTCCCGAACGCTGCCCAGCCAAGTTGAATCCGTCAAGAAGTTGGACTTACCTAGTCGGACTATTTGTCTCAGGTAAACATACTCGTCAACAACTTCGAGCTTAGTGCTCCCAACAACTACCGGCATAGGTGTGACATAGATGTTGAACATGATCTTTGTTTTGTCCATGGTCATCTTAAGACCTATCCGTTGGGAGACACTATTGAGGTCATTGAGCATAGGGCATATGTCCTCCAGCGATTCTGCCATAAGGACTATATCGTCAACAAATCGAAGGTGAGTAATGTACTCGCTGTTGATGTTAATAGCATATCCTTTCTAGTCCAGTAGCATGAAAACGTCTTCCAATGCAGCGGTGAAGAGTTTCGGGGATATAACATCACCCTGTCTTATACCTCTGCAATTGGATAGGTTTCATACTCTGGTTCTGTACTTGGATAGCCATCGTAGCCCTACTGTACAAGCACTTCAACACTTCGATATACCGACAGTCAACTTGGCACCGCTGAAGGGACTGCAGCACCGCCCAAATTTCGACATAATCAAAGGCTTTCTCATAGTCCACAAATGCCAGACATAGTGGCAAATTGTACTCCTCGGACTTCTGTACAATTTGCCGAAGAGTATGTATGTGGTCTATGGTGCTAAATCCCTTTCGGAAACCAGCTTGTTCGGGAGGCTGGAAGTAGTCAAGTCTGCGAGCGAGATGATTTGTAATGACTCTCGAAAACAGCACGTAGACGCGGCTCAGAAGGGAAATCGGTCTGTAGTTCTTCAAGAGAGCGTTGTCACCTTTCTTGAAGAACAAGACCACCGCACTTCTGCTCCACGACTCCGGTGTTAGCAGAAACGGAATTAAAAAGCTTTTGAAGGACTTAAAGTACCGGTTTTACCACCCGCTTTCATAAGCTCCGCTGTAATTCCATCCTCGCCTGGGGCCTTGCCGTTTTTAAGGTGCTGGAGAGCCATTCTCATCTCGCTCAGACTGAGGTCCGGGATATCTTCGGAATAGTGTCGGATAAGACTCGCTCTTGGATCGTTATTCACACTTGCGTGTGGCTCCAACGAAGACGTTTACAGCTGCCCATAGAACCTCTCAATCTTACTCAAAATCTCAGGTGCCCCGGAAACGATGCTGCCACAGTCGGTTTTCAGCCTTGACAGATAGCTCTTTCTGGCAGACAGATCTCTGGCAAACACTTTGGAGCCTAGGTTCCGCTCAATCGCTTCTTCAATATGTGTTGTATTGAAGTTGCGTAAGTCCCGCCGCATGCATTTGGAAATCTGTCTGTTCAGTCGCCTGTATGCCGTCAAATCTGTTGAAGAATGTAGCTTCATCTCCCGTCTAACAACCATGAGATTAAGAGTGTGATCGGAGAGTTTTTGTATTCTTCTGCGGCGGGTCTTGCAAAACTTAGCTCCGACCGCATGGACAGTTTCCACGAGCTTGTTGTTCATATCGTTCACTTCATTACAGTCTTCTTTATTTTATTTATTTATTTATTTAACAAAATTATTTAAATTTACACTATTAAAGTTTTACTGTCTGCCAAACTGCTCAGCAGTTTGTTGGCAGAAGAAAAATGCTCTCTTATTTCCTAACATGCAAAAAAAAAGGATAAAGCTTAATACAAATATACACTCAAATATAACTAATCTGTAGTATCAAATATATAGTATACATATACACATACACATATACATTCGAGGTATACACCTATACATAATAACTACAGCTTATATTGTTGTAGAATGGATCATCACGATACAAATGTTAATTTTTACTATTTATTAGTATATGAAAGGGACGAAGAGAGAACGAAGTGTGAAATATGGGTAAATCAGGAATGTCTAGAACAGGTAAATGAAATTGTATACTTGGGGAGTGCTTTTAGCCGGGATGGAAGATGTGATTTAGATGTGGACAGGCGTGTCGCTGCCGGGAACAAAGTCAATGGTGCCCTGACTGCGTTAGTCAAAAGGCAAGGCGTAGCGAAGAGTGCACGCCTTGCAATACATAACGCAGTGTTGGTACCGACTTTGTTATATGGCAGCGAAACCTGGGTATGCCAGAAGAAGCATAAAAGTAAGTTGAATGCAGTGGAGATGCGATCTCTTCGTAAAATGTGCGGCGTTACCATGGCCGACCGAAAGCGAAACGAAGAGATTCGCAATATGGCAGGTTTGAAAGATGACCTTATCACAAAAATTGATAAGGGCGTGCTTCGGTGGTTTGGGCACGTTGAGCGAATGAGTGAAGACCGAATGGTGAAGAAAATATATAGCGCGAAAGTTAATATTAAAAGGTGTCGAGGTAGACCGAGACTAACTTTCGAAGACCATGTGAGCAAATTGCTCGAAGAGGGTAGGGTCAAAAGTACTCGGATACCTAGACGTGCATGCATGAAGAAGATAATGAATCTGAAAGAAGCGAAAGAGGTTTGTAAGGATCGTGACACTTGGCGATCTGTTCTCTCTGGCTACCCCGTCAGGGATTGTGCGTGAAGATAAGTAAGTAAGTAAGTATTAGTATGAACTTTTTTAACTTATTTTTAAATTGTGTTTTTGTTTTATGCGTAAGGCATTCTCCCGGTAAATTGTTGTATATTTTCGATGTTAAACATTGAAATGTTCTTTTGCCATAATAATTAGCACATTTATATTGCAATGTTATTAGTTTACGCGGTCTGCGCGTATTCTTATTTATGGGCATATAGCTACTCAATGCGTTACACAAGATTGAATAATACTTATCACATGTCGCAAATGATATTTTAAATTGCTCTTGTATCGGTATTAAATTACACTCCTGAAAGAGCTGCTCATAATTATCCCTAAATTTAATTTTAGCTTTTGGGTTAGCCAATATTTTCATAAATCTAATTTGAAATTGCTTTAATTTATCTATATATGTTTTAAAAGTCCTTCCATATGCTACTAATCCATATTGCAACGTTGACTCAACTAGTGCGTAATAAACAACATACAGTACGGCTTTAGATGTTACTTTCTTCAAAAAATGGAATTTACTTAATATGCCTCTTAATTTATTACACACCTGTTCTATATGGCTACCCCAGTTCATATTTCTATCTATTGTTACACCTAGATATTTGAAATGTTTTACAAATTCTATAATTGCACATTTACAATTAAGCATATTTTCGTGTATACATTCGTATGAGTGACCCACTATCTTATATTCTTTTGAATTTTTAATATTATGCGGTGATGACATATGCAATCCTTTAGTTTTTGCTGTGTTAATAATAATTCCATTATCATGAGACCACTTAGTTAAGTTGTTAAAATCGATTTGTATCTTTTTCTCTATTTCATCTTGATTTTTGTCAGCATAAAGGATGCACATATCATCCGCATACATAAAAACAGCACAGTGTTCGATTACATTACATATACTGTTGACGTGCATTATATAACCCACTGGTCCATATACGGATCCAGTAGGAACACCTGACTTTACATTTTCCTCTTTTCCAGATATATTTTTAATAACTGTCACTATTTTCCTATTTTGCAAATAATTACTTAGCCAATTATTTATAGGACCTCGTATACCACATTCATCCATTGATTTCAACAAAAGATTATGGTCTAAAGTGTCAAAAGCTTTTTTAAAATCAATAAATATGCCTACTACATGTTTCCTTTCATTTAATCTTTCATTTATATAGTCTGTAAAGTTAGTTATGGCTGTAGCTGTACTCCTATTTCTTCGAAATCCATGCTGATGATCTCCTAATATAAAATTATTCTCCAAGAAATCTGTTATTTGTTTAACAATTACTTTTTCGACTATCTTGTTTATGACAGAAAGTATAGCAATAGGCCTGTAATTTTCATAATTTTTATGGCTTCCTTGTTTATAAATAGGTCGAATTTTTGCCTTTTTTAGCCTATCTGGATATATACCTTTTTCTACACATAAATTGATGAAATTAGAAATTACAGGACTAATTTGATCTTTAACATATTTTAAATCTTGGACTCTTATTCCATCAACACCAGGAGCTTTTTCACACGACAATTCATTAATTATTTTTTTAATTTGGCATGGAGTCGTTTTTCTATATCTTATACTTACCAAGCTTTCATTAACATATTTACTTCTATCCAAAAAATTAATTTTACATTTATGCTTAATTGTATCTATTTCTTGTGTAAATGTTTTAGAAAAACCTGTACAAATCGAACTTATATTACTATTACTACAAAAATTTTGTAATATAAAATCATCCACATTTACTTTTTTTTTTACCTATCCATTGATTAATATACATCCATTTTTTTCTCAGATCATTTCCGCACTTAATAATTAACTCTTTTTTATAGTTATCCTTAACTAGGTTAATACGCTTATTTAACTTATTTCTATATCTTGTATATTCTAACCGATAACACATATTTTGTGGAGTAGATTTCGATCTTTTAAAAAGTTCATCCCTTTTTTTAGTCATTAGAATTAGTTCATTTGTAATCCACGGTTTATATCTTTTATTATTGATCACTGTTTTATATTTTATTGCACATTTATATATTTCATCGAAAATATCACATAATCTATTATAGAGTTTTAATGGACAGTTGATAGATAAAAGGTTCGACCAAATAACTGCACTCAACTTTTCTTTCACTATTTTGTTATCAATAATTGTACTTACATGTTCAGGCCGTTCGCTCTCTCCATAATTACGTGTACGTAAAGTAAGTCCCGTTAAATAATGATCCGTTATCTTCTGAGCTGTATAAACAAACGATGCAGGCAGCGCCGAGCATCCTCCGTCCCTTACCCACATATGATCGATGCAGGACACGACCAAACGCCCATCAATTATCTCTTCTCTCGTGACGTCATCATAGGCACACTGCAACCCGTACTGACATAACATGTCTTTATATCTCGATGTTGACGAATTTACTGTACCGTGCAATATGTTAATGTTGACATCACCAGCCAGGATAATATCAGTCGTCGCTGGGACACCCCGTAATAATTCATCCAATTCTTCCACAAATCTATTTTTATTAGTATGTGGGGGCCTGTACACGACGATAACGTATATAGGTCGTTCATTCTTTATTGTCATAAGGCCGTGCAATACCTCACAAGAAATACCGCTGTATTCAGTAGGTGTACAAGTTATTGTATCTTTGATAAACATTAAAACTCCTCCCCCTCTTCGATTATATCTTGTATATGCATGTGTATTGTAGCCCGGTATATGGTACAATGGTATTTCATATTCTTTTAAATTTATTTCAGTTAATACTATAATTTCTAGCTTATTTAAATATCCATCCAACAACAACAATATTTCATTAAAGTTTTTACGCATTGATCTTATATTTAAATGTACAATATTTATTGACGCATTTTGTTCATCCATGAACTGTTGTAGACGGTCTTTGTTATGAATTCGTTCATAATAAATGCCATTGTTATCATTTTGCACAATTGTGCCCTTTTTTCTCACCATTAAAGACGCAAATTACTATTACCTAGAAGGTGGTTTTCGATATCCTTCTCACTTTTAATTTGGTAAATTTTATTTTCCGCTTCACTTTTCTTAATAAGTACTTTAGAGTTTTGTATCCAAATATACTTATATGAGCTTTTTAATTTATTCTTAGCGAGATAAAATAATTCTCGAGTTTGTGGAGCAATATTTTCATTTATGTATATTGGACCTTCGGTATTATCTCCATAAAGCTGATTATTATTAATACATCGTTTTCTTGCTTTTAGCCACTTATCGCGAGCCGTTCGACTTCTCAATCTCACAACCACCGGGCGCGGCTTTCCGTTATTTTTTTCTCTTCCCACCCGCCAAGCACTCTCTATTTCATCTTCCATTTCCAACAGATGTGAAATTTTTCGCACAATTTCGACTATATTCTCTTTTTCTTTGTATTGAACACCAATCAACTCGACGTTTTTTTCTCTTTCTCGATTTTCTAACACACATATACGTTCTTCCATCATTTTATTGCATTTCTCTAAGTGAATATTTCGTTGTTGTAAATCCGTAATTTGATTTTCATGCTTCGTGAATTTTTCAATTGCTTCCATCTTAAAATCTAACATTTCTTTGTACTTCTCTGCATAGTATTTAAATTGTAAGTTAATTTCCTCCAATTTTTTGCTCATTCCCTCTATTATAGCCATTCGTTCATTAATTTGTTCAAGTACGACTTCATTGTCTTTAGCCGTCGGTGAACGTGGAGTTCCTACCCCCGCTTTTAATTCTTCACACGAATCACATATGCCTTTAGTACTAAAACAAATTATATCTTTTACACATTTTCTATGAAACACATGTTTGCACTTTTTACACTCCACATTGTCTTCCTTGTTATTTGGTAAAAACTGTTTGCATTTTTTACATTGCATTTTCGGCATTTTAGTGTTAATTATTCGAGCCAATCGTAAAAGTATTAGGCTTATAAATCCTATTACGCAACAGGCGTCCGTTCGCTGAGAGCGCGCGCGCAGACTGAGCACTAGGCACTGAAAACGGTTTTGTAACTCGAGCTGAAAGGTTTCGGGACTTTGGAACAGAGCACGAGGGGGACGGAGCGTTGACTTCGTTAGACGAGACCTCTCTAACTTAACGTTTAGGTTCAGTGTGCCTCTAACCATTCGGTGATCGCTACCAGTTTTCACCCTCGCGATCACGGAGACATCACTTAACAGTTGTCGTCTGGTCGTCATAATGAAGTTGATCTAATTTTTTGTCGAACCGTCGGGGCTCGACCAGGTCCACTTCCTGTGGGGCCGCTTCTGGAAGAAAGAGTTCATCATAAAGAGTCCCTCTTTCTCCATGAAGTCGGCCAGCTGCTGGCCCCTTGGGTTCCGTTGCCCTATTCCAAATTTCCCTAATTTCAGCTCACCGTTCTCTCTTGTGCCTAGTTTTGCATTAAAGTCTCCAATTAACACCGTATATTGGGTTTTGGAGGAATGCATGGCTCTAGAGATATCCTCATACATTTCCTCCACCTCCTCATAGGGGTGTGCCGAGGTTGGTGCGTAAACCTGTATGACCTTCAGCGAATACCGTTTGGTGATACTGAGTATCAGGTACGCAACCCTCGTCGACACACTCTCAATGTTTACAACGTTGTTAACGAGAGGCTTGTGGACGATAAATCCGACACCTCCTTGGAACAGATGTTAGCCCTCCCGGTGATAGAGCAAGTTGCCGGATTCGAGGATTACCGTGTCCTCCTCTTCTCTTCGGACTTCGGATAATCCTATAATATGCCAGCGCAACTTGTCTATGTCTTCTTCCAGCTCCACAATCTTCTCGTCAGTCCTCAGGGTGTGGGCGTTGTATGTTGCCAGGTCGAGTCGTCTTAGGTGGCATTCGAACCTTCACCGGAGATTCTTAGCACCCCCTGCCCCGCCGTTACCATGGTCGCCACCGTAGCCAGGAATAGCGGGGCCGCCGGGGACTTGGGGCCGTATCTTTGTTACATTCATTCTTAGGGGGGTATTTGCCATAGTTGTCATGCTTGGCGAGCGGGTTGGCAGCCGCAGTTTCTTTTTATTGTATTTTGCTGTTATCAGGAAGATGCTGCTGCCCATCTCCTGACTGTTTCCCTTTGTCACGTTCTTAGACACCCACGGGAAGATATGGGGTAGTGGATATTCTCAACCGCCACTACACGGCGTGATAATGAGTGTAATGTTTCGTAATTTTTGGCTCCACTATTTTTAAAAGCTTGTAGAAGGTGGCTTTTGTCATTCGTGTGAAATTTTTAAAAAGAATATCATTGTTTAGCTCTAAATCTTTCTATATTGTGTTGT
This sequence comes from Parnassius mnemosyne, assembly GCA_963668995.1. NCBI lineage: Eukaryota > Metazoa > Arthropoda > Insecta > Lepidoptera > Papilionidae > Parnassius > Parnassius mnemosyne. The sequence continues at coordinate 11,234,133 of CAVLGL010000126.1, read as the reverse complement.
TACGTTTCTTCAAATAATATTTCATCCAGATTGTCCCTTTCTTGCATTTTTTCCCCGCACTTAACACAAAATATGCCGCACTTATAGCTACTAGCTACGCGTTCATGTCTAACCAAACATAAAGGAGGCGCGTGAGGTATAGACGAGTTGCATGCGACAAGCGCACGGTTATAGACGATAAGCTGCATGCATATTATAGCACAGCGTTTGTTGACATAAAAGCTGAGGTGGTCATTAGCACGCTATTAAGACATGAAAAACAATTTTTTTTCTTTGTCTTCCTTTCTGTCTCTCTGTTTGTCTGTCAAGGCTAATATTTGGAATGGCTGAATCTGAAAGTTGATTTGGATTTAACTTTATGAACAGATAAAAAGTAACACCGAGAGTGATATTGGCTATATTTTATCCGGAAAACATGCAAACTTTTTACATTTAAATGAAAAAGTGATTTGTTTATTTTATGATAACAAACACATAATAATTCATTACACATAATAATATTCATTAGTGCAACATTAACCTGCATAAGATTTTTTGTACACTTTAGTTGGCCATCTTTTGAGCGTAAATATTTTAATATAATTATTATTTAGAGTAATAAGGTAGTTCGCTCGCTAATAGAAAAACAACGTGAGGATGAATTGTAAATGTTCTGATGCGATCACAAATTAACTAGGGTCACTGAGATGCGAAATGAATGGACATGGATGAATGTTTACTTACAATTACAATAATATATATTCTGAGGAAATATATCATTTGATTTGTGTTTAATGGTTTTAGGATTGATATTTCATGGTCTTTGATGGATATCTCGTAAACAGGATTGTAAGAAAAAGTTGTAGCAAAATTTTTTAGTTCTCAATTTTACACAAAAATAGTCTTTTCACTTTATCGTATATGTCATAAAGTTTTGATGCAAAATCGATTTTTAACAATAATTCTTACTTCAACATAATTTTAAAACAAAACTCTGAGTAAAAAATAAAAGATATACAACCTCTTTTTACATGAAATTAATAGATCTTCAATTTTCAAATTAAACATTTTCAAAAGTAAAGAACTGAGTTTAAGTGGCATTTCGATAGCTGAACTACTTCCACAAAGACCACAATAAAAGTTCTACAGGGTTATTTTTGGTTTAAGTTCTATCTGGACCAAGTCACGAGTAAAAGCAAGTTATTTATTTATCTTTATTTTTTATTTTATTATTTCATTATATTTCATTAGCCTTTTCTTGAGTTGGCATGAGAAGCTTTCGTAATATGTATGTATTATTTCCGGAAAAGTCAGCAATAACAATATTCCTCTTATGCGGCTTTCAATAACAAAGAACGTTATGTTTGTTATGCTATTTTTTTCTAATTGCAAAACCCAATTTCGTATTTTCATTTCATGCTTAGACGCATACAAAGGGATTCTACGTCAATACGCAAAGTAAGAATGCGAAGTGCCTCGTCCCCACTTATTTTTGTGTAGCATTGTAGCCACTCTATTCGTAATAAAAAATATACTAAAGCCACAAAGTACGTACCAAAAGTCGACTTAGTTTCATTAAGTGAACTATGTATAATTAAATATAAAATTATTATAAAATTGTAACAAAATTTGCAATGTCGAAGTGATTGTAAAAGCAAGACAGGTAAACTGTACGCTCTTTTGTCACCCTCATTCTATAAAAAAGGAGGTGGGTTTGTGGGTACATTCTTTACATAATACTCGCCAACCCTACACTTCGTGAGTTATAATTTTCCATCATTTTTAACTCCCCTTCCCAGCACAAACTTACTTTACATTTGCGCTATCTTAAACTGTAATGAAATAGTACGTATTACTTATCAAAAGTTAAGAAACAATTTTAAACTGTCATAAGAAAAATAATGTTATAAAATTTGCTTAATTTCTCTCGAAATAATCTGATTGTAGACGAGGCAGAAGACATTTGCATAACTTTTTTCCAAGTGAGGACAGAAACGACCGTCAATTAATAAGTGAACTAATCTAAGTCGAATCTTATTAAAAAACATTCCACAAAGTTTAAATCTACAAAATATTTTACATTTGTATTACGAAATTACATAATATATTTTAAGTTATTATGGTATCATCATTATTATAGCCCTACAAAAGTCCATTGCTGAACATAGGCCTCCCTCAAGGAATGCCACAAAGCACGGTACTGAACCACCTGCATATATCGACTTATTGCATCTCTGACCAACTAGTCACTCCATTTAGTGGGGGGCCGTCTCAGCCGTCAGGCCGTGGCAGCCTCGAACTTACCAGTACGAGGCAGCCACTCGAGAACATTTCTTACAATCGGTTGTTGGTTCTTCGAGCTATATGTCCGGTTGTATTTGGTTTGTATATTATTATTTCTAAGTCATATTAAATATCTTAGGATCAGACCTAATAATTATTACAATACATTCCACGTTATAACGAGCGAGAATAGTAAAACATTAAAAATTAACATATATTCGTTAATTATATGATATTCTAATTTTTTATTCTATCAGCTATCAAAGTCCCCATCTAGACGTGAAACTCCCCCCGTTATAGGGAGAATTTGCCAAATTCACCCAGCTTGGTAAACGAATTGTCAATTGAAATATTAGACTTCTCGCACTTTTGACGCTGCTTCTCGCAGGTATAACTCAAAACTTGAAAACGAGATTGTACAACCAGTGCGTGTTGCCAGTGATGACATATGAATTTGAGACGTGCGCCTTCTTTGCTGGCCGTATAAGGACCCTCAAGGTCAGCGAGCTATAAAGCTATTTTCGGGGTTTATCTGCGTGATCAACTTAGAAATGAGTATATCCGCAGTAGAACCAGAGTACTCGACATAGCTCAACGAATTATTAAGCTGATGTAGCGATGGGCCAGCTATATAGATCGAAGAACCGACAACCGATAGGGAAAAAAGTTCTTGAGTGGCGGCCTCGTACCGGTGGACGAATTGTAGGGCGTCCCCCACTAAATCGAGTGATGACCTAGTAATACGTGCACTCGAGTCGATGGATGCATTTGGCTCAGGGCCATGCTTTGCGGCATTCCATGGGGGAGGCCTTCGTTCAGCAGTGGACTTGTGAAGTGCTGTAATGATGATGACGACACAACATTACATAATGATAAAATAATTTCTTAGCATGAATGATTAGGTACCTAGCGCTCTTTTTGTAAACATTATGCTTGTACTTTCGTTAGTAGTTAGGTTTTTCTATGTTTCTGATAATCTTTTATTACTAAAGATTGTCTATGGATCAGATATGCTCCATGTTTTAGTTTAACATTCGCATCGTTGGTGAAACTTATGGGTACTTTAAAAATATACTTTATGTTATAAAAAATCAGGGAACGAGTATATTATTATTGCATAAGTGTGTGCTCGTTTGTCATCTTTATTCTATAAAAAAAGTATTTCAAAGTTTTAAAGACTTGAACTTTGAAATAACAGCCACAATTTCTTGATGGACATATTTTAGGATATCGACTATAAATACGTTTTATATGCATATATTTTTGTTATTACGAGCAAATGCTCCAATAAAGAAACCTAGGTACGCTCCTTATATATTTCTTTCTTTTCTAAGAATATCTACCCTCTCCATACCTCAATACCGCACGTAGAAATTATCGTGGATTTTTAACACAAAATAGTACAAATGATAATCGTACCTATGAGTTACTATTACATTAATCATTTCAGTTATTTTGATATTAAATAAAAAATAAGTAAAACTGTATTAGTACATTTATAGGTAGAATTGCTAATATTTTGAGCTGAAATTAGTAATTATGGTATTCTTATATTTATGAATAGCTGTATTCAGATATAAATAATTAAAATTACTTAAGTTTAACTATGGCAGGACAAAAATTACCCCGTGACGGTTATAGGTAAATCGATGTGGAAAATAAAAGTACTTAAAGCACATTAAATGAAACAGTTCGTGTTGGTGAGAAACATGATATGTACAAAACACATTTTTTGAGTATGGCACTTTAAAGATTTTGATTATATACAGATCGATATTTTGACCTCTTTAAATAATATGAGAAAATATAGATACCCATTGTATTTTTTAAGCTTTATTAATCAAGTTTTTATGGCAATTGTAAATTTTACTCAAATCATAACTATTTTTAAGAAAAAGAAAAAAACAATGCACTTGTCTTACATGTACCAAATTAAATTCAGCAGAAATGAATGAAAATTCTAGTACTTATCTGAACTAGATCATTTTTTTATTCATAACTTTTATTCATCATTTCATAGACAAAACATGTTTAGCGACAGCTAGTGAGATCTTGATAAGGTCATTAGTAGAATATTAGCGCCGTGGCTATAACGCTGCAGCATAAAGCTGCATTGGATGCCGTTTTATTGCTGCAATAATAAAGATTAAATTTACATTTAATATATCATGTATTATCTTGTTTCTTTTTTCTTTCTATATTATTTTTAACGTATGTTATTATTATCCGTGAGAATAATTACTTGAACATACATAGGTACAAGTTAATATTTTACGGGCTCTCTGCTTTTAATATCCCATTAACCCCGCAGTTTAACAACAGCTCACCGAATCGAACTCTGATAGGTTTGATTTATTGACATCACAATGATAAATACTGTGTCATGAATCAATATTTTTGGAATAAATAAAAAGTTTAGAGATGTGATGGCTCTGCACCCAATATTATACTTACTCTCTTGATTATTAATTATAACTGCACCGAATTAGTGCAATTGATCTTATGTAATTCCACAACAATTTGTCATTTATAACAATATAGCCATAAGCACAATATAACTATTAAGGTTTTTGAGTATCCACTTCGTATTGGAAAGATCAGTGTTGAGGGAAAATGATGAAGTGATGACTTGATGAAGTATACAAGGATTCGATGGGAGACGCGAACTTTGAACGGTGAACCGTCCGCCGACGTAGAATGATGAAGAAGACACACTCTGCGTGTCTCATAATAATGTGATGCAATAAAAATCTAACGTTCTTTATCATCAGTTCCTGTGTCAACAAAGGATTCAATAGAATTTACTGAAATTCGCCCTGGTTGAGGAACCAATGTAAAAGTCTTGCAAAATAATTATAATAATGTCAAATCTGAAATTTGTACCTACGATAAGACACATACCCACGATCATAAATTGATATATAGAAACATATATATTACCATATTTAACATAGTATGCTGTTTACAGTCCCGTACCCAAAGGGTAAAATGGAGCCCCATTAATATCACTATACAGTCTGTCTGCCTGCATGCCCGTCTTTCCGTCGGAATGCCACAGATCTCAGATATAATGTTGACCCTTAACCAAATGTTTAAATATAAATTATATTCAATCATGTTTCGGTACACAAAAAAGTTTTTTGTTATGTGCTGCATGCGTCTTATTGTGCATGTCGGAAGTCATTGTCGGGAGCTCATTCAGTATAGTACAGATTTATTTTGGATTCTTTTTTTATTTTCAAATTTTAATCAATGGGGGACCATCAAATGCTTTCAGTTCTTGACTATTTTAAAAAAAAAACTAAACTAATTAATACTTTGAAATTTTTATATATTATGTCACTTATTTCTTAATTACTTAAACTTTTGTAATGTTATTGTACTTGTCATTAGCAATGTATGCGTGTTACAAAAGAGCGGGTGTACGTGACGAATGAAAGTGAAAATAAATACCTAGTCAAGTCATGAGTATTGTCACACAGTAAAAACTTTTCTTTTAGAATGCTGACCACAAAAAAATTATTGAATTCGAATTTCGAATTGTTCATGAAAATAAAACTGTATACTTTTTTAGAATTTTACTCATTTTTAAATATGGAGTGGACGCTTAAAGAAGACCGTGTTCCAGTTATTGCGTTGCATCGTTGCGGTTACGCGCCAATTCAAATTATTGACATGCTGAAAAATTTAAATATAACTAAAAGATTCGTTTATCGTACCATCAAACGATACAATGAAGACTCTAGTGTAGATGACAGGTCAAGAAGTGGTCGCCTTCGGTCTGTTAGGACTCCAGCAGTGATAAAATCTGTGAAGGCGCGAATTCAAAGAAATCCCAAACGTAAGCAGAAACTGTTGGCCCTTCAGATGGGGTAAAGCAGAACCACGGTGAAAAGGGTGTTAAATGAAGACTTAGGGCTTCGGACATATCGAAGAAAAACAGTACATCGTTTGAATGCTCGTCTAATGGACCTGAGACTGAAGAGATAACGCGCTTTGTTGAAGCGGTACGTGGGACAAAATATCAGGAAATTCTTTTTTCGGATGAAAATTTTTTTACCGTAGAAGAGAGCTACAACAAACAAAATGATAAGGTGTACGCATACAGTAGTGAAGAAGTGAGCAACCGTATTCCGCGTGTCCAACGAGGTCATTTTCCATCCTCGCTCATGGTATGGTTGGGAGTTTCTTATTGGGGCTTAATAGAGGTACATTTTTGTGAGAAAGGTGTAAAAACGAATGCAGTTGTGTATCAAAATACAGTCCTGACGAACCTTGTGGAACCTGTTTCTCATACAATGTTCAATAACAGGCACTGGCTATTCCAACAAGATTCGGCGCCAGCTCATAGAGCGAAGAGCACACAAGACTGGCTAGCGGCGCGTGAAATCGACTTCATCCGGCACGAAGACTGGCCCTCCTCTATGGCAAAACTTGAAGGAAAAGGCGTGCTAAAAGCCTCATCCCAATTTGGAGTCACTCAAGACATCCTTGATTAAGGCAGCCGCCGATATTGACATGGACCTCGTTCGTGCTGCGATAGACGACTGGCCGCGCAGATTGAAGGCCTGTATTCAAAATCACGGAGGTCATTTTGAATAAACTTTAGTGTCATAAGAATCTATGTTTTGTTAAGTTCATTTTGGTATATAATTGGTTACATAATGAATAAACTTGTTTCAATTATTTTATATTAAACATGTGACAGAATTTATGACCTGACTAGGTAATTTAGATTTAATTTTTGATTGTTATAAACTGCGTATATATAGAACTCTTAATTTTCAACAACTCTTAGAAAAATACTCTAAATATTGTTTAAAATTTAACTGTTAATGTATAACCAAAACAAACAAACGAGAATATGCATTTAGAAGCAATTTCATTACATACGAAAACACTTCTTTATTTTGATTTCCGTTTAAGAGCAATATATCACATTTAGGCGGGGCGCAAACGTGGACACTTTTTGTTACCGACACGAGACACCATCACAGGAAACCGTAGTTTCTGTGTCCGATAGCCGCTATCGTCGCCGATTGCTACTTCTGGAGACTGGTAACAATTCGTTGCTTATTTTCCATCTGATTTATCTTGTGCTTGCTTGTTGTGTTGATTACACGTTGACTGTATTGTATTCGCCGTCGCCGTCAATATTTAGATGCAAATCAACCACTTCAATGTCAGCGCCGTACAATTATAAGGAAATTGGGTTTGTATTGCTTGTGTTTTCAACTGACAACTTAAAGTTTCCAGTTACCTACACTGAACACTTTTTGATTGGCAGTCGGCATGTGTCAAGTGGAAGCAGCTGGACACAAAAAGTGTCTGCGTCTGCACAATGAATGGCTAATTTCATATTGATTACATGAAAATAAATTATTCATTGGCCTAAAAGAGTCGTGACAGATATTACAATGCCAGAAATACGTAGTATAGTGATTATTTAGAACCATGCAGCACTTTTCTCTTTAATATTCGAAATTGATAAATCGGTCAATTTAAACAACTTTTTCACTTTATTCAACAAATTATATATTCACATCATTTGATGGACTTAAAATATAACATGATAAAATTATGTGCTTGAAAAATTCAATGAATGATAATTCTTAGAGAGTATTATATGTTCTGTATCAAGTATCAGTACTGGATAACAATATTGGTAACAATATACCATACTTTTACTAAATTAAGCTTTGTAAAATCCCTCAAAATGTACCAATCTGATAGTTAGAGTACTGATACAGTTGAATATGGGTCTCACAAAATTAAGAAGAATGCGCTACTTATGTGATGGCATATGGATAAGCAACTATAGGACGAAATTGGCGTTGTTTCGATCAGACAATATTTCTTTCCATCTAAACATATCATTTTGTTTACCTTGAGTAAATTGTGCTCGCGTGTTTATAAAAATTTAAATCCGTATCATCCGATACAATAATATACAAAGGCAAATCGTACTAACGGCTTTTTGCTGTATCTGCTCCAATTTATTTTCTATACAATTATAGTAGGGAAGCTTAAGCTAAATAATGTTATTACAGTTTACAATATATACAATTAAATATATGTATGGTATGGAAAACAAAAGACGCTCTCTCTGATTTCGCATTGATTTTTTTTTTTTGTAAGCTCAAGAGCTATCATTAAACGCTAAAAAACTTGAAAGAATATAACAATTACCGAAAATCAAACCATTTATATACATTTGATTGTTCAATGATCAGAATGTCACGTATAAACATAACAATAAAAGATTGTGCCGCCAAGAATGTTAAAACTCCAACCAAGTAGAGATTTCAATAAAACTTTAGTATTCGAAGATTACAAAGATATCTTTGTGACATTAGAAGAATTTGCAGTTTTATTGCTTTAAGGTTGTTATACAATTGTGTTCATTACTTAATTTCTATTTACGTCGTTTATAAGTTCGTTACACTTTAGTTTTTGTGTTTATTACACATCAGAAAAGTAGTTAATTTAATAGGTAATTGTAGGGAAGACAACACTGAAAAGTCAATTTAATTTAACGTATTTATTTTTCGGCATAATGCGAAGCACGTTATGTTTTATAGTTATATGATAAAAGTTTCTTTTTCATCTTATAATAATAACAATGCGAAAAGTAGAATTTCATAGCTCTCAACAAGGGTATCGCTCTTGACAGTCAGATTTAAAGCAACGGGCAAAGAGCAAATCTAATTGCCTTTTTTGTTATCGAATTTTCCTAATTCACTACTGAACCATTACCGCTTAGAGGTGGTGAAAGTATATCCCGTAGGTGCCGTAAGCGGCGACAGAGGGAAATAAATTAGGAGGTGGACAGCAGCGTCTTCCTAATAATGACTAAAAGTAAAAACTGCGGTTGCCAACCCGCTTGCCAAGCGTCACAACTATGGCAAATGTGGCGGGTGGAAGGAAAAGGGGAGATCTCCCGCCGGGCAAGGTGTTGTGCCCGGGGAGCGGCCAACGCTCCGATTGATAGTTCGGAGCTATTCTATATATGCTGCTTTAACTTCGGAACTTTGTTAGTGCGATTTAGGCATCAATGTGTTTCGCTTGTGGTGCGACGACAGCGCCGCCACATCACCCCCCTGCTCAGACCGGAGGTCGACAGTGCAGTCTAGATGTCGACGAATTTGCAAGTGCTAGGGAATTGCCTTGTAGTCTGCGGTGAGTCGAGAAGGAGGCAAGTAATCTGCGAGAGTGCCGTGAAGCAGAGGCGAAGAGTAAGGCTCAGAGCCGTGCCGAACACTGTAGCGCAGAGAGTAGCTTGAAAGAACAGGAAGCATTATTATTCCAGTGCTGCGATGAACCTTTGTAAAGCTAGATGGCTTGCAGAATGTGAAGACTGCCGACAATTTCTGCTCGGGAGCGAATGAATGGGGTACTTGAGGATGATGACGAATGTTTGAAGTTGTAGTTTCCGAAGGTTGTTGATTGCATGTTCAGATCACGTCGGGGTCACCACTGTGGCGGGTGGAAGGAAAAGGGGAGATCTCCCGCCGGGCAAGGTGTTGTGCCCGGGGAGCGGCCAACGCTCCGATTGATAGTTCGGAGCTATTCTATATATGCTGCTTTAACTACGGAACTTTGTTAATGCGATTTAGGCTTCAATGTGTTTCGCTTGTGGTGCGACGACAGCGCCGCCACAGCAAACATCCCTCCTATGAGGCAATTTATGGGAGCGGCCTATGGTTAGCACTGGACTTTAATAGGCTGTAGCTATATCAAACCATATTATTTCTAAACATATTTTATTTCTATACAACGTTATTATTTGCCATGCTTGAAAAAAATATTTTTAATTTTATATCATTGTACATAGTTTGGATACTATTTACAAAATATTGTACAATACGTTCTTGTTTTTTACAACCTCTTTTCGTTATAAGTTTAATGGTTTCTTTTAGAAATTTAAGAAGTTCTTGACAAGAAAAGGAAATATATACGCTGCTTTTAGTCTTTTCACAGTTTTCAATTTGCTTGCAATATTACCACATTATTTATGTTTCTGTAAAGATATAAATGTCTTTTTGCTAGATTTAATATTTTTCTAATTGGTGGATAATACTCGTGAATAATGTATTTTGGCTGGTTAATCATTTTAAAATAGAACCACTATAATTTAAATTTTTTTCCTATGATCAGTTAACTCCTAGATATGGAACTTTCTCATAAAGGATACGTCACTAATGTTCACGGGCAAATTTGCAATATCTCTAAAACTAATAAAGTATAAGGTTGTTGCAAACTTAATCACCAAATAGTAACCGCACCTATACACGGCGTAGCCTGCAAACTGCACCTGATAAGGAAGTGATCGACTAATGACAGTATGTAGCAATAGATTCTGCCGACAAATTTCCTGCAAATTTTTTTGGCAGAATCTATTGCTAAGATGGTATGCCTCGTTTCCAGTTAAAATATCTCCGGTTCTTTACACTTACCATTCTCTCTCTCTTAAGCTGCTATTATATGATGGTATTCTGTGAGAGTGTGGTACTATCCCAGTCGAGTCGATCCACTCGTGCTACTACCATAATATAGCTGCAGCTTGACTCTATTAATTAAAAACGTGACTGTGCCAAACGTGTTATCTGTTAGGGTCAGTCACGGCCAAAGCGGTATGGGTTAAAATAATATTTTTAAATTAACAGTTACAAATTTGTCACTAAATCTTGACACGTACTCGTATTTCACAGCGAAAGACATAGGCATTTTGGAGTTATTCTCTAAAATATAATATTCAACAAAGAATCCGGTTCCGCTGGAGCAATATGTTTCTCGATATCTAATTTCTGACTAAATTTTAAAGTTGAAATCACATCTCAAACGAAGAAAATAATGGCGTTTTTGATGGAAGGCTGCTAGCTTGTATTCGAGCTACAATTAGTAGTTTTTGCGAGAATTTGTAGTTTATCATATCTAATGTAATGGCGGGAGCCTTCTTGGATATATTCACAAACTGCAGACTTCCCGCAATGTTGGTGTTTCACGTCAGCTATTTTTTCTTAAAGAACACATAGCTGACGTGTAAAACCAACGTTCCGTGAAGAGAGCATCGATTCCTGCCAAGGATGATACGTGAGGCTATTGATATTAAAAAAAAAACCTAATTTCAATAGAGAAGAATAGCAAGGAATGAATAAGGAGGCTGGGTAATACCACCTGCTTGAGATCCTGTAATTAATAAAATTAAAACTAAACCCAAGCCTACCACTGCTAGACTTCAAGACACAGTAAGTACACATATAGTAGTACGTAGATCGGACCAAAATTAATAATTAAAAAAGCTGGTACTCCGAGTTAACTCTGACATCGGGGCGTCAATCACCTTAGTCCCCCGTGACCATGGTTGCTGTAAAGCACCTAAAACGTCGGGAATAAATAAAAAATAAGATAATTAAACGCGATAGAATCAAATCAGGGGTGAAAACGGATCTGCATTTTAATTCTTAATCGAGGATAAATGTAGATGTCTATGGGCCACAGCATCCACTTACGATTAGGTGGACTAGGTGCTCATTTGTCACACTTATTTTATAAAAAGAGTACAATACAAAAAACACAAAATATACCTTCTCAATTTATTTAGGCTTCTTGTAATAAGTATACATAACCCAAATTTTTGATTATAATAAAAACAACTGTCATTGTTAAAGAAATAAACTTTTTTTATTTTTGATATCAAAAAAATATCTTTAAAAGATGCCCAGTTTTCCTTACCTAAATAGCAATTTTTTTTAAAGATTTTACCGGTATTAAATGTGGCAGGTATGATTTTTAACCTGAAATCAAGTATTTTTTTTAAATTCTAAATATACCTATCTTAGTTCTAATACAATAAAGAAGCTCGAAATAAACAATGAACTCAAAAGAAATTAACCAATGAATAATTTGTTAGTTAATAAAATCATAGATATTGAAATAAGTAATGAACTTAAGTAGGTATTCTAATCCGGAAGAGCAAACGCGTCAATAAATATTATTACCATAAAGAGTTTCTTTATACAGTTGCTTGTTAATATAATTTCGTCTCGAATATCGTAATAAGTGCAAACGGAGCAATTTCGAAATTCCATCATTTTATAATTGGTACTTCTTCCGATGTATTTCTATTAGGGAAGGCATTTCGTATAGAGGTTTATTATGTATACATATATTAATATACGAAATTTATTACATTACTATAGTGATGCTGTTTTTGGAATTGCTTGGACGTTAGTTAACACCATCTCAAACTTCTTTTAATATCAAGAAGTTAATAAAAGTAAACCTAAAAACGATGAAGAAAGAACTGCACCTAAGGTGATTATAATGTGGTGATTATTGATCGCAGTACTTAAAACCTAGCATCGTAGTGAGCGTTCAAGGTATAGTCTCAACAATTTCGCATTCGTTATTTTCGAATTTTGTCAAAGCATTTTAATTAAAGTAAAAAATATAAAACGAGTAAATAAATTATCTCCTAGATTTTTGTTATTGATGTCAGTCGACATTTACGATTATCTCAAAATAAAAGTGGTTTTCTATTATTCTGCTTCATTACTGGTTGTGTTTCTTATTCAAAATTTGAAGACATCTGTAGTAATAATAATATATTACATAAGATGCGAATTTATGCCACCATTATGAGAACAATGAAAAAGGTTTTACGATGAGTTTTATTGCCCTATATTTTTCAGGTACCACTTAGAATCTTCTAAAAATACGTAATAAGCCATTATTTAAATATAAATTTTAATTTCACCAGTTTCCTAAATTATATGCAAGCCATAAATAACTATTCGTATTATTTTTAATGTTGTTAAATACATTGTTGTTAAAATTATGTAAATTCATTAAATTTTCCTACACCTTAACATTTTCAACTTAAAGAGAGAGGAATAAAATTGGCTGACGGCATGCTAGGACACGCGATGCGATCGCGTGCGAAAATGACAATGTTTTTGACTAAATTACTTCTGTAGTATTTTCTAAAGTAAGTCGTCTTACTTACTACTAAAGTAACGTACGTCGCCGAGTACCGGAACAAACTTGTGTCTTAAGTCGAGTCTTTGCTGAACAAATTCCCGGATTGGGGGCGACTAAACCCAGTCCAGTTTAATCCTCAGAAGATACAAGTTTGCACGTTTACCGCTAAAAAGAACCCCTTTGTCGTATCTCCTCAGTTTGAAGGCACTTCCCTTATTGCCTCAGTCAGTATCGGAATCCTCCACGTCGCAATACCGAGTGACGTGTAGTTTCGTGCTCACTTGAAAGAGAAGGCCAAATTGACCTCTAAAAATCTTCATGTGCTCAGCAGTGCGGGACAGTATTCCATGCCGGCACAACGCCTGCAACTTTACAAGGCGCAGGTTCAGCCTCACATGAAATACTGTTCGCGTCTCTGGGCCGAGGCACCCCAGTGCCAGCTCCTTCCACTTGACTGCATCCAGCGCAAAGTGGCTCGAATCGTCAACGACCGAGTCCTTTCCGATCGGCTCGATTCATTGGCGCTGCGAAGATATGTTGCATCACTTTGCATTTTCTTTCGCATTTACCACGGGGAGTGTTCTGAGAAATTGTTCGGATTAATCCCAGCTGCCAAATTTCACGAGCGCACATGGCGGCAGAACTCCTGATACCATCCACACCATCTGGACGATTGGCGGTCCACCACTGTGCGATTTAGAAGATGTTTTCTTCCTCGCACAACTTCCTTGTGGAACCGATTACCACCAGCGATTTTTCCGGACCGATATTACTTAGGGACCTTCAAGAAAAGAGCCCACTCCTTTTTAAAAGTCTGGCAACGCATCTGCAATTCCCCTGGTTCCCCTGGTGTTGCAGTTGTTCATGGGCGGCGGTAGTCACTTACCATCACGTGAGCCGCATGCTCGTTTGCCCCCTCTACTATAAAAAAAAAAGTTTAAATCTATATCGCTGGCTGAAATCATGCACGATATGGAAGTCAAAAATATATATATATACGAATTTATAATATTTTCTCATCTTACGAAACCTCTGTTAAATAAAAATAGCTATAAATATAATGATTTCTTATATTTACGCGAACACTACACATTGAATAAAAGCGACAATAAAAGTTTTGGCCAAAGGTATGAATTTCGCAATAACACCGCAAAAAATTCCGTATGAAAACATTATCTGTAGTGTTGAGGACTGTCTGTATAAAAATAATATTGGTAATGAAGATTTAGAGGCTCTACGTCAATACATTTTGTCCTTGTTACGTCGAAGCTCAACGCCGAAATTAAATCTTCCCAAAGATGAATTTACTGCATTGAAAAACTTACAAAACAGACCAGATCTTACGATTCTCCGCGCAGATAAAGGTAATGCTATGGTTATAATGGATACGTCGGATTACAATTTTAAAATACAACAACTTTTATATGATGAAAGTACGTACGTCAAGATCAAAACAGACCCTACAACTAATACGCTTAAAACAACTAGCGATCTAATAAAGAAATACTCCGACAAATTGAATCTATACGTTAATTCGATAATACCTGCGTGTGCTAAACCACCGAAGTTGTATGGGTTACCAAAAATACACAAACCGAACGCTTCATTACGTCCAATAGTGAGTCAGATCGATTCGCCAACTTACAGGTTGGCTCAACACCTAGCAAAAGTACTATCACCGCTCAGAGGACACACAAGAGCACACACTAAGGATTCATACCATTGTGTCAGTGAGGTAAAAGACAAATGTCTTACTGACAATGAAACTATGCTCAGTTTTGATGTTTAGTCTCTATTTACATGCCTACATGTTGAAGACTGCATCTCAATTGTAACTAGGAAACTAGAGGAAAACAACATGCCAGCAGAATATGCAGTACTACTCAGACATTGCCTTACATCTGGATATCTATTGTGGAAGGAACAGTTTTACAAGCAAGTAGATTGTGTTGCGATGGGCTTACCGGTATCTCCCATTGTCGCCGTTATTTTCATTGAGAATTTGAGGGGAAAGCCCTGCTTACTGCACCAGTAACAAGCGGTACGTAGATGATACTTTCACAATTTTACCATCAGACAAAGTAACTGCATTTTTAGAACATCTTAAGTCCATAAACTCTAAAATTCAATTTACTATGGAGTTAGACTTACTTATAACACCGTAGGTCACACTTTGTACAGAAAAAAGACCCATACAAACCACCATCACCCTTCAACGTTAGCTACCGTGGGCAAATATTTGTTGCAGAGAGCACGAGGGCTCTGTAACGTTAAACATCTGGCCACCGAGCTTCAGCACGTCAAGCAGGTTCTGCACGACAACAAGCTTCGGGTCCCGCGCCTACGTCACAGTGACCGAGTGAAGCCGGACACAGTCGAGCGTGTGCCTGCTGTACTACCATATGTCAGAGGTGTCACAGACAAGATTGGCTAATCTTGAAGTGAGCTTCTATTAGTACATTCTTCAAGCCGCCGAAGAAGATAAGTCAGTTCTTACCATCCGTCAAGTGCAATATTCCTCTACAAGATGCAGGAGTGTACAAGCTTGATTGTGAGTGTAGTCTCTCATATATAGGGCAAACAAAACGATCAATATAAACCCGCGTAAAAGAACACATAGCTAACGTGAAGCTTGCTGGAAAGCAACCAAAACGTCGGGAATATAAAATAACTTAATTAAGCGCGATAAAATCCGTAAAAGTAGTTTTATTCAATAGCTATAAATATAGTAGAAAAATAATAACCTTCATACATCCCAAGAAGTGATAACGATACCGACAATATTATTATCATACACCGCTGAGCATATTGATAAATCAGCATTCAAAATTACTTTATAAAATTTTAGTAGTGCAAGTAGAGATCTAAAATGATATGTCAGAATTTTCTTCAACCAAGTGTTTTTTTATGAAAGTCGTGTTGGTATTTTACCCTAAATATATCTTAAGATACTTGTAAACTAATCTAACCACAGCTCGCAATTTAAAATTTATATATAAAGAGGTTATACGAACAATACTTATTTTCGAAAAACAAAACATCACATAGTATATTGGATATCATATAATATATGCACAATCTGTAACAGTGGAGTAAAAATAAATAACTGCATTTTGAGCTCAGTTTTTAATAATAATAATTATAATAATAATATACCCATAATCTACAAAAGAAACCATTACTGAAAAAATTAATAAATACACAGAACTAAAAGAAGAAGTAACTAGAACCTGGAAAATGAACAAAGTATACATTGTGCCGCTGGTGCCCTGCAGTACTGGTGTGATCCCGAAATATTTATCCCACTCTTTAAACTATTAGATCTTTCTGAAAATAGTTATATTACCATGCAAAAAGCAGCCATCCTCAACACTTGCCGTATTGTCCGAAAATTTTTGCAAGAAGACATCACAAATTTTGATTCCCACAGAGATGCGCACCTGGCTTAGGCCTGTGAGCATTTCTCAAATACCAAGATCTTAGAAAATTTTAAAAAAAAAAGTATACATAATAATAATAATAATCCGTCCGCCGAGAATCTGTCAGTTGTGGTTGATTCAGACGATAATGGAACAGTCGTCCAGGAACTAGAACTGGAATAAATGAGGAGAACATTGGTAGAGGCGATTGAGGAAACTCACACTACGCCTCTCGAAAATCGACCGCGACTTCCTCGCATAACCCTAAGCAAGCGAAACTGGGCTGTTGTGAGGGCTCTTAACTCAATTCTGGTGACCTATTTGGAAGCCAGCCGGGAACTTTACGAGACGGACTCAATCCTACGTGGAGCCGCACTAGCAGTATGCCTTATTATTAGTGCCAAGCTCCTCATAGCTGGACGTGATATTAGACACAGTAGTGCAATCCCAACCTAGAGAATAAGAATTGAGGATTGTATAGCAAAGGCTAGGGCCCTCATCGGAACACTGATATGCTTCAAGTCAGGCAATAACAGGCCAAGAATTGTGAGCACCGTCAGGATGCCGATTGCTGGCTGGTGTTTGCTCCATATAACGCAACACTGACAGTATTTTTTAACAATTTTGATTTATTACATTTATATTGTTCAAATAATTGTAATTCACAGTAAAATTATATTGTTTTTCTAGTTTGCGCGTTTACCGCTAAAAAGAACCCCTTTGTCGTATCTCCTCAGTTTCAAGGCACTCCCCTTGCTGCCTCAGCAAGTATCGGAATCCTTGGCGTCGACATATCGAATAGCGTGCAGTTTCGTGGTCACTTGGAAGGGAAGGTCAAATTGGCATCTAAAAAGCTTGGCGTGCTCAGCAGAGCGAGACAGTATTTCATGCCGGCACATCGCTTGCAACTTTACAAAGCGCAAGTTCGGCCCCACATGGAATACTGTTCTCATCTCTGGGCCGGGGCACCCCAGTGCCAGCTCCTTCCACTTGACCGCATCCAGCGCAGAGCGATTCGAATAGTCGACGACCGAGTTCTTTCCGATCAGCTCGATACACTGGCACTGCGTAGAGATGTTGCATCTTTTTGCGTATTTTATCGCATCTATCACGGGGAGTGCTCTGAGGAATTGTTCAGACTAATTCCAGCCGCTTAATTTCACCATCGCACGTCGCGACAAAACTCGCGTTACCATCCGTACAATCTGGATGATTGGCGGTCCACCACTGTGCGATCTAGAAGAAGTTTTCTCCCTCGCACAACTTCTTTGTGGAATCAATTACCACCAGCGAATTTTCCGAACCGATACGACTTAGGAATCTTCAAGAAAAGAGCTTACACCTTTCTAAAAGGCCGGCAACGCATCTGCAATTCCCCTGGTGTTGCGGTTGTTCATGGGCGGCGGTAGTCACTTACCATCAGGTGAGCCGCAAGCTCGTTTGCCCCCTATTCTATAAAAAAAAATACTGGTAATATAAATGCTAAATTGTGATTAAGTAATGATTGTATATTATGATTTGTTAATTATTTTATTTTTGTTATGTTTAACGTTTATAAAATGTCTAATGTTAATAACAATAGTGGAATCAATGCATGATTTAATTTAAATAATTATATATCACTAAATTCTGATATATTTATTGATCTCTTAATTCTTGTATTCAATTTAATTCACTGCATATGTCAACTTGTGTCTATTTTTTTATGAAATGTGTGTAACACCTGTAATTAAGTCAACACTTAGTTTTTATGATTTTTTGCAAAAATATTATGCTTTTGTTAGTGTATGTCTTGTTGGTGTTAAATAAATAAATAAATAAAAATAAAATTAAACCACAACTTTAATATAATTGATTTCCGCAAAGTAACGCCTGATTCTATTAACTATCTTAAAAAGGCTAGCACGGCCGACAAGGCAAGACTCATCATCATCATCATCATCATTACAGCCCTTCACAAGTCCACTGCTGAACATAGGCCTCCCTCAAAGAATGCCACAAAGCACGGTCCTGAGCCACCTGCATCCATCGACTTCCTGCATGTCTTACCAGGTCGTCACTCCATCTCTCTCTGGGACGCCCTACACTTCGCCTACCGGTACGAGGCTGCCACTCGAGAACCTTTCTTCCCCATCGGTTGTCGGTTCTTCGAGCTATATGGCCGGCCCATTGCCACTTCAGCTTACTAATCCGTGAGTAATCCGTAAGACTCTATGGGTCAAATTAATAAAACTCTTAAGTTAAGAATCTTTCCGATGTCGAGTTTCCAATGGATAAGTGGTCCTTTTATCTAAAGTATAATTTTACACCTTAGGTCTCCCAAAATCGTTAGAGACTGTGACCGTTGACGTGGAGATGGCCATTGTGATCGGACAGAAAGATAATGCCCTTAAAAGTTTGGTAGGTAATTAAATTCGGGTGTTCCCTGTTTTTAAGTCACTAAAGCAGAGAAAAAAGGGAAATAATCTGATTGTTACTAAAGCCGAAAAGGGCGATACTGTTGTCTATATAGAGAGTAGCGGGTAGCCACAAGGTTAACGATGTTATCCAAGGTGGAGAATTTGAGCTATTGGCGTCTGATCCAACCAAAAATTTTACTTCGTATGTTAAGCCATGTATACAACATTCATCATATTATGTTTTTCCCGATCATAACTCGTCTCGGAGCAGTCATGTTCCAATTAATCCTTAAGCACCCATTTTATATGGGTTACCTAAAATACATAAAGGACATATTCCTATTCATCCAGTTGTCTCATATATAGTTACACCAGCTTTCATTGCAAAAAAATTAAAGTTCCTCCTTCGAATTCGGCGTTATACCGACACAGTTCAACCAGAATCGACTCTTCCAAAGTAATCCGAAGAGGCACTATGAATAATTGTAGCGACCAATGCTACATGGAACGGGCCCACCACCGAATCAGGCTGACACTGTCGCATTTTGGCGTGGCCTGTGGTAAGAGCCCGTTAACCACAGCGAGAGCACTTAGGCGGAAGTATTGGTGAGTCATTGTGTAAATACGCCCATGGACTCCGTCATTATAACGCCGGACGACATACCTGAGGCGGTCTGAAGGGCTCCGAACTGGAAAAGACCGGAGCTCGATGGACTGTATCACTTTTTTTTATAGGATAAGGGCGACAAACGAGCACACATTCCACCTGACGGTAAGTGGTTGCTGTGGCCCATAGACATCTACATTTATCCTCGACTACGAATATCAAAATGTAGATGCATTGTCACCCGTGAGGACTAAGATGGAATGCTTTGTTTCCAGTAAAAGGGTCTCCGGTTCTCTACAATTACCATACGAAACACAGCAGCAATAAGCTGCTATTTTACGCTGGTATTCTGTGAGAGCGTGGTCCTTCCCTGGTCGAGCCGACCCATTCGTGTTGCAACTATACCAGAAATATAGCTGCAGCATGGCTCTACCACGTATATATCACTACTGGCTTTAGGGGCTCGTGGTGTATCACGCTGTGTTTTTATTTATTTTATTATTTTGACAACATCTTTCTTGAAAATAGAAATAAAGTGAACATATCCTCGCGGGTGAGTCCAACCTCAATGGGCATTGCTGAAAACCAACGCTACCGCAATGCTGCGATAGCATTATTTTGAGTCATTGCCCTTTTCAGCACCACAATATTCATGCAATCGGATCATTTTATGCCTGTTTTTTCTTATTTACTTTTATCTTTGATGTTTTTATGTATCATTTCAGTTTCTGTATCAAAACTATATGAGTGTAAATTTCTGAATAAATGCATGTCTATATCTATGTCTATGTCTATGCTTGCCCGACAATTTCAAGTAGCTCTCGACCAGAATTCGCTCCAGGGCCTCTTCAATTCTGGGTTATATATACCACAGTACCAAGCAAATACCGCCCCATAACGTATCTACCTACCATATACAAAACACTTACATCCATTTTGAGCACGAGAATCACTCATCACCTGAACTTAAATCAAGTAAGTGGACACTTTGGCCCATAAACACCGACATTTTCATCAATAAAAAAAACTAATTAAGGCTTTAACTAGCCTGAATGATCTTGACAAAACGGCGATCGCAGAAATTTTAGCCGACGTCAACACCGTCTAGCAACTACGTTCTGTATTACTTATAAAAGTGCAAAGATTAATAGACTGCAGAGGTGACAATTATATAAGGGACATACTGCCTGTTATGCTTGCGCATCACTGAGAATTATGTTGCGGTTACGCATCTTCAATTACAATGTGCTGTAACTTTGTCCGGTAGGCGTCACGAGCTATCAAGTGCTCAAGTTTCAAGTACGTAAGAGTTTTTTTTATTATATATGTTAAATCGTATTTATTTGTATCGTATTAGTATATCTGGGTCAAAGCGTTCGCTGTAATTTTTTCCTGGGTTTGATCCCCGACAGCACGAATGAAATTTGTAATTGCAATTTTCGTCAACACGCATTGGGGTAGCGCGGCGGGCATTTCCTTATCCTAAAACCCTCTCAGAAATAAAATAAGAGTCCTGTGCCCAGTATGGGACTTGTATAGCCTATTACTTTACTTTGTAGCAATATTTATATTCGTTTCAGATACAGAAGGGTACCTTATGCTGACAAAAATATCATGTGGAGGCGACGAAAACGTAAAACATCTTTGTACCTAGATAAAACGTTCCAAAAGATTGTCAGTCATGTCATAGGGCTAAATAAAAAATAATCCAAAATATTATGGGAACTATTTATTAATAATATATACATTTATAGATATTTATAATAAAAATAATGAACAAGCTGCAAGGTTCAACTAATAATGTTTCTTGTAAACACAATTGTGAAATTCCTGTTTTAATTTTTACCGATGGTTAATTGATGAAACGTAGTCAAGATCACTTCATACTCGTATAAAATATATTTAATTAAAATAGACACATGACGTATTTGGCCTTCTACTTACAACTCGGCGGAAATTTGAAAAGAAGATTTTGTCTTTTCACACAAGTATTGTTTACAACTGGCGTGGTTTCGAAAAGCGTGATTAAGTGTCAGCGGTATAATCAATTAAATACTGAACTTTTTTGAAATTAATTTTTTTCTTTATTTTTGTTTTAATCTTCTTAAAAACTGACGCCATCAAGTAAAATTAGTTAGATTAACTTGGATAAGTTTGAATTTTATTAATTTTATCACAAAATTTCCGCAATAAATTATAACCTTTTCTACAGTGATTCTCTCCTCTTAGTTTCGGCGTAACTGTAGAATGTTATACTGAGTCACCGTCAGTTACCAAGCGACCATAAATCATTATATGTATGTATAGACATACATATAATG